>JASEVX010000003.1:28865893-29391872 GCA_031761405.1 Serripes groenlandicus
CCATCCCATCCATCATCCATCACATCCATCCATCCCTCCATCCATCCATCCATCCATCCATCTATCTTTCTATCTATATAATCTATCTATCTATCTACTGAAATAAGCTTAGTTATCTATCTATCTACTGAAATAAGCTTTAGTTTAACTTATTTTCGTCTGCTATTGAAATAAATAAACTGTGTATAGATAGATAGATAGATAGATAGTTATATAGATATTAAATTATTCATAGTTTTTCATCATACAACATAAGTAATTAATAAATAAATTGCATGCACATCATACATTCACGCAATCGCTCGCTCGTTCGCTTGCGCACACACACACACACACACACACGGGCACGCACGCACTACACATATAGACAGACAGACAGACAGACAGACAGACAGACAGCCCCCCCCCCCCTCACCCCCCGTAACGTAACTGCTACTAGTCTTATATGTAATATATATTAAGAAGTTAAATTGCAATATTGTAAACAAAACACTTTCTGATCTACTGATCTACACGATTTACCATCTTCACATACTACATCCATGACTTCAGAGACCAGCTTAGCTTACCGAAATATAGTAATACAGAAAGACATACATGATGATAGACATGCATAGACAGATATACATACAAACGCATAGACAGATAAACATACAGATTGACAGACACAATGTCATGTTTATAAACATATAACCGAATAAATGCATAAAAGCAGATTGACAGTTACACCCAGCAGATACACTGGAGGGATAGACGGACAAACATACATATATACATAAACATAAATACAAACATAAACATAAAGACATAAATACAGATAGATATACACTCAGATAGACATAAATTCTGAGACACATGAATAAATGCAGACATACATACAATACATACATACCATACATACATACAGACATACATACTATACATACATACATACATACATACATACATACATACATACAGATAGACATGCACTCAGATAGACAAACATTCACACATGCATACATTCAGAGACACGTACATGAATAAACACAGATATAAATACATAGTGATACACATACATGATGATAGACATACATAATGATAGACAATACATTCATGATGATATACATACATGGACAGATAAACATACAAATACATAGACAGATTGGCATACGCACACACACACACACACATAGCTAGATAAACATACACATGCATATAGTCAGATTGACAGTTACACAGTTATTATTACACAAATTATAGATATAAACACGCATATAGGAGAAAGTTTCACCAGTGTGATACCTAAATGGATCGCAAATGTGCGTATTCCACTTTCGTTCCGCCTCGCAAACGCTTCAAAGGTAGCCCGATCCTAGGTTGTTTTGGCATTTGATGGTAGAAGAAACACTCCTCTATCCAATCCATACCATTGGTTTCGGCTTAGATCACTATATTCAAGAAAAAGGCAGGGCCCATTCGAATACGGTCTCACACGAGTACTAATTAACTTTAGTGTAAATCAAATCGCATCGGGAATCTTCATATGAACAGTCAGACAGCAGACAGACAAACACACGCAAACAAACGCACTCACACACACACACACACACACACACACACTCTCTTCCTCTCTCCTCTCTCATCTCTCTCTCCTCTCTCTCTCTCTCTCTCTCTCTCTCTCTCTCTCTACTCTCTCTTCTCTCTCTCTCTCTCTCTCATGCTCTCTCTCTCCTCTCTCTCTCTCTCTCTCTCTCTCATCTCTCTCTCTCTCTCCTCTCCTCTCTCTCTCTCTCTCATCTCTCTCTCTCTCTCTCTCGCTCTCTCTCTCTCTCTCTCTCTCTCTCACATATAAAACATGATTACTCGGGTTATTAATCTGATAAAAGAGGAAAGCAACCTAATATCTTGTATGTGCAAGCTGTTACCATTATAAGAGGATGTATTGGTCGCCTTGCACACACACGCACTAGCTGAAATGTCATTTTGTTTATAATTGCATGGTAGTAGATATTTGGGCTTTCATTGTAAGGAGCGACAATGCTTTACAGACGACTTTTGGTGTATATAGCGTATAGCAAGAGGTAGACATTAAATGTTGCAAGATACCATTACATATAAAAACTTAGTAATACTTCAAATGATGTCAAAATAATACAGTGTAATCTCATCAGTGGTTTGGGTCTATATTTGTACTTAATCGCATGATTGGCACAACAATTGGAGTACAAATATCCACCCAAATGTATCACATATTGCAACCTTGATATACGGATGATGTTTTACATGTTCTTTACACACAAATATATATATACATACTATATGCACTCGTCCACGGGAGGAATCCGCCGTGGTCGAGTGGTTAGTGTCGGGGATGTCCCGGGTTCGATCCCTAGTCGCAGCACGACGGTCATGGTGGCGTGCCCTTTGGGGAAGGCACATTTTCCGAGTGGTTAGCGTCGGGGATTTGAAACCGGATATTCCGGGTTCGATCCCCAGTCGCAGCACGACGGTCCATGGTGGAGTGCCCTTGGGGGGAAGGCACATTTTCTAGCCTAGTACTGGTTAATTTACCCAGGGATCATGAACAAGTGAACTGTCGCCGTTGATATAACTGAAATAATGTTGAAAGCGGCGTAAAACCACAATAAAACAAACAAACAAATCGTCCACGGGAAAAGTACAAACTGGAATATCTGAACAGTTTAGATATCGACCCAGATTAGCATTATGCATGCGCGCAGGCTAACCCGGACAGACTCTTTTCGCCTGTGGATTTTCTGTTTCAGGAATCATTACTCTATACCCCCTATCCCCCTGAGATGGAATGTATCGGCCCAGATTAGCCTGCGCCGACTGCGCAGGTTGATCTGGGTCGATACATTACGCAGAGACCCACAATGTCGGTTTTCTCGTGGAACGGTTCATATAAAAATCAGCCTGAACATCTGCTCAGTGTTATTATAATCTACACAATTTCACAGAAGCTTCAAAACAACTAAAGTAAGCAATGTGTTAAAAAGTGTCGATCTTGGTCTGTTCATGCGGATGGATGCCTATTCTACATTGTTCACCAAAGCCTACTAGTACATTTTCCAATGGATGTGATCATACATATATGTAGAGAATTGTAATATGCCGACTAATATTTCCCCGGCCACGATACTCTTCATGCGATCATTACATGGTAAAGTGTATAGCACGTGGTGAAGATAGATACTATAACAGCCCTGTGTTCCATAGTCACAAAACTCAAAACCTGTTTTGCGAAACCTATATAGGTTTTGTCGATATACCGTTCCTTAGTCGGTTAACCAAACATGTTCTACCTGCCCTGTGTTGCCATAGTCACAAAACTCAAAACCTGTTTTGCGAAACCTATATAGGTTGTGTCGATTTAACCGTTCCTTAGTCGGTTAACCAAACATGTTCTACCAGCCCTGTGTTCATAGTCACAAAACTCGAAACCTGTTTTGCGAAACCTATATAGGTTTTGTCGATATACCGTTCCTTGGTTGGTTAACCAAACATGTTCTACCTGTTTTCCATTCATAAAACAGGTAGGTTTCGTTCCGTTTGATAGGCATAGCTTAAACTGCTTATGTTGTGTTTACTTATGGAACACACGGCAACATGTTATTATGGTATACGTTTTTAGCGTAAGTAGACTTACAAATTAACATTTGAGTAAACATGCTTTTTTACTTTTCTTTTGTGACACTACAGGTAACAGATACATCTCTGGCACAACTGTAACTAAGTACGTAGGATACACGATGCTTTCCAGGGGAGTACTTTTGTGAAAATCGAGTAGACACACAGGTGAGGATGGGGGACATTGTTTGCAATCCTTCAAACTCAAAACGATCTTTTTGGTTATCCCGAAAACACAAACTAGCTATATCCACATTCGGATTCATCGATATTTTCAGACGAAATCATACACTCATTCTCATCCTTCAGTTGTTAATGTCTGTATGCTGTCTGTTCTAAATATATATGTAAATATATAACAATCGACACGTTAAAATTGTTTTGTAGAACAAGTAATAACTACAATTATACACAAATATTCTCATTTGTTACCTAGTGGTAGCCTGTTATCGTTAGTTAAATATGTTCGATGCTTGTTTGGGGTTAAATGCTGTTTTCAACAATTTCCCAGTCATATTACTTGCAGCAAGTTCCCATGTGTTTCCGGGTTATCTTACTAGCTTACTAGACTTAACTTTGCTTATACATACCATTACACTGCAGTAAAACTATCCGTTGAATGAATACGTGTATTTAACCCTTTCCCTCATACGACAATTCTGCATCAGACGACTCTTTGAACATATTTTGTCAAAAGAATGGAAAAATATCTATAATGAATGGATAACCTATGACTAAAAGTGGAAAACATTGTGACAAAAGGAGAAATTGCACGTTTTGTGCAATTTCTTCTTTTTGTCACTATGTTTTCAAAATCCGTCTGCTGCAGAGGCGTCAGTAAGCGTCTATATGATGGAAACGGTTAACCGCTGAGTATATCTTACTATATTACTAATACCTCGGAGAAAAAATTGTTTGCAAAATATTACAAATAACAACAAGTTGATGACTTAGTCTTTTAAAGGTGCTGAACTCCAGATTATAGATAGTATAGACAAAGTTTTAAACTGTTCAAAAGCTGTCCTTGAAGTATTAAATCTTAACTCTGGGATAAAATTAGAAGTTATAATTTCACTTTCCAATACAATAAACATCGAAATATTGATTGTGTATGCTTCATTTTATACTGGGTAAACATACGCAGTAAGTTGAATTTTGTATATGTTTGTTTGTCATCGTTTACTGCAAAAATAGTTCTGAACTATTTATTACTTACTTTGCTGTCACAATTAGCAATATTTGCAAAAGTTTCAACATTTCAATTTGTTAATCTACGTCTGGAGTTCAGCACATTTAAAGTCAATCATGAATGCGCTTGGCTGATGACAACTCGCTTTGAATTGAAAAATATCAACTTAAAGAACATTTATTTACTATGCATTTCATTAACATACAACTAATAATCAAGATATTACTATTTAAAGATGGCTATTTGTGCTGATCGGTGCCGCAGCATTGCAGCATGATAGCGGCCATTATTTACATATCACAATGTCTCGAGACTTTCTAAAAAGAATCGTGACGTCATTTACACACTATTTCCCAAACAAAACATAAAAGTGGAGTGAGCTAATGACCGAAAGTAAAAATTAAACTGCGGTACTATAAAGGGAATACAAAATATATTTTTTCGTAAGAAAATTAACCCAATGATATGCAGTGCATTTTGTATAATATATTGTGTTTATTTCATAATATGAAGTGCACAAGTACGTATATACAGTAGAATAACCATTATAAAGTGTGCAAACAACGTCATATGCAATACAAACAACATTATATGCAGTCTATTCTTCAATACGTGTGGTGGTACTTTGATCGTATGCGGTGGTTTAAACGGTTAAAACTGATCATACTTTCCGGCATTCTCCGGAATTATTTCCGGAAATTACCGAGCATGACAGATAGGTTTGAACATTAACAACGTCTAATCCATTTTAAAAAGGCCTTATGGAACTATGCAGACGATCTCTAATTCCTGAAGCAGACAACTCTTGAAAACATTATGGCCAAACGATAAATTGCTCATCTTGAGAAATTTCTCCATTTGTCACAATGCGTTCAACCAACCCCTCATCAATAATTATACTTTCATTTATAAAGATTTTAACGTCATCTGATGCATACTTGTTGTATTACGGAAAAGATTTAAAAATGTGTTTAGGTTACCACTTTATGGTAATGTTCCCTCATGAAAAAAACTTTAAATTCCTCAGCAGCTTATGGAAATAAGAGAAATAACTTGAACAGTGATTTACATGATATATTTGATTTTGTCTTTGGGCAAAAATCGGTCAAGGACTGTTTATATTTTAAGTGCGGTACTTGAAAATGTAGGTAGTCGTAGAAACTAATATAAGTTATTTGAATTACTGACTTACACGTTTATTGCCGTATTAGGAGTCCGGTGTTTTTAGACGTATGATTTATTTGTGTGTATTATAAACTATAGTCTAACTATTCAGATATATCAAAATATTAGAAGTGATTATATTTGTTGACTTCTTTGACACACAGACAGTTATTATTTTTCCGTTTATATTTACCGTTGAAGGTTCAGGTGAACTGAACATTATAGCAGAGTCGCATTTTAAAACACAACGCACTATCATTTAATTTGGATTGGAGTTAAGCGATCATCGAACTCCGTGATTACTTTCTAAATATATACGATCATTATTCGAAGTACTACACTTATCATAATCCTCACAAGTTGACTGAAGCTTCTAATAAGCATATGTAAGTACATGTAATATTCTAGTGCTATAACATAAGACTCCGTTGACAAGCACTCCAGCTTGTGAGAGGTCATATATTATAAGACTAGTAATATTCAGACTTTAGATTTTACATTTTGATCAGACTGCAAATCATGCCAAATGAACAGACCAATCTCGTCTAGAGCGGATTTCAGGTCAGAACATGTGTATTTATAAATTATTCAAGCGCTTTTTTTGAAATTATGTAAACGGCGTAAATGTTAATATCTATCTGTCTGACTCGGTATTTTCCGGATAAATAATTACGGAGAATGGCGGAAAGTATGATCATCCTAATGAAAAATGCACCGCATATAAAGCTGTTTACACCTGTATAAATTAGTATGGACCGAACATATTGCCAAATGCATTGCTTACTATGATTTGTTTATGAACACATACATAATAATTCACCAGGTATAAAGATACGTGCAGGCACTTCATATATTAAAACATACATCGCATCTATTGACCAACTTACAACGTTTAAATGTAAAACTACTGCATACACAAACAAATACATTTTTTTTTCTTCTTTGTTTTCATTAGCTAACACTTTTTACAGAAGTTTATATTGTACTTTCATTAAAAAGTAATTAAATACATTTGAGCCAGTCCACGACAAAACCTGTATTAGTGACATAACGTATGACGTTTGGAATTTCCAATTTTATGACGTCACATTTTTCGTCAACGTCGGTTTACCGTAAACAGTATTATCTTATCAAACTTATGCAATTACTTCCAGCGAAATTTTCATTAAAAATCGGGTATTTGTAACACCGAATTATAGAGAATAAAGTTACCTGTGTCATGATATAAATTTAATGTTTCTGCCATGACGATTCTACGGCAGCTCTAAAGGGACACACACATTTTTATAAATTACATACGATTTTTTTTTTTATCTCGTGCGCACGAGATAGTATCTCGTTCGCACGACTTAGTATCTCGTTCGCACGAGATAGTATCTCGTTCGCACGACATAGTATCTCGTGCGCACGAGATAACAACAAATCGTGTGTGTCCTTTTAGAGCTGCCTACGGCAACTCTAAAGGGACACACACATTTTTATAAATTACATACGATTTTTTTTTTATCTCGTGCGCACGAGATGGTTTCTCGTTCGCACGACTTAGTATCTCGTTCGCACGACTTAGTATCTCGTGCGCACGAGATACTAAGTCGTGCGCACGAGATAAAACAAAAATTCGTGTGTGTCCCTTTAGAGCTGCCGTACGATTCAGATAAAAATACCCGTTTGTTAATGAAAATTTCGCTGGAATATTTTCAAAGTAATTACATCATTTTTATTTTTTTAAGAAATACATATCATTAAGATCACCCTTTCTACTTCAAGTTACCAGAATTTCAAGAAAATCTGTGGAGCCGATTTTTAGTAAATCAGAATTAAGCTGTGTATATTTTAAATATTTTATATATTTTAAATATACACAAACAGAAGATACCGAAAATGTGCATGACATTATTTTGTTGTGAAATAGTAAAGTTGTTTAGCGACGTGCAAGAACGTTATGTAAAAAAAGACGTCAAATGAACGTCAAATTTAGGAAATTTAGCAAAATGCTAAATAATAAAATTATATCTCAACGTAGACAAAAATCAAAATAGTAATTTGAAATGTTTATTCAGTGGAGTTCACCAGGAGTCAAGCAGTCACTAGCGATGTAAATATACACTTTTGGCAGGGGGAGGTAACTTTTGTATTCGGAACGCTTCGGTACAGTTAAATATATAAATACATATTGGTTTAGACTAGAAAGTATGATAATAGATTATTAGCTCAGTCGGTTGAGCCGGTAAGATTAACGAATTCAGTCCTATGACATGGGTTCGATCCCACCACAATTTTCTCTTTTTTTTTTATTTAGCTTTGATCTAAGTGTATGTATGCATATATTTATTTAAGGTTTTATTATTTTATTTGTTTGTTTTATTTTTAGATTTCATTGTTTTCTTCATTTTTAATATTCATTATAACTATATTACATAAAGATCATCAACAACCCTGACAAAAATAGTGTAAATAATATATCATCATCATTATCATAATCATCATCATCATCACTATAATGCGATTTCGACTGCATGGCTGTATAATCATCATCATCATCACTATAATGCGATTTCGACTGCATGGCTGTGTATGCTATAATACGTCGTTCTACATTTGTATGCCACATTTATACCTTCGCAGGTAAATATAAAATCACGATAATTAAGGACATTGCGCGATTAATAGTTACGTAGAAACTACATAAAATAAAAAAATGTACATATAATCCATTACGACTCGAACTCGGGACCTTGGCATAACGAGTTCGATGCTCTTGTTAAACCGCTAACTTTGCATTCGAACTGGTGGTGTGTCAGGATTTTACTTATTATCAAAACGGGCGCATATTTTTATGCTCATCCCTATTTTGGATAATAGAACAATCCATTAGGTTTCGTCATGGCTCACTGCTCGAATTGGATGTATACCTAAAATGTAATTATGTTAGCATGAATTACGGTATCAACCCTTCACTACTCATTGAATCACGAAATGTCTATATGTTGCGTTACTGATGCACAATTCTCACTTTAGCATATATCGATATTGTTGAAAATGTCATCGCTATCTCGTAAAAATGCAAGTATTCTTTTGTTGTATTTTTAATGTATATACTATATAAATTGCAATATAGAAGCTACTTTGAATTTTTAAAGAGAAGCAAATAAATACAACCTACCATTAGTTACTAGGGGGGAAAGGGGGTACTTAAAAGATTGAAATTGATTATTATGATGAAAACATGTGGTGTGCATTTTATTACCTACACTAGATGCGTATCTATCTAATATGTGTGCAGTGAACGTTCCGAAGCGCGACAGACGTTTAACTGCATTATGATTTATTAAAAATCGGCTCGATATATATTCTTAAAATTTCGGGCGAATTTTTAATAAATTATAAATAATCTTATAACTGTTAAAATATTTTGGAGAAACTTTCCTTTTAATTCGCATTTTGTTGTCTAATTTGTCATGGCAGATGTATGGAATTGATATCAGCACGCATGAAATTCTATTCCCTACTGTCTGCCGTCTATTTTATCCGAATATCACTTCAAACGAGAAAAGAATGGCGGTTTCATTAACCACACTATCATTGTCGCAATGACATACGTTTTGACGTCAAAAACGACGTTATTTCAAAGGTATGATTCCACCTTAAACGCCGTTTTTTTTCAGTTTTCTTATGACAGATGGTATGTTTATATCGTAATTAAGAGAGTATATGTTGGACTATTTGGCTAATTCTGGTATCATTATGAAGGTAAACGGTTAATATTTTAGGAAATACAAAAAACTCAAAAAATAATTTTTTGTCACTAATACAGGTTTTGTCGTGGACTGGCTCATTTCTATACATAAATATTAGCTTCTTTGAAGATTGTATTACTTGCAATCACGGCTGAAATAGGTGGTTGGGAATTTCAAACTCTATTTCTTTTTAAATGAGATGCTAAAACATCTTTGATTTTTTTGGCATAATGTTTCCAAAAGGTTTAAGTTAATTATTAATAAAGAACAGGTCATGAGTATTTCTAGAACTTGTTGATTTTTGCTTTTAAACGTCGATGTTCCAATTGTACGCGGTCAAAACAGTATGTTAAAATTGTTATACCATATGGCTATTTCAGTACAGTTTGATTATATTTGTTGGTGATGTGCTCAATATCTACATTGTTCACTTGACACATTCCAACATACAGCACATCTGCAATGATCGACTGAAATCATCTTGAGGATCTCAAGAAATGACAGTATAATTACTGTGAAAAGTTGAAAACATTGTGACAAAAGAAGAAATTGCTTTTCAAAAGTCGTCTGCTGCGGAATTGTCAAAATGCGTCTATATTTCACTTAGTAGGAAAAGGTTGATAAAGCTGAATCTAACAGTAAACACAGATAAGCAATCTGGTTTGCAATTATAATCAAAGGCAAACATGTATTCATAAAGTCAAGGTTTAATCTGTATGGGAAAGGGTTAAAATATGGTTAACTTAACACTTTACTGAGCAGATTGCACATTTAGTTATGTTCATGCAGAAAATTATTTAAGTTGTTTCTATTCTCTCACAGCTTATGTCCAAGAGGTAGGGAGGACTGGCAGATCGAGAGTTGAAGCTGATGCCATTTTATACTACAACAAAGCTGACGTTGGGCTTCCTAGTATGAAACACGATATGAAGGAATATTGTCTTAATAATGATACATGCCGGTGGAGAACAATAAATAAGTTACTTTGGTTTTGAAAATGTTAACACACGACATAACTCCTGTGATGTTTGCACATAACACCTCGGAATTGAATGGGATTTCAATAATTTGGCTATGAAGTAGAATGTCTCACTTCACATAGTTAGAAAACATCTGTCTTAAACCTTTCCCTCATTTAGACGCTCCCTGACAGCTTTTGAAAACATTGTGACAAAAGATGAAATTGTTCATTACGAGTTATTACTCCTTTTGACACAATGTTTCAATTTTCTTAAGTAATTAAACAAAACTAATTATGTTGTAGAAGGAAAAGGGTTAAAGAGAATATTTGCTTATTTAGTATTTTAAGCTTATTTAAGCTTAAAAGTAACAGAAAATGTGTTGATTTTGATGTAAGATTGAATTTTATTCCACCCAGTAATATCAGAAACCTACACTATATTTTCACCTTCAAGTGGCTACCAGTGAAAATATTAAAAATAAAAAAATCTTGCACTGAAATAAAAATTTTTTTATTTATTTTATGCTTAAATTCAATATAAATATCAAATAGATGTTTATTGAAAAAAAATGTGACACCATCATCATCTTTATGTCATTAAACAATTGGACCAGGCTTAGCATTTGAGTATTTTTTAAAAAACACACATGGGATCCAACATTAAAAGCAGTGAAATTATAATAAAATAAACTGTTTAAAAAATACTATCATAATTATAATAAATTTGAAAGTCATTATGTGATACTAGTAATTATTATTTTCTAAAATTAATTTTCCAAATTGGTCTGCTGTAGATTTCTTGTATGTGTTTCTCAACTTATATAAGTAGACGAACTGGCCGCCGTGATATGACTGAGAAATTATTAAAAACGGTGTTAAACCCCAATCAATGAATCAATTGTTTCTTAACCCATTCCCACATATAAACGCTTTCTGACGCCTCTGCAGCAGACAGCTTTTTGAAAACATGGCGACAAAAGAACAATTTTCGGAGGTTCTTTTACATAACTGTGGTCTTGTGCTGACCTCCATGCATCAGTAATGACCTGGAACCCAGGTATCCTGTCTCCATTCTTTTAGTATGAGTGATCCATCTGATAAAATATTTTTTTTATAAAGATGTTATACATCATCCAATTCATTGAATAACATACTAAGTTCTACCATTGCATTTTTAATATTAATATACATGCAATAATAGTCAAATTTGATGGAAGAAAGACGATAAATCAAAAATGTTTACTTGCTATCTGGACTACTAAATACGTCAGACAGCAGACCATGTAAGGATGGAAAAAGGCAAATATTAATTTCTAGTTGATTAAGAAATTTACAACACTATAGCTAAGAAGCATCACAAACTATTAGTAGTTTCACCACAAAGATGAAATGTCAAAGTAAACCACACAGGACATTAATGCAAACTTTGTTTTATAAAGTATCCGAAATTATCCAACTGTCCGAGCACTACTCGCTTTCTAGTTTGTCAAAATCAAACGTCACATCTTCTTACAAAGAGCAATCATCACTCGTAAATATCCATTTTAATTACTAAAGGAATAAAACAATTTTATCCAGATGATCAGCTTATTACAATAATTACCTTTACATTGTACACATTTGAGGTATATCATCGCCGGCCGCCATTTATTCGGTTGTGCCAGACTTACTATCATAGGAAGTCGGAACTCAGACTAGCCTTTCTTACACACATCAATATGTGTATTCAGACTGCTCTGACATTCCGAGTAATTGCGTCTGTGTAACCTTACTAACACACGCCCAGATGTGTATTCAGATTGCCCAACCACTCCGAGTACTTGCGTCTGTGTAACCTTACTAACACACGCCCAGATGTGTATTCAGATTGCCCTAACATTCCGAGTACTTGCGTCTGTGTAACCTTACTAACACACGCCCAGATGTGTATTCAGATTGCCCTAACATTCCGAGTACTTGCGTCTGTGTAACCTTACTAACACACGCCCAGATGTGTATTCAGATTGCCCTAACATTCCGAGTACTTGCGTCTGTGTAACCTTACTAACACACGCCCAGATGTGTATTCAGATTGCCCTAACACGCCGAGTACTTGCGTCTGTGAAACCTTAGTAACACACGCCCAGATTTGTATTCAGAATGCCCAACCACTCCGAGTACTTGCGTCTGTGTAACCTTACTAACACACGCCCAGATGTGTATTCAGATTGCCCTAACATTCCGAGTACTTGCGTCTGTGTAACCTTACTAACACACGCCCAGATGTGTATTCAGATTGCCCAACCACTCCGAGTACTTGCGTCTGTGTAACCTTACTAACACACGCCCAGATGTGTATTCAGATTGCCCTAACATTCCGAGTACTTGCGTCTGTGTAACCTTACTAACACACGCCCAGATGTGTATTCAGATTGCCCAACCACTCCGAGTACTTGCGTCTGTGTAACCTTACTAACACACGCCCAGATGTGTATTCAGATTGCCCTAACACGCCGAGTACTTGCGTCTGTGTAACCTTACGAACACACGCCCAGATGTGTATTCAGATTGCCCTAACACTCCGAGTACTTGCGTCTGTGTAACCTTACTAACGCACGCCCAGATGTGTATTCAGATTGCCCTAACACTCCGAGTACTTGCGTCCGTGTAACCTTACTAACACACGCCCAGATGTGTATTCAGATTGCCCTAACACTCCGGGTACTTGCGTCTGTGTAACTTTACTAACACACGCCCAGATGTGTATTCAGATTGCCCAACCACTCCGAGTACTTGCGTCTGTGTAACCTTACTAACACACGCCCAGATGTGTATTCAGATTGCCCTAACATTCCGAGTACTTGCGTCTGTGTAACCTTACTAACACACGCACAGATGTGTATTCAGATTGCCCAACCACTCTGAGTACTTGCGTCTGTGTAACCTTACTAACACACGCCCAGATGTGTATTCAGAATGCCCAACCACTCCGAGTACTTGCGTCTGTGTAACCTTACTAACACACGCCCAGATGTGTATTCAAATTGCCCTAATATTCCGAGTACTTGCGTCTGTGTAACCTTACTAACACACGCCCAGATGTGTATTCAGAATGCCCAACCACGCCGAGTACTTGCGTCTGTGTAACCTTACTAATACACGCCCAGATGTGTATTCAGATTGCCCAATCACTCCGAGTACTTGCGTCTGTGTAACCTTACTAACACACGCCCAGATGCGTATTCAGAATGCCCAACCACTCCGAGTACTTGCGTCTGTGTAACCTTACTAACACACGCCCAGATGTGTATTCAGATTGCCCTTACATTCCGAGTACTTGCGTCTGTGTAACCTTACTAACACACGCCCAGATGTGTATTCAGAATGCCCAACCAGTCCGAGTACTTGCGTCTGTGTAACCTTACTAACACACGCACAGATGTGTATTCAGATTGCCCAATCACTCCGAGTACTTGCGTCTGTGTAACCTTACTAACACACGCCCATATGTGTATTCAGAATGCCCAACCACTCCGAGTACTTGCGTCTGTGTAACGTTACTAACACACGCCCAGATGTGAACTCAGATTGCCCTAACACTCCGAGTACTTGCGTCTGTGTAATCTTACTAACACACGCCCAGATGTGTATTCAGAATGCCCTAACACTCCGAGTACTCGGGTTTATGCTAGCCTCACTTACACACGCCCAATTGCGTATTAAGATAACATTAACTCACCGAGTACTCGGGCCTGTGCTATCCTTACTAAAATACATACATATGTATATCAAGATTGCCCTAACAATCCGAGCACTCGGGTCTGTGCTAACGTTAAATACACACGCCCAGATGTGTTTTCAGATAGCTCTAACACTCCGAGTACTAGGGTTTGTGCTAGCCTTACAAACACACGCCCACATGTGTATTCAGATTGCCCTAACCTAGTAATAGGTAAACGTATCTATAAAATCAAGAACTGATGGTTTACATTTGTCTGTATCGTTTTGCCATACGATAGACTACTGTTACCTGTGAGTTTATTGACCATGGGGTGTGAGACGCTTTCTGGTCCCACTGCAGCAGACGTCTTTTGATATCATAATGAGTAATTTCTTCTTTTGCCGGCCCACAATGTTTTAAATTATATTTTAAAACTATTTTTTTTATTTATACATATGTTTAGCTAAATACATGTTTGATCCAAACACCAGCGAGTCAGTCATAATGATAACCTCGCTACCCTGAGCACCAAGGAGGGAAAGACATTACTACCACGTTTAAAGTCTTTGGTATGACAAGGTTGGTGATCAAACACGCGACCTCCTGTACGCTCTACCACTAAACCACTGGGCGGTAATCTGTGATTTGATATGATGGTTTGATTAACAAACTTAAACCTAACAATTTGTAAGATCTGAAAGAAACCCCTGATTCTTTTTATGAATTATAAATTATACAAAAGTAAAATAAACAAGAACACCGATTTTTCAACCTATCTCACATCCAACACATATGTAATAAATGACTTGCAGGGGCGTAGCTCCCTTTAGGCACTATAGGCACGTGCCTACACATTTTTTTTTCAAAATGCCCCAGAATGCAGCTGCGGCGATAGACATCTGAGAAATGTATCGACCAGATCAGCCTGCGCTGTCCGCGCAGACTGATCCGGCCGACACATTCCGTCTTAGGGGGATAGATGTATAGAGTAGTTATTCCTGAAACAGAAAATCCACAGGAAGCGAAAAGTGTCCATCCGGGTATGCCTGTGTGGCATGCTTAGGCGGATACAGGTCGATACTTTACGCAGAGTCCAGAATGTTGATTTTCTCACGAGACGGCCTACACATTGATTATTGCAAAGCTACGCACCTGACTTGTATATTATCTAGGCAAACACGTCTGCTGATGAGTCGTCAGGAAGCTTCTGTATGTTGTAAAGTGTTAAATTTAAATAAAAAGGATTAACAATTTTCGTTGTAGATATTTTATAAAATACATAGAAATTGGCGAGCTAGGTCATCTTAAACATGGGCGTTGAACACCTGGATATAGAAATAGACATTTCGACAATGCATCCCGACAATAAAATGGCAGATATAGAAGTTTTAAAAAAACTGGTGATAACAAACAGTAAGTAATACATAAAGGATATTTGTTTGTTTTGAGTGGATATGGAATATATCTCATCGAGATGTGATACAATTAAATATTTTCACGAGCGCGTAGCGCGAGTGACAATGTTAAAATTGTATCACTTCGAGTTGAAATATATTCCATATCCACTCAAAACAAAGAATTTTCTTTTTATTTTATGATAATTGATGATGAAATAATTTGGTGTCTTCGTACCTGTTCAGACGCTGACGAATCCGTGTGAATGTATATATGTTAGACAATGACAATAAGTCCGATTTGTTAAATTTACGGAATACGGAATGATAAGATAAGGTTTTTATCACATGACAATGCTTGTATCAGATCTAATAATATACCCATTACGTATTACTTTATATATATAACGTGTGTAGTATAACATGACCGGAAACTAGGAAAATGACGTCATACCTATATCACTCACAGTGTAGATGATACGGATTATATCTCACTGATAGAACTCAGTATCTCATCGTTTTATAGCATAACATAAAATGTAATCCTTTACACTTTCCCATGTACGACTAAATTACAGCAGACGAATATGAAAATATTTTGGAAAAATTTAAAAATCTCTATAAAAATTAATATATCAGTGAAAAGAGTTAAAAAGATTGAAATAAAAGGAGAATGTTCCCCTTATGTGCAATGTGTTTTCAAAGATCGTCAGCTATATATGCGTCTATAATAGTGAAAGGGTTTATGTTCTTCCATAGATACAACAGATAAGGCACCAATCGCCATATGCTGCCCACAGCGTTGGATTTTGGCTTTCTGTGGTTTTATGTTGTGCGCCATAACGGCAATATATAGAGCTGACATGAGCATAGCCATTGTTTGTATGGTCGTAACAAAGGCAGTGAACGTAACGGAAACGATGTCTGGTGGAGCTAATGACACAGCAAACTTTACAGAAGGTTTAACTGAAAGAGATGGTTGTGTGGAACAACCATTGTCAGATACAACTCGTATGGTATGTATTGCTTATCGAGATAGTTCATATTTTCTTATTGTAGGCTGTCTAATTAGGTCATACATAATATAGATTTGGACCTTTGACCTACGTATCTGAAATGGAACGTTCTAGGAACCACGTTTTTTTCAAAAGTAACTAGCTCGGTTCCAAGCAACACAGTAAACGAGTCCCCTTATACACATTGACTAAAATTGATTGATCCTATGTTATATCGATATTTGAGAAAGAACATGTAAGCTGCATGGTGCCTGGAACAAATGTTGTTTTGAAGTACTGCTTTGAGAAAGTCGGAAAATCATTGAATGGTATTTTACGACGCTTTCAACAGTATTAAAGTTATATTACGCCATTAATTACCCTTACTACGGATATTATTTATACTGACATCGATGCATCAGTCATTTTGCTTTCCATGCAACCCAATATTTAAGTATTTTCGAACCCTGCATGATGTCTTGCTTCATAGGCGAACGCTCTAACCACTTCACAAAAAAAAGACGATGAGAAATTTTGGGAAAACTGAGTACCTATAGGTTAACTGACCGCTTAAATACGACTAGATAATAATTTAAACTTCTTTTAATCTAAATTTATTGATCGATCAAAAGATATGTTCCTCTGAACTTTTGTAATTTATTTTCTGTTTCTCATAGTCATACAATATTGATTCTCGTCACACGATCACCTCGGATCAGTGGCAATTCATATCAGTTAGATACCTGACAGCATATATCTTTTCAAAGATTAAAATATGTCACTAAAAGTATTTGTGAATGTTTAAATCGTTTAAAAGTGAATTTCTTTCTGTTTTCATGATGTTCTCATATGCTGATTCCCGCGCCATAATCTTCATAATAGTCTCCTCATGAACAATCAGTTTGATGAAGAATATATAGTTTGGACATTTTATTTTCAAACCATAAATGTATTTGTGGCTTTTAAAGCGACTGAACTCCAGATACCCAACTGTCGAAAAAACATAAAATTTTCAATTTTAAGAAAATAAGTGTTTTTTTTTGTATTTTGGGCATTAACATATGATAACTGACATATTACATACCCCTATAATCGGTGAGATTTTCTTGTTGTCGATACTTTTTCCATCGCAAATTCTACCCTGTCAGTAACGGGGTAAGTTTATAAATAGCTTTCGATGCTTTTAATCTCATTCATCACGTGACTTGAAAAGTCGTCACGTGAATTGAAGAGTCGTCACATGACCGATAGGACGCATGCGCATTAAATGAAACATGTTTATACCATGAAGGTTTTATGCAAAATCACGAGGAGCTCTCACAAACAAATCTCTATGATTTCTGTCGGTCGACTCCGCCAAACGTGTAAATTGTGTATAACTGTACACGCCTTTCAGAGTGAACCGTTATATAGTTAAATCACGTGATCGTTGCAAGGTGCCCGTCTCAAGGATTCCGTGGTATTTTTAAATAGGAAACCCCTTCATCGGGACAATTGAAAACGACTAAAGTTCACTTTATTGATAAAAAACTTGGATAACATAAAGAATAACATTTAGGGCGAATTCGATTTTTTTCTTTGTTTTTTTTTTCCGTGCCATCTGGATTTCAGTCGCTTTAAAATGAATTTTATTTTAAGAAATTCCTACGCGCTATGCTCTTGTTTACAACTCCAAATATGTACAAGAGTTGCTGCAAGATGCAGCAATTGGCGCGGGAATCTGCATTTTATGGCTTAAGAAATACTGTTTGATTCGAAAAACACGAAACCTGCTTTTAATATATGATATAACAATAGTTTTTTAGTTAAATACGTAAAACGAAAACAAAAATACCTTGTGACTTCGGGTCGAAGTCAAGAGAAAGGAGGGAGAAATGTAACGGGAACGGGTATAGGTATAAATATCACTTCTACAGGCTTGCTGTGGAAGCCGGCTTTCATAGTGACGATGGTAGAGTGGTTGACCTTTTCGTAAAGTTAAGCAACGTTCATCGCGGTTAGTGCCTGGATGGGTGACTTAACGCCGGTACACGTTACACTATGGTTTTAATTTACATTTTAATTATAAAAAGACTACTCGCATATAATTAGACTGGTTCACTAATCTTAATCTTCTATTGCAAACTCGAACGAGAATCAGTCTAGTGACGAACTGCTACGGAAATATCACGAGAGCTGACGGTAAAATACGGCGCATGCGCGATCAAGACAATTACCACGGCGCATGCGCAAGCCCATTGCAACAGTTGTAGTTTTAAACACAACCAATATATGCACTGGTGCTGATGCACCCGCG
The DNA here is from genome assembly GCA_031761405.1 of Serripes groenlandicus. NCBI lineage: Eukaryota > Metazoa > Mollusca > Bivalvia > Cardiida > Cardiidae > Serripes > Serripes groenlandicus. The sequence continues at coordinate 28,884,963 of JASEVX010000003.1, forward strand.
CAATAATAGGACCAGACGTATTAACGAATAAGGTCAATTTGTGGCCTGACCTTTTCGTCAATTTAATGACTGAAATAGAACAAATCGTAAGACATTTCGAGGAATAAGCAACTTATATGAAATAAGGAACTAGTTGAGACAAAATTTTATTACGACATTTCTTTTAATAATTGAGTGCACAGCCTCGTTTTCATTGTTGTAAGATAGACAATTCGTGTTACTCGAATGTATTAGTAGGGCAGTGGTTATCCCCCTTTAACCATATTGAACACTACACTATTATTTATATAAATTATACTATTCAACGTGTAAACATCATCATTGTTTAGATCTATTAAAATATGTATAATTAATTATTTCAATTAATTTCATACTTTGTTTTATAATTATATGATGGGGATGTTACGTACCACTGACTATACGCACTGCTACACATTTGGACATATATTTGTATATACAATTTGTTTCTATACGATTTTCCATAATTTTGTCCATATGTTTTCAAAATTATATCCGGCAGACTGTTGTATTTGGGAAAGGGTTAATTTTAGCGGAGTAAATATGAGGACAATAAAAGGTAATTTTAATATTATTTTCTAACTAAAATAACGGACACCAACACACCATTTAATGATTAATTTAATTTGAACGGCTCATTTATAGTTTTATAACCTCGGATATGACAGCATGTTAGACATGAGGCCTATTTGAATTCATTTTCTTTATTGTTTCCTGTAATGGATGCCTAAACTGAGGTGTAACAATGACAGTATAGTTCCCAGAACAACACTATTTACCTCACCTGGTGGCCATTTTGGAAGAAAAGTATCTCAAAGACCTTTACATTTTCTGAATTGTCACATATATTTAAATATATTCTGTTAAAACTCATCATATTTGAGTATCAAAATAACCAACACGGGAGATACTTAATCTCAACTTTAAGAAAAATGAATAACAATGTTATAACAATGTTTCTACACGTATTAAACAATTATTCCAGGGACATGGCGAGTTTCATTGGGATAAAGACACACAATCATACATTTTGTCTGCCTTCTTTTACGGCTATCAAGTATCACAAATACCTGGCGGATGGCTTGCAACGAGATACGGCGGGAAACACGTGATAAGTGTCAGCATGGGAGTCAGTACCTTATTGGTACTGCTGACACCAGTCTTCGCAAGAACTAGCGTGTACAGCGTAGTGGTAGCAAGGATAGTTATCGGATTATGTGTGGTAATACTTGACAATATCGACCTGATCATGGTCTTTGCGCCAGTTGCCAATTATCATGCGTTCGTTTCATCGCGAGTTGTTCATAAACTGCATCACAGAGTTTACGAAAATACATTCCGTGAACACGCGATGACTTGAACATCTGTCCTTCAGCACGCACCAATTCCTGAAACGGATATGTATTACTACTCTTGTTTTCTTGATAAATGTATCACTAGCCTGGTTTTAATAATAAACAGTTAAGTTCAAATAAATTAAGAAGATAAACGTGCATACATGAATTAAGGTTAAAACGGGGGATCATTTGAACACGTCGATAACTCTAAGTCATTTATGAGTCCCTTTCGACTTGGAGTTATCGTGAGATCACTATACACGTCTGGCCACAAAGGTTAGAATCTTGTCGAAAAATTAGACGGGTTGTTTGCTTTTTAAGCATTTTCCCGCTATGTGCAGCTTCTCGACTTTGAGTTTTTCCGTCACAATTAGCCACAATAAACGTAAAGCTGACATTCTGAGGATAAAAGAGAGTTGCCAAAAAATGTATTTACATAGGTCTATATTCAATGTATTGAATCTACAGACGTAACAATTGGTCTACTTTCTATTTTTAGAAAAGGGCGATTACATCATCTTTGTTTGCCGCTCAACCGACCCCTATACTACTCAAATAGCTTGATACCTTCAAGAAAAGTTAATAACAAAGTAAAAAGAACTAATTGTAAATGTCGATTTCGGGTCTTATTGCGTCTGTGTACAAAGCAGACTCAAGTAAAATTTACAAAGGCACAGTATAACCCGAGTCGTCACTGTCCGTCTATATTTTACATAAACCTATTCGCATCTTCTGACAAAAGGCTAGAAGTGTAGCTACTCCATTTGAGAGCAATTTAACTTTACACGATGCAACACCGGGCCGGCAATAAGATCCCCAAATATCCAGACAATGCTCATATATATTGCATCAGAATAAATTGTGTGTTTCTATTGCAACTTGTGTTAAACACTTATAAAAATTACTCTTCATCCATTGGTTTTCATTCCCAGGGAGCTACACTTCCGGCTATGTATGCACTTGTTGGTGTTTGGACACTTCCTAACGAGAGGAGTCGCGTTGTATCTCTTTTATGGATCGGTGAGTACAAAGAAATACTTATATAAGTACTGTTCACATTCGGAGTTTTGTTTGTTTGTTTGGTGAAAACGCATACTCTGGTTGTATATTAGAGAAATTATAATTCGATAATGGTTTCTTTACTAAAATCATAAAACAATCTTCTGTCCATTTTGTAAAGATAAAAGATGTGTGGTCTAATCGACATTCAGCTGATTGGTTTTCTATTATTATAGTGCAAGCAGAAGCCAATTTAAATTTTAGAAGTTTTTATTTACCACGGCGTTGCCTGTGTAAAAAAACGTATTCAAAGTTATTAAAAAGTCCTAGCCCAAGTAGCTCAGTCGATAGCGCGCGGGCTGTCAATCCATGCCAATGGTGTGAATACGAATCCCAGCTATGCAAACATACTTTCTTACGTTTGACAAAAGTCAAGCATCATTATTCTCCCACCGATAGGCTTAAACTATATGTGGAAAAACAGCCAGTTGCTCTTAAAAACTGTTTTGTGTACATGATCTATTCGTCTTTAACCAATGGGCTAACAGCCTATGTGGGAAAGCAGCCAGTTGCTTAGAACGTTTGTTGTGTGTACGACTGGTATTAAAAAGTCAAGAGCACATGAGAAGGTGTTCTGGCCGCCGTGAAATGACCAATTGTTGGAAACGGCGTTAAACCCATTATCAATCAATCAAACCAAGCAAAATTCAATTTAATCCTGAGAATTAGTTTCATAAATGTTCAGTTATATTCCTGCGTTGCCTGTATAAGAAAAGTTTTTTAAAGTAATTAAAAATGCCGAGCCCCGGTTATTCAGTTGATAGCGCGCGAGCTGTCAATCCAAGGGGTGTGAATACGAACCCAAGGTTGGCCAACATACTTTCCGACGTTTGGCAAAAGTCAAGCATCATTCGTCATCCACCTATAGGCTTAAACTTTATGTTGAAAAACAGTCAGTTGCTCTGGAAGACTTTTTTGTGTAATGTCGTGAGAAAGACAGGAGCGCCAAGTAGGAAAGCCCTTACTGCCATTTTTAAAGTATTTGGTATGGTCCGACCTGGGACCGAGCCCTGGTGGTCTACCTTTCTCACGGTGGAATTTCTATCCACTACACCCCGAAAACGGCAGTGATTTGATAAAAATTCGTTCAGTATTACTATGTTTGTATCCCTTTCAAAAATATTTCGTTTATTTAAGGTCAGAATCTTGGTAATGTGTTGGGCTACTTATCATCTGGATTACTGTGTGCCAATGGATTTGATAATGGCTGGGGATCTATTTTCTACGTACATGGTACAGTGGACTCGCCATAACTCAAAAGGGACCCAAAATGAATTTGAGATATCGACGGATTTACGCTTATTTCATTTAATGCAATCTCAGCTTCGTAATTCATTTATAATTAAATATTTAATATGGAAACCAAGCCTGGGTAATACACATATTTATTTAAGAAATAAACGCGCAGTAGGAGTTATGGTTGCTCGTTTGAGCAGTAAAAATTGATGCTACGCTATTTTAAAAAGACAGGTATTGGAATTAAACGATATGTTCGAATTATCACATGTTCACGTTATTGCGAGTCAACTGTATATTGGAATCTAACTTCGTGTAAATTTGATTTTATTGGAGTGACACATCGTTTTCAACATTATTTCAGTTTAATCACAGCGACAGAACATTTATTCATGATCCCTGGGTACTCAAACTGGTACTAGGCTAGGAAATGTGCCTTGCCCACGCCATTCCACCATCACGACTGAAGACTAAACATATCTTCGACAAAATATCTACCCAATGTTCAACGAATGTACATATTCTATATTCAGGTATTGCTAGGATTATCATCGTTGTATATGGATGTATCCAGTTTTAATGATTTAATTAAGATATGGTAAACACCTTTGGCCATAGAACAAAAATAACTGCATCAAAGTGCTTCATTAATTTCGTAAAGTTTTGTTTTCAATATGCAATTTGTCATTCTGCTGCAATGTGTTTCCATATTTTGACTAGATGTCTTCAATGTCTTCTGCTGCAGGCTGACGTAGTTTTTATTCGGCTTTTTTTCCCTAAATGCAGGTATTATTGGGCTTGTCTTTGTATGTATGTGGCTGTATTCAGTTTTCAACTCACCGCAGACACATCCAAGGATTAATAGCAGCGAAAAACAGTTGATCATAAGACAAACATATACCAAAGTAAGTACATATGATTGTTTTCATCGCAAATTTATTGGTTTAAAAACCTTTTTATAATTACTTTTATTGAAGGAAAATTCAATCGACTTCTGTTCAAATGATTTGTTTGTTTGAATTGATTTGTACGCAGCTTTTAACAATTGTTCATTTATATTACGGCGTTTCCCTGGTAAGTAACCAGATCTATAAAAACTTCCATTCGTCCTGCAAGTCAGTCATAATGCTAACACTACACTACAGAGCGCCATGGAGGGAAAAACATTTATACAATGTGTATATTATTTGGTATGACCCGACCGGAAATCGAAGCCACGACCCCCCGCACCTACGCGGGCGCTTTACAACTACACCGCTGAGGCGGTACTGTTAAACTCAAATGCATTGTTGTTGTGTGAAACACAATTCCAGTTTGTTCTCCAACAGGAATGGAAATAAATAAGTCGACGATAGTTTTATTTACCCGCGCTTTGTGGTATTTAGTCATTTTGCAGTACTAGTAACGCAGGTGTACTTGTTCACAACAAGTTAATGAAAGTTTGATTAATTAAAAATCAATATTTATTTTCTGTCTTGTATTACGCCATTACAATACTCTTCTCACATATATCATAAAAGTGAATTGACTGCGGTCACGTGAATACATCATCTGGACCAATGTTCTCGAAAATAGGTCAAGGCAGAACCTTTGCATATGTTTGTATAATTCAGCCTACAGGTAAACTGAGTACTTCCGAAAGTTTATACATGTTTGTCAATGAGAATCCTGGCCTCATTTTCAAGCCGATATGAATATTAAAAAATATTTTAATAAATGCGAGGTTTTGATTGTCGTCTGCTGCATGTATTTTAGGAAAACGGATGGTTTATATTTTGTATATATTCAGATGTCTGCGTTGTATTTATTCTCACATGACACTTATGGCTGTTTTTCCTTTCCAGAATGAAGCCGTGACGATTCCATGGCTTAAAATGATAACGTCGATTGAAAGCTGGTCTATATTCATCACCCATACATGTGATAACTTTATGTACATTTTAATTGCGACTTACTTGCCTCTGTATTTGAAAGAAGTTTTAAAGATTGACATCGAAAATGTACGTATATTACATAACTATATGTGAACAGAGAATACTTAGGTACGCCTGTATAGAAGCACAGTCTCACCAGAGCCTTCATTGTCCACATACAATTAGAAGTATCATAATATGAATTTTCTGTCGAAAACCTAGAATTGTGTCCACTTTGCGCCATCCTTATACCAATATGTGAATGGTCAACGTGGAAATCCTTTAGTTGAAAACCTTACATGGATAAGACGTCGTTAGATATCGAAATTGTTGGTGGACTTCCCAGTCGGTCATTTTTAAAACAGAACAATCGAATAACAATACAGATCTCTGACGTTTTCGACTTTAATACTGTTAATAAATACCGCACTTTCACGGGAATTGCCGAGCTCATTAGAGGTGTGCTACTTTAATAGCGAAGTGAAAATACGTTCAAAATCGTCTGCTGCAGAATTGTCGTATGAGGGAAAGGGTTGTAGACGCTTTCAAAAACAATATGATACTTTTGAAAACAGATTACTATTTACACTATTGGCACTTAGGACACGTTGGTTAGTTATTCCAACTTGCAAACGCCCTCAATCTCATTCCTTCGCTCACTCGTATACATATATACGTACAGTTAACCCTTTCAGCGCCCGAATTGTTTAAAGTAGACTCTTCCATGTTCGAACTCGAACTTTTTATAACTCACAGCCAAACAATGCATATTTCAGGTGAGACAGCTCGTTACGAGCTGACTCACCTGAATCTGTATTTGTTTGCAAAAAGCTCAATATTGCCTTTGGCGCTGAAAGAGTTAAGTATATTGGTCTGATTTTAATGTGAGTGCAGTCAACCTCTTTCAATAAACGTTGTATGTTTTAATTTAATCAAAAGTCCGTTAAAGGTAATTCGATCTGGTAATTTGTTTATTCTGGTTGTTCACTTTTCATTTTACTGCATTGAGTTAATTGTTCAAGATGCTTTTATTGTGTCCAGTTCTTGCCTTGTTTTGTATCACTAAGTTTAAATATAAATGTTGTTTTAATATTATCTTATGATGACGATGCTGCTGTTGTTGTTGTTGTTGTTGTTGTCGCAAGTTGTTGCTAGAATTCGTATATTTCAGAACGGGTTATATTCCTCACTACCTTTCGTAAGTGCATCATTAGGCCTTATAACGGCGGGCCCAATGGCTGATTACGTCATATCAAGGGCGCTGACGTCAAGGACGACAACTCGAAAAATCTTTCAAATAACTGGTAAGTGTCAGTTTCGTTTTGCCTCATTATTATTAATAAACACATGACTCGTTTGCGCTTAAGTTCCCATCTTTTAGGAATTGAGCAGGGTAGATTTAATAATATAAACAGAGAAAGCAGAATATGTAAAATATGTAATCAAACTGTATTTGAATTTCATTTTCTTTTAGTATGTACACAATAAATGTACGCATAAATATATAAATAATTAGGAAATGTAACATGGCCTTCAATGCAAAAGTTTATAGCAAGTATGTATTTAACCAGGGACGTAGATAAGAAACTGCTTTAACAAACAAAAAGATACTGTACAATCGTGATAATTATATCAAGGAAGCTATGACAATTATAAAAAATAACCTTGGTGATATTGCTGTTTCTAAAATGTATATTAACGTTAATTAGTTTTTGTATGTGTATGTTATATGTGTGTCTTCTGTCTGTCTTTTCCAGATATATGTCTTTTAAATGGAAAAAGGCAAAAATATTGCTGATTGCCAATAAATTAAAAATAAATTAAAGATAACGCTCTGATGTCTAAAATGCCATCGGTTATGCTACAAAACGTATCGAATCGTAGAGTTTAGCAACATGTCTGGTGGGAACGGTTATGCTGCGATGACCAACTGTGTCTCTACGTCTGCAAGTTAGTACGCATGTTGACTGAGTAGTTGTCTATATTTATGGAAAATTGCAGCATCTTTCAACAGTGTCCACTAATGTAGGAAAGTTAAGCATAACAAATTATATATAAAGGAAATTTAAGCATAACAAATTATAAAGGAAATTTAAGCATAACAAATTATAAAGGAAATTTAAGCATAACAAATTATAAAGGAAATTTGAAGCAGACGACCTTTTACTGGGTAAATCTGGGAAAAGTCATCTCTAAAACTGAAAGTATATTTATTGAATAGATTTGAACATAATGAGCAATTTCTCAGTTTGTGCCATAATGATTCGAAAAAAAGGGGTCTACTGCAGTAGCGTTAGAAAGCGTATGCATGTGTATGTGTGGGGTGGGGTGGGGGGGGGGGGGGGGGATAAAAATAAAAATAAAACAAATCTATATTTTCCAGGTATGGTTGGAGAGTGTTCATTTGTCATTGTAGCCAGCTATTTAACGTGTGATAAGAGAGAACTTGTGATCATGTGTCTGTGTTTCTGTACGTTCTTAATGACGGCGGGGGTGGGAACTGGTTATACATCAAATTTGGTTGACATGGCACCAAGGTACACATGGTACATGTTATCAGTTATTTAACACATTATCTATTGCATAATGTTGGCACACATGTGCACCATCGTCCAGGGAGAAAATTCAAATTGCAAAATTGTTTAAAGTGTCTTCCTTTTGTTTAACATGTATCGTGGTACATGTAACACATTATTTTAAAGTTTTTTTATTTCGCTATTCCATGTAAGTTTCTGTGTAAAAGATCTTATATTTTCAAGACGATGGGGATGAGTGTTTTGGCAATTTCCCTAAGTGCGGTTGACATGGCAACAGCGTATTAAAGTGTATATTTTGTTCCCTGCTAATAAGAAGAGTTTGCATTACAGGATTATCGCTAATTCAACGGTAATTCAGTCATAATACGACAATAGAGCAGCACGCATTCAACAGTAATAGGCAAGTAAATGTACATTGCCTCCATGATCATCGCGAGCAAGGATCGAATTCAGCGCACCTGGTCCCAAATCCACGACGCTAACCCGTCGGCCACGGCCGATTCCCCACACATGTAAAACTGGTTTGAATAAGTCCAAACTCGATAATACCGTCTTCGTGTATGAGCGATGCTTCACAAAAACCAACCTTAGCGTATTTATTACAATCGTAGATAACGATATGAGCGATGCTTCACAAAAACCAACCTTAGCGTATTTATTACAATCGTAGATAACGACATGAGCGATGCTTCACAAAAACCAACCTTAGCGTATTTATTACAATCGTAGATAACGACATGAGCGATGCTTCACAAAAACCAACCTTAGCGTATTTATTACAATCGTAGATAACGACATGAGCGATGCTTCACAAAAACCAACCTTAGCGTATTTATTACAATCGTAGATAACGACATGAGCGATGCTTCACAAAAACCAACCTTTGCGTATTTATTACAATCGTAGATAACGAAATGAGCGATGCTTCACAAAAACCAACCTTAGCGTATTTATTACAATCGTAGATAACGACATGAGCGATGCTTCACAAAAACCAACCTTAGCGTATTTATGACAATCGTAGATAACGACATGAGCGATGCTTCACAAAAACCAACCTTAGCGTATTTATTACAATCGTAGATAACGACATGAGCGATGCTTCACAAAAACCAACCTTAGCGTATTTATTACAATCGTAGATAACGACATGAGCGATGCTTCACAAAAACCAACCTTAGCGTATTTATTACAATCGTAGATAACGAAATGAGCGATGCTTCACAAAAACCAACCTTAGCGTATTTATTACAATCGTAGATAACGACATGAGCGATGCTTCACAAAAACCAACCTTAGCGTATTTATGACAATCGTAGATAACGACATGAGCGATGCTTCACAAAAACCAACCTTAGCGTATTTATTACAATCGTAGATAACGATATGAGCCGTTCCACGAGAAAACAACATTTTTGACTCGTAATGCGTAATGTATCGACCCAGATCAGCCTGCGCAGTCCGCGCAGGCTAATCCGGGCCGACAGATTCCGTCTCACGGGGATAGAGTTATAGAGTAATGCTTCCTGAAACAGAAATTCCACAGGAGGTGAACAGTGTCTGTCCGGGTTAGCCTGCACGGCATGATTAGGCTGATCCGGGTCGATACATTACGCAGAGTCGACAATGTTGGTTTTTCTCGTGGGACGGCTCATATAAGTATTTACAACCACGCTCTAGGATCCAGGAGTAAACTGTGTGACGGAACCTTCTAGAATGCTTCCGTGACATTAAATCGAACAGTTCAGAGCCAGATCAAACTGCGCGGGTGAGCATCTGGTATTTGATATAAGCTGAACGCCTGTTTCGAAATCGATGACATAATAAACGAGTTTGAATTAATCTTGATAAAAAGAAAAAGAATTGATATAATTGCAACATCATTACGTTTAATAGAAAGGCGTATCGAGTTACAAGGAAATATTTTGAAATGAAATATTCTCACCAATATGTATCATGTCATGTATATCATGTGTATAAGAACAACTTTCATAATTGATTAATGTTTTTCTGTTTCTTTACAGATATGCTTCCGTACTTTTTGGGATTTCAAACTGTATTGCGGCTTTACCCGGCTTGATAGTCCCTCCGCTGGTTGCAAAGTTCACGCCAAATGTAAATAAACAAATCGTATCCAGTGGACTCGCGATAACTCGAACGTGTGATTATTCGAATATATCGTTTAACTCGAACCAATTCCTGGAACGGAAATGTCTTTTTCAAATAGCCGAGAAGCAGTTCTGATTGCTTGGTCTGCTTTTATCATTGGCTTGTTTTTCATAATAAGCGTGTATGTGTGTAATGTAAGCGATCATTCGAACAGGGAGATAATTGACGGTCCCTTTCGACATCGAGTTATCGCCAGTCCACTGTATATAAACCCATTATCCTGCCCGTTATAGTTTCGTTTAACATTGTACATGTAGGCCTTATTTTTAATTGACAAATTATCTTATCGAAACGATGACTTTACCAACAATCCAACAAAAATCATGAATTAAAAGTGAATAAACGACTGTTAAATATTCATTTTTCAAGGGAGTTGAGAGGTCAGTATTTACTGCTACTTCCAACGATGTTTCTCCGTATACCGTTTCCTGTGTATTTTCTTTATAAAACACCAAAGATACAGTATGTTCCGAGTCACTGAATTTTTGGCTGTCTCTTGCTAAGAACAGGAACGTAGCGTATAGTTCTAGATTTTCCTGCTAAGATCAAGACTTGAACTGGGTATTTAGTGCAGGAGCATAGACCACAACGCAAGAGACAGAAACATTATACTATTGTATGGACCTGAATAAGTTTCACCTCTACAAAATAAGCCGTCCCGCGAGAAAACCAACATAGTGGACTCTGCGTAAATGATCGACCCGGATCAGCCTAAGCATGCCGCGCAGGCTTACCCGGATAGACATTTTTCACCTCCTGTGGATTTTCTGTTTCAGAAATCATTACTCTATACCTCTATCCCCCCGAGACGGAATGTGTCGACCCGGATCAGTCTGCGCGGACTGCGCAGGCTGATCTGGGTCGATATGTTACGCAGAGGCCATAATGTTGGTTTTCGGCTCAAATGACTTATAGATTTGTACTGAATACAGCGTAACCGTACCCGTGATGTAGTGGTTAGAGCGTCCGCATTGGAAGCAGGGAAACCAAGTTTCCATCCCAGTAGGTTCATACAAAGTACTCTTAAAATAGTAGTAATGGCTTCCCTCCTTGGCGCGCGGGAAAATAATAATGACTGATGTAGCGGTTTCAAGATAAATAATGCCAGTAGTACTGGTCATTTGCACGGTAAAAGAAAGTGGTATAATTAGAAAAAGACACCACTCACTGAATTCAATGACTTGTTAATCGTTAGATATTGATCATTATTATAATTATAATTTACAGGGATCACAAGAAGAATGGAGGACCATATTTTTCCTTGCTGTTGGATTGGTTTTATTTGCAGCAGTAATCTATGGCGTGTTTTCCACCAGCGAACTAGTCGCATGGGCAGATGAAAGAGGTGAACAGAACACGAAGGAAGATGATACCATGGAATCGAATATGAATATTGCCGATACATGTATTTCTTATGATGAGATTAAATTGCCATAATGGTGATGATGTGAATTGCATTAGTTAGTGCTTTGTCTTTTCCCACATACACTAAATTTGTAGCAGACGACTTAAGAAATTCTGGTTTGAAACATGGTTAACCTCAATAAAAGAAAGTTAAATAGTGCTGAAAATAGTGTGCCAAATAGGTGCATAAGTTTTTTATCATTTTAATATGGCAGAACGTTAGCTGCACTGCCAGTATCAATCTTGAATTTAACTGCGTATTGATAAGGGCCAGTGAACAATTCGGCAAACACACGGTCTGTAGAGGTCGAATGCACAGGAGCACTAAATGTGTTAATTGAAAACCCAATATCACAGTCACTGTAACAATGTCCACCTTCAGCACTATAACAATTATTTGCGGTAACGTCATGTACACGCCTGTCGTTTTGTGAACGAAGTACACGAGCGAAATTGTTCATTTGTGTTGCATTTATGACAAGCAGCGACTTGAGCTTGACACTTCCCGGCTCTCTGGTGTTGTGGTATACCGCATTTCCCGCATGTGTCCCTTGTACGTTTGGAAGATGATTGCTGCCATCGACGTTCTTTTCCACTTAGATTTGATTTTGTTGTTATGTTTTTGACAGGAAGGTTGCGGTAATGACAACGGTGACATACTGTTCAAGTATCGTCATCATCGTCATTATTATCGACATATAAGTACATATGAGCCAGTGCATGAGTAAAGATACAAGTTAGTTTTTGAGAGCAGTATATATCCAGATAAGCCGATGCATTCGCACAGTCTGATCAAGATATACACTCTTCACATATTACTAATACAAGTTTGTTAGAAGATTCTGTCAACTTTTGTATATTCTAATAAGACTAAGCAGATGGACAAAGTGATCTGAACCTACACTGTACAGAAATGACAATTTTTCCCATCCACTGAATTTGTGAGGTTTTCATGTGACATGCTACAATATTTTTTGAAAAGAATGTGTACGTTCCTGTTATTCAAATAGATAAAGAAATTAAGTGAAATACAATACAATAACCTAGATGTAAATTGTCTAGATATATACATCGAGATATAGACAGAGTAGCAAGAGAGGAACGCACATGCCAATGCACACAGGTGTAACATTCCAAGGGGCTCGTCAGAGTCAATTTCTATAGTAGGCGAAATCCGAAGACACTCATCATTTTGAGACTGAAATCTAGACTAGTGTTTTACAATATCGATATTGAGTTACTTCACATCTTTCCTTCTATAGCAGCTCTCGAGATGTCTTGGTAGTTGCAGATCGTATATAATGTAGTTGAAAGTGGAGGATCTGTGGAATATTTTTATATATTTTTTATTTAAATTAATGAACTTTTGCCAACTAATACCCATGTCGGTCCTTTCGTACCGCCAAAAAGTTCCTGTCTACAAATCAAAGTGCGGTAGCTTGGTAGGATATCGCCCGGAAAATTGTTTGATTTGGCATCACTTGAGCAATAGAGAATTATATTCTCTTTATATTTTATGTAAGGCTCTTATAAATTATGATCTAGGGGAAATAACTCGTGTTTCTAATATATATTTCATTTTCTAAAGTTGTTTCTCTTAGACCATAAAATAAATAACATTTGTCAAAAGTTGTCTCCCTTAGACTATTGAATGGCATCTGAGCTAAGACGGCGTTTAAATGATCCAATTTCAGAAATGGAATGGTTATGGGGAAATATATCATTTTCTAAAGTTGTTCACCTTAGACCATACAATTTATATCCTTTTTCAAAAGTTGTCTCCCTTAGACCACAGACTAAGACGGTCGTTTTTTTTTTTATTTTAATGAATTTATGGTCTAGGGGAAATAACTCGTGCTTCAGATATATTTCGTTTTCTATAGTTGTTTCACTAAATACCATAAAATTGATATGTTTTTTAAAAAGATGCCTCCCTAAGACCATTGCAGAAAAGCCTTCCTTAGACGGGTGTTCTTGTAGTTTAATAAGTGTATGATCTAAGGGAAATAATTTATATTTTTCAAAAGTTGTCCCCCTTAGACCACTGTCGTTTTTGTATTTTATTGATTATAGTGTCTATGGGAAATAACTCGTGCTTCTGACATATTTCATTTTCTAGAGTTATTTCCCCTAGACCATACAATTAGTTATGCTTTTCAAAAGATAAGACCATTGGTCTAAGACGCTTGTTTTTGGCCTTTGAATTTTATGTAAAGCGCTTATATGATCCGACTTCAGGAATGTAGTGATGTAGGGGAAATAACTAGTGCTTCTCATGAATTTCATTTTCTAAAGTTGTTTCAATTAGACAATTAAATTATTTATAATTTTCTTGTCTCCTTTAAACAATTGCAGGATAGCTTAGCTCAGACGCTTGTTTTTGCTTTTTGTATGTTATGTGAGGATGGTCTAGGGAAAATAATTCGTGTTCCTTATATATATTTCATTTTCTAAAGTTGTTTCCCTTAGACCATAAAACAAAACATCTGAGCTAAGACGGAGTTGAAATGATCTGATTTCAGAAATTGAATGGTCTAGGGGAAATAACTCGTGCTTCAGGTATATTTCATTTTCCAAAGTTGTTTCCCTTTAAAAGTTGTCTCCTTCAGACCTTTGCAGACTCAAACGGTCGTTTTTGTAATTAATGATTTTATGGTCTAGGGGAAATAACTCGTGCTTCTGATATATTTAATTTTATATAGATGTTTCCCTTAGACCATAACATTGATACCATTTTTAAAAGATGTCTCCTTCAGACCATTGCAGAACAGCCTTCCTTAGACGGTTGTTCTTGTAATTTAATGATTTTATGGTCTAGGGAAAATAACTCGTGCTTCTGATATTTCATTTTCTAGATTTGTTTCCCATAGACCATAACATTAATGACATTTTTCAAAAGTTGTCTCCCTTATACCGACGTAGGATAGGTTAGCTAAGTCGCTTGTTTCGGGTCTTTGTATTTTATGTAAAACGTTTATATGATGTAATGGACTAGGGAAAATAACTCGTATTTCTGATATATTTCATTTCCTAAAGTTGCTTAGACCATTGAAGAATAGCTTAGCTTGTGTTGCAAAGAAATTATAACCATAACTTGTTAAGTGAAAAGGGGTCTTGCTTAATACAAGACAGAGTTATGGAACACAAAAATCTCAATTCATGACATTAAATGGTGTGTTTGTCCAAGCTGAAATTCATAGTGGTATCAAATATGGGTTAAAAACTGTTTTTTTCTTAAAGGCATACAAGAGACGAACGTTTGCTTAGATATAAAATGGAGCTTAGCAAATTAATCATCTTATGACCGTAAAACATGCATGAACGTTCAATACAATACACTCAGAAGATAAAGTTTAGTCACTGCTGACAAATTGCGACTCAAATTTGGAAAACAAAAGCATAAAAGCAAAACCCAATTACCTACCGTATAGTTCATTTATTATCAAGTGTTTGTATCAAACAGTTTTGACAAATAACGATATTTTAACTTCATGTTAAACAAAGGGGTAAAACAAAAATCTGTCAATATGTCATGTGTCCATACCGTTTGTAAATTACAGCTAAACACCGGCGTTTCATATTATTTATTGTTTATTTATCGTTTGGTGTTTTACGTCGTTTTCCACATTTTTTCCCAGTTTTATCACAGTGTTTCCTGGGTTAGGTACATTACTACTGGTCCGTTTATCCTTACCGTCCTAAATAATCCCATACATACTCAATCGGGGCAAATTCATGTGATTTCTATGGCCAATCAGGGTAGTCAATGTTGTTTACCTTCAGAACGTTCTCTGTGTAACGGGCATTGTGAGAGCGCGATATCTTGCTGGAGAAGGTAAGTATGAACGATTGCGGGAACAATAATCAGTATATGACAATAACGAACCTATTTTGGTTATCACGTATGGATTTAAGTTATGTCTCTCCGCTATGTGAAATACCGATCCATATCAAAACATGTCCACCACCGTAGCGATAACGTTGGACGATGTAAGTAGAGCCAAGCCTTTCCCATTTCCGTCTCCATACTGGCATCCTGCCATCTGCTTCATGAAGACTAATGTTGTACTCATCTATAAAAACGATCCTACCTTCCTATCCAGTCAACATGTTGTCGAGCCAAATAAAGACGGGGTTCACGGTGGCGTACAACATGATGTCAATGGGATATCAACGTAAGGGCGACAAGCTCGAAGTCTTGCAGCATTCAGCCGATTACGGGCCGTAAAAACCGAAATCCTGGTAAGTTGAGTTTCATGCTTCCAGTCACAATTTAGGGATTTTCCAGTGGCGTAACGAGATTCACCTGGTCACACTGTCTCTGTCTGGCGGAATCGTACTTGTAGACGACATTGTCAATTTATGAACGCCAACTTGAAACAACGTGTGACGTCCGCTACACGTACGCCATTTTCAAACAATCCTTAACCAATAATTTTAAAATCTAGCGATAATCCTGGACGACGACCCATAATTGCTATCGATGTGATATGTCCAGATTATTCAAATATGACCATTACACTATTCATTACAAATTACATCAACAACCGATGTTAAACTTACCCAATTTTCCTGTGTATATGCACAGTGTTTTTTTCATAAAAAGTGACAAAACCTGTTTAGAGGATATTCGTAACATGACCGATGTGCAGGTGATACGTATGTCAATGACAATGTCAACTACATGTTTGATGGCAATATCAATGTCATTTACATGTTTGATAGCAATTATATGTTGTATATCAATTACACGATGTATATGTCAATTACATGTTGTATATCAATAACCTGTTGCATGTTTATTACATGCCGTATGTCAATTATCTGTTGTATATGTCAAGTTCATGTATGTCAAGTACATGTTGTATGTCAATTACATGTTGTATATGTCAATGATATGGTCTATGTTAATTATACATTGTATGTCAATTGCATGTTGTATGTCTATTGCATGTTGTATGTTAATATCATGTTGTATGTCAATTACATGTTGTGTATGTCAATTATATGTTGTGTATGTCAATTACGTGATGTATTTCAATTACATGTTGTACGCCAATTACGTGATGTATTTCAATTACATGTTGTACGCCAATTACATGTTATGTTTGTGAATTACATGTTGCTAATGTCAATTACATGTTGTATGTTAATTACACGTTGTGTTGAAATTACGTGTTTTATGTTAATTACATGTTGTATATGTCAATTACATGTTGTATGTTAATTACATGTTTTATATGTCAATTACTCTTTGTATGTTAAGTATATGTTGTATGCTAATATCATGTTGTATGTCAAGTACACGTTGTATGTCAATTTCATTATGTGTATGTCAATAACATGTTATATGTTAATTGCGTATTATATGTCAAGTACATGTTTAATGCCAATTACAATGTAATTGTCACGTTGTGTATCAAAATTTACTTCAAGACGTTCAAAATTGTTCGCATAGGATCCAATCTCATTTTGACCTAAACTTCGCTAGCTCGTATCGAAAAAAAAATATATAGTAGTTACAGATCAAAGGCTACCCTCTTCATTACAATGTAAATCAACAAAAGTCAGTGCACAATAAGAAGTATTTAATCCATTTTCCCAGGTTGCACATATATGTCACTGAAAATAATAACTCGTACAGGCCTGTCAGGTTTAAAACAAACCAAGAGGACCAGGATGGTCGTGATCGCTCACCTTTATTGATCTGAAGACCTAGTTTTTGACGACTCAAGTTTCAAAGTTGACCCGATACCACCTCGGTAGTGTAGTGGTATAGCGCTCGCCGCGGGTTCAATCCTGGGCCGGGTCATACCAAAGATGGTAGTAATGGCTGCCCTCCTTGACGCTCAGGGTTTTCGGGCTTAGCATTACGACTGACTGGCTGGGAGTAGGATAAATGGACCAGTAATACTGGTAACCTTCCCAGAAAACGCCGTGATATAACTATTTCGTCATAATGTTCTAATTGTTTATACATTTTGATACATACATTTAACAGACTATTTTTTTTTATGTATTTCTTATGTCAATCAATCATTTCATACTCTCATATATAACTCACCATCTTATGTACACTGTATCATACTAAAATGCACCTTCTTCAAATACAAATGTAATTTCTATTTGAAGGCTACATGGAAGATAAGTCATATGTAATGTATTTGTTAAATGTGCAACCTTCGTTTAATACCGATTTAATTATCATTTTTATTATTATTGTTTTACTTGTTTTATCTTTATTATTATTATTATTGCAGTGTTTGTATCTGTAAATCGATCTTAATTATATTTTTATGTCAGGGATCAGCTTTTGAGATGACCTTCTTATTGAAGAGGCTTGTATAACCCAGACTGCAAACATCTATCATGCTTAAGACACTTAGCCATAACTAGTGAACAACAAGTAAGTATGTTGGCATAATGAACCTTTCTAAATGACGTAATTAAGTGAAAAGTGGATGCAATGTCATTATCATTTCTGTGAAGAATAGATCAAGTAGTGTTAGAAGGGGAAATGATTACTGGATGCTTCTTTTGTCTCGCTAGAGCGTTTCGTGTCTTTAACATTTGTTGGGGGATAACCGAGATTGACCTCTGCCGTTCAGAGATATTTTGCCATGTAGGAATGTGTTTTGTGATAATTGTAAACTTGGGTAGCAAGATAAAATTCAGTTTTTAGCAAGCGGCTCGTTAGAGCCGATTGCTATAGTAGGCGAAATCCGAAGACACTCATCATTTTGAGACTGGAATCTAGACTAGTGTTTTAAAGTATCGGCATTGAATTACTTCACATCTGTCTTTCTATATCAGCTCGGCGTTTCTGAACACCATCGCGGGTTCATGGAAATGTCTTGGTAGTTGCAGATCGTATATAATGTCAATGAAAGTGGATGATTGTGGAATATTTTTTAAAAATATTTTTTAAAAATGAATGGACTGTTGCCAGCTTATTTCGAACCGCCAATTAATTTTAGTCTCAAAATCAAAATGCGGTGACTTGTTGGCATATGAAGCCGGAATTCGACATCACTGACCCAAAAGAAAGAACTCGACAGGAAATTTATGTTAACATTTACAAATTACATGATTATATAAAATGTATTTCTACGCTGTCAACATGACTTGATCGCGCGCAACATGCATAGACAAATTAAAGTAATATGTGCAATCTTTCTTCAGGTGTCATTCGTGAAATGAATAAATTAAAGCAGTATGTGCATACTTTCCGCATGTGTTATTATGATTGCGATTTCAAAATTGAAATTGAATTTATGATTTTACATTTGAAAGGGGAAGTGCTGTGTATATTGTCTTAATTAATTAACTCATGAATGAAAGTATATCCTCTCAAAGCCACGCTTCTTAGTGTATAATATTTCTATATAACCCATGTATTTCATGTTAATCTTTGTAGTATAAAATATTCTGCTAAGCTATATGGTTGCTCCTTCATTTAATGTTGTACACATACACAACCAATTGGCGACGAGGTTGGGATTTTGTACCGCTATGAATGCTAGTGATTATGTTAATTGAGATCATCGTGGACATTGCAACTTAATTGCTAATCACAATCGGAACAAAGTTAAGCAGTATGTGCATACGTTCCTCAGGTGTATTATGGTAGTGATTTCAAAATTGAATTTTAATTGATGACTTTATATTTGACAGGAGAGAGTGTTGTGTATATTGTCTTAACAAATGAACTCATGGATGAAAGTGTATCCACTCAAAGCGACACCTCTTAGTGTAACATATTTCTATATAACCCATGCATTTCATGTTAAGCTTTGTAGAATTAAATATTCTACTAAGCTATTCAGCTGTTCCTTCATTTAATGTTGTACACATACAAACCCTTTTGTTTAAAATTTCAAGATTCATTCGCATGGTAGTGCAAAATCGCTAGAACTGTATAAATATCAATAAAAATTAGATATCATGAAAAACACTACAGAGTAAAAAATACCACCGACCGATCTATAAGTAATTTAGATCAACAACTTCTACAACCTACTTAGTGAATATTCTCACTTGTTAAGAATTTGAAAGAGCATGTATTTGTTCACCTATGTTATGGGGAAAATAACATGCTCAGTTGTTTGGAGCAGCTGTGACTGTGACTGTGACTGTATAAAGCCATGCTATACTGACCCTCTATAATTTTGATTATTTTGTGTTAACGTAGTTTACTGTAAAATAAACTCCAGGCACGGACCATTCATTATTTTTCTATTATAGCACAGTGTTAATATTCTTGTGTTTTATAAAAAGGATCATGTTAATTTTAAAAGTATGATATAAATTATTTCAAACAAGATAAAACAAATATACCACCATTTTTTGTAAGAGAATGTGGACACTGATTGTTTACTGTTTGCTTTGATATTATAATTGGAATTTCAATATAGTTATTACTGTTTTGCAGCGTTCTTTTTATTTTGATATAGCATGCATTGGGATTAATGTATCAATGAGTGTGTAAACTATGCAACGACCTCTGTGAAATACCGCCAGTCAACTAAAAGTGTTTGCGATAGACCCCCATTCTTAATATACACTATTGTGCATTCAACTCAAATAATATTCAATTAACGGACATAAAAAGGTTTTCTTAAAGTGTATGTGATGAAAGAAAACGATCGGTAAATCCTTGTCCTAATGTATTCCGTGATCTGCTGTTAGCCCCTTGATGGCAGCACTTTGAGTGCTTTGATTAGAGGAAAAGTGTCGCAATTCCGGTGGGTGACCATCAGCGTATGTTTCAAATGGCAAACACAGCAAAAGACAATGCGAATTAATTTATGTTTATTAACTAAGTGTTTATTAATTTATCTGGCATGACCTTTTCGAACAATGTTGTAGTCGAATCATGTTAGCCTGTATTACTTCCCATACGTCAGATTCGGATAATTTGAAAATAATGTTTCAATGCTGCATTGAAAATATTAGAAATAAGAATAAGTAAAATCAAACTTAACTCTTTTCAACTTGTAGACATAATTGTTTCTTAATTAGCAATTCACCCATTTTTGTCACGATGTTTTAAATTATATCAATAAATTATACGTTCATGGATGTTTCAATGTCGCCTGATTCAGATGGGTTGTGTAGGGAAATACGGTAGGTTCTGACAAGCGTGTTGATCAACTGTCCCATAAATAGTCACAGACGCTCTCAAGAATTCTCAAACAATTACAGTTTACTAAGACTGAAAAACATCAAAGCATAGGTAGATTTTAATCTGCTCTTGTCACAAATATCCTAAAATTGGTTTGATAAAAGGTTGGAAACATGGTGGCAAAAGGAGATATTGGTCACTATAAGCAATATCTCCATTTTCAAAAATGTTTACAAACGTCGTCTTCCTCAGAGGCCTTAGAATACGACTATGCACTATATATGGGAAATGTTTAATGGGTTTTTAATATTTATTTGAGATTGTTCAAAGAGGTTCCGGCTGTCCGTGTGTGTCAGGAGAATGGATCGCAATAAGTCGTATGCGTTCTTGTTAATATCAGGGGTCACACTGGCCCAAAATTTTCTTGAGTCACATTTATTTTTGGACAGACATCGACCCGTTTTTTCAAGTAAATACAGTGCTCCGTAAATTTTGAAATCTCTATGAATCATGATTTTCCAAAATTTGCAGACAAATTTTCATTGTTCGTTCGTACTAAAGAATGTTCGACCCCAACTCCAATATAGTACTTTCTAGAAAATGATTGGTGACGAACAGAAGATAACATTATCTTATTTACTGATAGTATATAGAACAGAACAAAACAGAACAGAACTAATTTTGACATTAAGCATACAAGCTCATAGTCACATAAAACAAAGATATACATAACTTGTCTAGATCTTTCGAATGCATACCACCAAATACTAATCAAAGAAGAAGATCAGGAAATAACTGCATTTTCCACTCCATTTGGATTTTTTGAAGGTTCAAGTATTTCAGCTGGAAAGTTCCAATCAATCATGTCCTCTGTTATAAAAGGATGTGAAGAATTGTCTGTGGTTTATTTAGACGATTTCCTCTAAGATACTAAGATACTAAGATACTCTAAGACTCTATAAGAACATTTTCGTCATATAGAAGAAATAGTTAGGCGAGAGAGCTAATTGTCTTAAGCTAAAACTAAAAAAGTGTGAATTCATTAAAGATAAAACCAATTACCTTGGACATGAAATATCAGCAGAAGGTATTCGTCCTAAGGCTGATAAAATTAAAGCTCTTAGACAAATAAAAATTCCACAGAATGTTAAGGATGTAAGATCATTTTAGGTTTTGTCGGATTTTATAGGAAATTCATTCAAAACTTTGCTGAAATTAGCCTCCCATTGGTAAGATTGACTAAAAAGAATGTTATATTCAAATGGTCTATTGAATGTCAAAACAGTTTTGAGGATTTGATCACTCAATTAGAAAAATTACCACTGTTACGTCATCCAGATATAAATAAACCTTACATATTATATACCGACGCAAGTGATTATGCCATAGGCGCCGTCTTGATGCAAAATTTAACAGGTAAAAAGGGAGACGAACTACCAATATTTTTTATTAGTCATGCCCTATCTAGAACTCAAAAGAAATATTCCACAATTATTTAAGAGACCCTAGCAATCACCTATAGCATTAAAAGACTTGAATGTTACTTGCAGGGATCAAAATTCGTAATTAAAACAGACCACAAACCTCTTACTTATTTGTTATCTTGTACAAAGATTTGCATTAGAAATTTCATGTTATGACTATTCAATTGAATACGTACCTGGAAAAACTAATGTAGTAGCTGACTTTTTATCCAGACAAGTTAAAGGATCGACTTTTGATTCAGACACTGATATTATGACTGAACATAATAAAGGAACTACGATTAATTTTATTAATAGCCAAGCAATTAATCATGATGAATAAAAAAAATCATATGAAGCACCAAAAACTATACCAGTTACTACCCCTGAAAATTTAGTCTCTATAGATATGAAAAAATAACAGGAATTAGATTCAGATCTTAAGAAATTAATAAAACGAGTGCGGACGAACTCTTTAACTAAATCTGAAAATAAAAGATTTGTTATGATTCAGGACATTTTACATTACTTGTCAGATAAGGATATTTACCCTTGCCCAAGAATATATGTTCCTAGTCAATTAAGAGAAATGGTTTTAATTTCATATCATAATATAGGACACCCTGGTGTGAATAGGATGTTTTATGCCGTGCGAAAAGCATATTACTAGCCCAATCTCTTCAAGGATAGTTACACATTTGTAAAGACATGAATAGCCTGTCAAACTGTAAATCTTAAAACCATAAAATCACCTTTACAAGATCAGATAATACCAACCAACTCTTTTTCGGACATTTCATGTGATATCGTCGGACCGATGGCTCCCACAGCTTCGAATGCCAAATATATGATAGTATTCATGGATGATCTTTCTGGTTATCCTGAAATAGTTGACCCACCACCAACGACTTCAGCAGACGTTGTTAACGCATTTTTCGAAAAGATATTCTGGAAATACGGCTCTCCTTTATCAATACTGACAGACAACGGGTCCGTTTTCACCTCTAAAATGTTCAAAGATGTTATGCAGGAATTAAATATCAAACATCGTAGAACAGTCACCCAGGCTAACGGAAAAAACGAGCGTTCCAATAAAACTTTAAATGCCATTCTATGTAAGCTTACTAGGGATAATCCGATGAATTTCGATATTGTACTAGAACAAGCCCTTGCTGGCATCAGGTTTAATCCATCAGAATCGGCCGGACATAGCTCATTTTGCATAGCATTTGGTCGAGACCCAGTACTACCTATTGATTGACTGTTAGGAAAAACGTTACCATATGTTGGCAACTAATTCCATAAAGAATTACTACAAAGAAATCACGAAATTTACTGTGATGTATTCAAGCAAATGACTAAATCAAGAAGAAGGCGTTACATATATGCCAATAGGAAAGCCCAACAAGTAGAAATCAATGTTAATGACCCTGTCTATTACAAAAATTTCCTACGCACTTCTAAGACATCTCCTCAATGGATTCCATACTACCGAGTTGTCGAATTTGATGGTTCAAAGCAATTAATACTTAAAAATCAATTACATAACCAAATAATCAAATGCAATGTTGATCAAGTTAGAAAGGCAGAAATTGACGAGTGGACTCTCCCTTCCACCAACACTATAAATCCAAGACCTATTCAAATTGCAGATATGTTATTCCTCCTGAAATTGTTTCAGAGAGCTCTGATGATAATACAGATTCAGACAATCAAGATTTAATTCCAAAAAGTAAGGTTAAAATGACAAGAATAATTGACAAACATAAGAATAGTTCTGAGTCCTCAACCAGTCAAGAGAGCGAAGATAATATTCCACTAATTACAAGCACGTCTTAGGCGTTTAGAATACGAGCGTATTCACGATACAGACGGACAAAATGAGAGTGATATATCAGTTCTTAGTGATCAAACAATCCAATCGAATATTCCCGATCAATTGTCTACGTTTGGTGACGAGTCTTTGTCAGCTCCATTAAGCGACATGGAGATGGACAGATGTTAAATTAAGATTTTAGAAATATATAGGTTTATACCTATTAATTACGGTAAATCAGTTACCTAATTAGAAGATAAATATTATAAGCGTACTAGCTATATATATAATATTGTGATGGTTATTAACAAGTGAAATGGAAACGCGGTTTTATAACAAGACTTAAAGTTATACTTATGACTATTGTTAGAATTTTACTTAATCTAGCATATGGAAGAAAATTCCAATCGTCTCTTGTATGAGAGAGAATCGAATTATAATTATAATGTAGGGAAGGTATACCTGTATATAATGACCATTTTGTATCGTTTTTCGAGTTTGTTATTGGCGTGTTGTTATTGATATATCATATTCAATTGTATCCGTTATAATGTTTATGACAAATTGCTTACTACTAGTATCCATTGACACTCATAATTATTATTTTGCACATTGCTGAGGTATCACTATTAATTCATTCTGTTAATTCAAGAATAAGACATGCTATTACACCTTGCTAAGAGTCAGATAAGAGCATTGATTCGAGTGTAAGATTCACTGCCACCTCGCAGAAGGCCTATGAAGCAGCCATTGAGATTGTTCTGGAGACATTCCTCTTTTGTCGGAAGAGCTCATCTAACCTAATGATCCGTTCCATGATGTTTCCATTATACACATGTATCCAAAGGCACTACTACACAGACGATAAACATATGCAACTGACGAATAACATAATCTCAACAAAAAGGATATCGTTTTCAATCTTTGAGAAAATGACAATACTTCTATCTCCTTATATGCTGGACTTATACCTTGATACTACCTATTAGACTGTTATTACTACTAATTAACGGAATGAATAACATAACTTCAATCAACTATATCTAAACATATTGTGTGGACCTTGTCATAAAAGGATACTACACTACAACAACTACTACTACTGATACTACTACTACTACAACTACTGACGATTCACCGTGAATAACTATAATTCCACATGAGTTCAAATTACTCTGGATACAACGAAGTGCTAAGAAATACAAACATAAGATTTGTTGGATCGATATTAATCATCGTACTGTTTGGAGAAATATTTATATTGTTACCTTGTTGTATTGACTATTTCACGTTCATTTCCACATTATTATTTCCTACTTATTTCAGTACAACTATGTTAATACGGTGTTCATTTAATTGTTTCTTTTAAATTGCAATTTTCAATTCACTTGAATTGGTGAATGACTACTGTTTTCAAGTACTATACATGTTTGATAAATTTGATATTTATCAACATAGCCATTTATTAATTCCAAATACATGTATATGTCCTTATCAAGGATTAGTCTTCACCGCAAGGTCTTAGATCTTTCCGGCGAATTTCTATGTATAATTCGTTATATAAATAACATGGAAAGGTGTAAAGATGTAATCGAGATTCCTCTGTGACACGATTAGCTTTCTCTAACTGCACTGTACATTTTGACAGGCGCAATTAACCTGTCCATAGAGTTGGACATCTGACCAATAATTAATGGACTAACTTCCCTAAGGCAGTTATACATTTAGTATTTATAGCCACTGAAATCTTATGAGGGTAGTCACTTTGGTTGCCGTGTGTCTGAGGACATGTTCTTATGAGATCCACTGTTTGGCCGGGCTTTTGGGGCATCTCGTAATAAACAAGTTGAAATGTATTATGAGTTCTTACTTTGTTACATAACCTCGTATTTGCCGTCGATGACCAGGATCTGGAGAAGTATTAACTATACATTATGAAGGAACGGGGTAAGTGAATCGTTATTATACTTTGGATTTCTGTTTCAGACTGACATATGGCAGGTGATGAATTGGCATTGTATATTCAAAAATTAACAGAACAACTAACAAATTATAGATAAAATGAATTGTCAAATGATATACCAGTTTTCGGTGGGGATATATCATAATTTAAAAATTGGTTAAAATCTATTGAAAAAAAATGCATTAATAAATAACTTAAATGAAACTAACACCACTTGTGTATACTACAGAAATGGAATGTCGTATAAGTTTTGTATAAACACAGCATCTTAGCTTAGCATCTATACTACATTTAATAGTTTTTAAAGTGAAAATATGTCTGAATATTTTATTTCTTCCTGGAACCCGTATTACCAAGTACTTGAAACGTTCTTTGCTTGTGTAATAAACATTTGCTTAACTTCAACATATATCCGTTGCTGTTGTTGACAAAGACAATGCTGCAGTATCACTAAGAACAACCCAAATTTCAAATGTTGTGGTAGACTGCTTTAAAGTGGACGTGAATCCGTTTGAACATTTCGTAAATAGTGCACGAATGAGAAATGAAGCATAAAAGATATCCATTCAACCTTGAATAATTAGATTATTGCAATATGGACTGGACAGTCTGTTTTGTTGTAATCTTGACTCTTTAAAAATGAAATTTCCTTTATTTTATTTTTGTTATTGTAACGGGAACGGGTTATGCTGCGGAAGCCGGCTTTTATAGCGACGTTGGTAGAGTGGTTGATCTTTGTTTAAAGTAAAGCAACGTTCATCGCGGTTAGTGCCTGGATTGGTGTCCAGCGATGGCTTAACGCCGGTACACGTTACAAATGGTGGCAGCGGTGGGTTTTGGGGTAGATATATTACCATTCACCATCATCCCCTGAACCCCGGTGGTTCCAAGTGATGTTACATAGACTGCGCACTGGTGTACTGTTTGTGTTCAGTTGTGTGACTTCGGGTCGAAGTCAAAAGAAAAAAAAGGAGAAATATAACGGGAACGGGTTATAAGTATAAATATCACTTCTACAGCCTTGCTGTGGAAGCTGGCTTTTAT
Organism: Serripes groenlandicus; assembly: GCA_031761405.1. Classification (NCBI taxonomy): domain Eukaryota; kingdom Metazoa; phylum Mollusca; class Bivalvia; order Cardiida; family Cardiidae; genus Serripes; species Serripes groenlandicus. The sequence continues at coordinate 28,912,046 of JASEVX010000003.1, forward strand.
AGCGACGTTGGTAGAGTGGTTGACCTTTGTTTAAAATTAAGCAACGTTAATCGCGGTTACTGCCTGGATGGATGACCCGCGATGGCCTAACTCCGGTACACGTTAAACTTCTTTAACATAGTCGTTATATATTATGAAGTGGAAATATATTCAAAAAAAGGCAACAAAATTGTACACGTGTGCGTTTTTTGGGACGGTTGTCGACACACATCAGTTCCAAAGTCATAATAATTTATGAACCGTTTGTCTGAGTTACTACGTACTCCTTATAACACAGGCACCTCCGCCGAAATAAATTGAGTTGAATCGAGCTTACGATCTACATTGAGTTAAAATATGTAAATATTAGCATTCTTCATGTTTGGGGAGATAATACATATCCTTGCGCGTTTTATCAGCCATGCTAAGTATGACGCATGGGTCTGGAAATTCCAAAATGTCCTATTAATAGCTTGCCAGACTGGTTTTCGATGATTTTTTTATTCTCAATATTATTTACGCTTTATTTGTAATTGTTGCAATATATGAAAGCTTCCAGGTGATAAGACTGGTTTATTCTTAGATTCTATATTGAATATAGTACAAATACATTTATTTAACACTTTTCGATTTATTTTGTAACAGAGTTGGAGATAAATCGAAAATATTTTGATTCCATCGGAAGTAATATAGACTTGCTGAGATGTTTTCTTAAAATAGTTTATTTTATTGAAAATAACTACAGAAAATACTAGGTGACAATAAAAAGAAGCTTTTCATTTGGGCTTGCTTCTTGTAAGATCATGACAATAGATGCTCAGCCCATACTTTTGAGAAGAAGAAGCAGGCATCACCTGCATGTGCAAGTTTGTGCCGAAATTCTCATACATTTAAACCTTCTAACAAAAGTAATAAACCGGATTCTCGTCAGATAGCCTCTGTATGTGGGGAAGGTTTAAGAATGAGAAGTTCCAATTAACATGTTCCTTTCTTACTTGAGCAAACCTGTTTTTAAAGACCATCCATGGGAAGAGAACAATCAGGTGGTCTTTAACCCTTTCCCACATTCAACACATCTGCAGCAGATGACTTTATGGATATCCAGGCAAAAACACGGAAAAGCTCTATAAATGTAGGTAATTACTAAAAATAATTGAAAACATTGTGGCAAAAAAAGAAATTGCTCGTTTTCAAAAGTTGTCTGCTGCAGAGGCGTCAGAAAGCGGCGGTATGTTGTAAATGGTTAATTACAGGGTCATTTATGCAGAAAAGGAGTAATTGGGAAATAAAAAGTCGGTTGCTATAGACAGGGTATTGCTAAACAAAGGTTGTCTTTTGCACAGGTTTGACTGTATATGAGAATAATTTCAGGAACAGACTCACTTTCAAGTCAACATTTTCCAGTTATGCCAGAGGTATATCCTCTTAATTAGTGAAATTTAGTTTTAATATGATTTGTCTGATCTCTTACTGGAGCAATCCTAACCCAATCCAGGGGTTGTCAGTTCGAACCCTAGCACGGCCAATATTCTTTCCGACGGTTGACAAAAGTCACTGTGACAAACGGCATTCGTCTTCCACCAATCGGCTAACAGTAGTCTGTGTGGTAAAGCAGCCAGTTGCTTGGAAAGAATGTTTTGCGAAGAAGTCAGTACTGGTGTGAGAAAGCTAGGAAACACATTATAGAATATAATGCTACAATAAATGTATCAATAGGAGCAGCTATTCCTTTGCAAATTTGTTGATTGTTGAAAGTGTAGTTCAGTAGCCTGTAAACTAACATTATTCTACTGTAAATGATGGAGCTTTACTCAAAACAGCTATTACAGTGAGACAGATGACCTAGGCAACGGTCTAGCACCATCAGGGTGCCAGTAAAACGATCTGAAACGAGCAGCAAGTCTGAAGTGCTATTTTCAGTTTAAAAGTATTGATTACATGTGAGAATAAATGAGTTTTGGTATAAGATTATTTAAGAAGCATTTAAACTGTAATTATTTATATAACTATTTATTTATCTACTTTTAGTTTGATTTCTGTTCGTTTTGACAGGGATTTTTTTTTCTACTCCATTTGATTTTTTATAACAAATCCAAATACGTCTCTGGTTGAACCATGTAAGAAGACTCTGAAAGTGTATGTTTTATGTTCGATTTTATTTACATTGAAGCATGATACATTTTGATTATTTTCTGATAAATAGAAGTTTTTCAAGGGTAAATTATACTGTGTAAAAGTTTGTTTCTTCTTTAACTTGAGTATTGTCACAACACTTAGCAAGGAAAATAAAGGTCTGGCCATTTTGCACAATTAAGACAATTACATATCTCTAGGATGCCCTTTGTGTCCCTTTTATTTATAACTATGTACATATCGCAGAAAATATATATTTATGAACGTGTATTTATTGTATAGAGGTGAAAACTAATAAGTGTTAGTGTTATAGAATAGATTCAAAACATTGGGAAATGAGAAATTGCTCATTATGACCAACTTCTTCTTTTGACATTATGTTTTGTTTTCAAATGTCATCTGTTTAATACAAGACTGTCAGTAGGAAAGGGTTAAATGAATTGTACATGTATATGGAACAGGAAAGCCTAAAGTCTTACACAATTACTGCCAAGTTATAATATGGCAATTTACAATACATGTACAATAAATATATTTTGAAACTTATTAAAGTAGTTACTTTGTTACTCCATTCCCTCAAAGAATTTCGTAATATTTGTCTTCCTAGATAAAATGTGTTCCACTTTTAGTCATAGGTTATCCATTAAATTACAGAGATTTTCCATTTTTTTACGAATTATGTTCACCAATGCAATGTACAGACAAGAATAAAAAATAGATGAACAGTGGCTTATTCATCTTAATCAAACAGGTGTTCTCAATTGCCCTAATTATCTTATTTATATCTGAAGTGTTACTAGATCAAACAATAAAAGTCGTCATATGTAGTTGCGTCAACATGCGTCTGCATTTGTGAAAGGGGTTATTACATAGTAACTTATTATATTGTCAAACAAGTTGACAACGGAAATATTTCAAAGCTCCTAATAGAAGTGTCTTTGCACGTTTGCGTTAACCCTTTTTACATTCAACGAATTTGCCGACAGAATTTAATATATTTAGACAAAAATGTGAAAAATCTTTAACCATTATGTCAGCAGCAGAAGACTATATTCATACAGGATTGCTTCTTTGTGATTGAGAACATAACGCTGTCATTGTGAGCAATTTCTCTAGCTTTTTCAAATGTCGTCTGCTCAAGATAAAAGGGATAAATGAGCTATAAAGGAATGTTTTCAAGATCGTTTTCACTGCCTGCCTCGTGTGTGATTTACTGGGGAACAAAATAGTACCGTGTCAAATGAAAACGGGCCTTCTTATTTTGGGGAATATCAGCATCATCACTTCTCGTAATATCGTCACACAACAATTCTCGAAGACTTTGGAGAACAGTAATGACCAACATCCGGCATTAAAAATATGTAAATTGATACTAATTGTGAAAAACTGATTGGCTATTTGTGTGTGTCGTGATTCAATCTTTATATGGAGCATAGTGATGTAATATTAGAAAACCCTTGTGATATAATTATATTTAACAATAAGAAAATGCAGACGAATATTTTCATAGGAATAAGGTTATTTTTAAGCTTATTAGTTCCCGACGCGTTTCATTTAACCTGAATACTGAATTTTGAAACACTGAAACATGTTTGGACGCTTTTTACTTCAATGGGAAACAATTGTCAGCGTGTGTTTATAGGTAATTCATTTTTGATGAAAGGATCAACTGGAAATAATTTCCTATGCAAGCTGTGTAAACGGGGGACACTCAAAATCCCCTAGGTCCAAAAATGGCTAGGTAGTCAAAATCACCTAGGCGAAAAATACAGGGTATTCAAAATACCCTAGTTGTAAAATACGGGGTATTCAAAACACCCTATTTTTTTTTTTTTTAGGGTACTCAAAATCCCCTAGACAGAAAGTTCAAGGTAGTCAAAATCCCCTAGGTGGGTGGTCAAAATCCCCTAGAATTCAAATAATTTTCTTCCTTTTATTATGTTTAATTACTGTAAGTTAGACATTAGTTTTTTATAAGAATACCTTCAAAATAAACCATAAATTATATTCCAAATTCTAAGAAGAAGATACAATTATTGCATTATTTCAACTAGTATCTACTCCTTCTGAGCTGCATTATGCAGAAAAAGGTTTTACAGAACCACAAACAGTGTAACAATAGCATATTGTCCTAAAAATAATAAGTCTTATGAAACGCTACATTGTTAATTTAGCAGTTGGTCTGAGTGTACACTGTTTGCTACACTATGAGTAGACACTGTTTGCTACACTATTAGTAGACACTGTTTGCTACACTATGAGTAGACACTGTTTGCTACACTATTAGTAGACACTGTTTGCTACACTATGAGTGTACACTGTTTGCTACACTATTAGTAGACACTGTTTGCTACACTATTAGTAGACACTGTGTGATACACTATGAGTAGACAGTGTTTGCTACACTATGAGTGTACACTGTTTGCTACACTATGAGTAGACACAGTTTGCTACACTATGAGTAGACACTGTTTGCTACACTATGAGTGTACACTGTTTGCTACACTATTAGTAGACACTGTTTGCTACACTATGAGTAGACACTGTTTGCTACACTATGAGTGTACACTGTTTGCTACAATATGAGTAGACACTGTTTGCTACACTATGAATGTACACTGTTTGCTACACTATGAGTAGACACTGTTTGCTACACTATGAGTGTACACTGTTTGCTACACTATGAGTAGACACTGTTTGCTACACTATGAGTGTACACTGTTTGCTACAATATGAGTAGACACTGTTTGCTACACTATGAGTAGACACTGTTTGCTACACTATGAGTAGACACTGTTTGCTACACTATGAGTGTACACTGTTTGCTACACTATGAGTAGACACTGTGTGATACACTATGAGTAGACAGTGTTTGCTACACTATGAGTGTACACTGCTTGCTACACTATGAGTAGACACAGTTTGCTACACTATGAGTAGACACTGTTTGCTACACTATGAGTGTACACTGTTTGCTACACTATTAGTAGACACTGTTTGCTACACTATTAGTAGACACTGTTTGCTACACTATTAGTAGACACTGTTTGCTACACTATGAGTAGACACTGTTTGCTACACTATGAGTGTACACTGTTTGCTACAATATGAGTAGACACTGTTTGCTACACTATGAATGTACACTGTTTGCTACACTATGAGTAGACACTGTTTGCTACACTATGAGTGTACACTGTTTGCTACACTATGAGTAGACACTGTTTGCTACACTATGAGTAGACACTGTTTGCTACACTATGAGTGTACACTGTTTGCTACACTATGAGTAGACACTGTTTGCTACACTATGAGTAGACACTGTTTGCTACACTATGAGTGTACACTGTTTGCTACACTATGAGTAGACACTGTTTGCTACACTATGAGTAGACACTGTTTGCTACACTATGAGTAGACACTGTTTGCTACACTATGAGTAGACACTGTTTGCTACACTATGAGTAGACACTGTTTGCTACACTATTAGTAGACACTGTTTGCTACACTATTAGTAGACACTGTTTGCTACACTATGAGTAGACACTGTTTGCTACACTATGAATGTACACTGTTTGCTACACTATGAGTAGACACTGTTTGCTACACTATTAGTAGACACTGTTTGCTACACTATGAGTAGACACTGTTTGCTACACTATGAGTGTACACTGTTTGCTACACTATGAGTAGACACTGTTTGCTACACTATGAGTAGACACTGTTTGCTACACTATGCGTGTACACTGTTTGCTACACTATGAGTAGACACTGTTTGCTACACTATGAGAAGACACTGTTTGCTACACTATGATTGTACACTGTTTGCTACACTATGAGTAGACACTTTTTGCTACACTATGAGTAGACACTGTTTGCTACACTATGAGTAGACACTGTTTGCTACACTATGAGTAGACACTGTTTGCTACACTATTAGTAGACACTGTTTGCTACACTATTAGTAGACACTGTTTGCTACACTATGCGTAGACACTGTTTGCTACACTATAAACCCTATTTATGTGTCAACCCGTTCAACACTAAGTAACTCTTGTAGGTAGAACAAAAACTATAAAATATATATATATAATGCAGACCATGTCAGAGGGTTCCTATAAGAGCCCTCTGATATGAGTCTACACTGTGGGCAGATGTAACTAATGTCTTTTAGCAGATCAGCGGGATGAAAGAGTTAAAATAGCTCTTGTATGGACATCATAATAAAGATAAGAAACTAAGCTCTTTTCAGCAGCAGGTATTTTGCCTGTTTACAAAGGGTTCTATATGAATTAGTATATGGGATAAAGTACCAGTTGACACATCTGAACAGTTGAGGTATACAGATAAGCCTGTACATCTGCTCAGTGTTATCAGAATTGAGACAAGTTGACCGAAGCTTTAAACAAACGTATGTAAGCAATTTGTAAACAATGTAAATCTTGATCAGGCTTTGTTGTTGCTGTCCTGCATCTACACTGTTTACTAAAGCCAACTTGTACATTTTCCTATGGATGGGCTTATGTGTAGAGTATCGTATTATGCCGTAGAAATAGCTACCGAGCCACGATACATATATTCATGCGATCATCTCACTTACTTAGAGACACTATAACACTGCAGGTGTTTACGTGACCCGTTATTCATAACTGCGTAAGTAGACTTACAATTAACATTTTAATACACACGTTTGTTCTGTTTTCTATATGTACCACGTACGTACCTCTCTGTTACTAATTATATTTCGAATTCACGATACTGTCTGTTTTAAACATTTAAAAACAATCAGCTAGAAATATATTTGATGAACAAGTGTTAATTACATTTTTACAAAGCTCGGTATGTTTGCTTAGTTGTGGAGGAGAGGTTTTGTCGTTTGTCTGGTTTGAGTTTAACGGTGAACAGTGCACATTCCCAGGTGTTAACTGACTTGCTCACACCAGACCTACAATAGTCTTTATAAGCAACTATCTGTGTTTCCACATAGACTGTTAGCCCATTGGTGGAAGTCGAATAATGTGTGTCGCATTGACTTTTGTCATACGTTGAATGTTGGCCGAGCTCGCGTTACTTCCGACTGAACTACCGGGGCTCGGCAAAGTTTGTTTAAAACATAGGAGTTTATTACAAAATAAGTGTGTTTTTTATCGACAATCGATCTGCCAAATTATAGTGTCCATGTGGTAGAGGGTATTTAGGGCCAAACAATGTAAATAAAGGAGTTAAATCCTACAGGAATGATTTTTGGTGTGTGCAATCTATATAATGTGTCGAGATCACAACCCGGAATCTACTAAAATCTGCTGGTGCGTTCCCTTTATTTTTGGGGTAAAACGATGAAAATTGAAGTAAAACTGGGGATTTCTGGAATCCATACATAGCATGTTTACTTTACTTCTGAGTAGTTCAAAACTTTGTATTTTAGTACTTGACTGTCATCTTGTATTTATATACAGATTTTTCATTATATTAAATCAGTAAAAAATCCAATATGGCCGCCTTAATTCAAAATGGCCGACCGAAAAACATGATTTTATAGCATAAACATTGCTTTGTATGCTATAACCACTTCTAAATTGCACTCTTTCCTCTTAAATGTATTTTCAACTATTAAGATAATCGCATTAAAGTTGTTCAAATCAGTATAAAATATGACAGACAGCGTTATATATTTATAATTTAACGGTTCTTTTCACGGCTCTTTTCGCGGTTATTTTCACGAAGTTCAGTGACTGCTAGCAAGTGTACCGGTAAGTTCTTCACGGAATTGCAATAATTTCATACTGTTCTTGCCACTGTTTATTCCAGACGTGTTATCTAAAACCGAAAAGATAAAACATATCTCCGTTGTTCATTATGTGAAATAATGTTCCATAATTCCTAGAAATGACAATATATTCCAAACCATTGCCTTAAACCATACTTTTTAATCAACTCTGCTGAACTAGATATATAAATAGATGTATATAACACTCACTGCCACATAAGTTGGTGACAGTTTGATTACAAAATGTCCTTTTAAACATTAAAATATTACAACAAAACTTATGTATTGTTCTGGATACAATAAAATAATCACACAGTTGTGTCCCTTTACTTGTAAGCCGCCATTAGAATAAATGCAGATGACAATTTATTGATTTTTGAAAATCATCCTCACTAGATTTTGGTTTTAAGTCATTCCCAGTGAATTAACTTGCCTTAATAAATACATTTTTCCCCTTTTAATTACTGATAAAATGTTTTACTTGATAAATGCCTAGAATGTGATGTTGCGGGAAAAATAAAAGTGTAGTAGTAGTCGGATATGAAGAGTAACCGGTTAATTTTTAAATTTAATTATAGTTAAATACCATCTTTACTCAAAATCTTATGTAATTGTATTTTAGTTTGTTGAAGAATTAACTTAGTTCAATGTTATTAATTTCAGATGTTTTGTAGACAAAAGTCGAGACAATTGAATCCCGAGACTTACTGCGACCTTCATATTAGAGCTCACACAGTGAACATTTTTCATAAATTGAACGTCAATGCATTTGCACAGACATTTAATTCTATTATTATTATTTTCCTGCCTATTGTTAATGATGTAATAAATATATATATTTGCAAGAAAATGTGTATATATTCCATCACTGTAATACATTTTTTCATCTATTCAATATATATTCCAACCATCTTATATAAAGAGGCAATAGAGAACTTAGTCAATTCTAAGGGTCTGTTTATAGCCATAATAAAATTCCTGTCTACAGCAATCAATATGTTACTTCTCATAATTATGTTTTGCTACAAAATTAGTTCTTTTTTTAATTATGTGTGACTCATTTTATTTCTCTACAGGTTATCGTAACTGCATGATGACAGTTTAACAAGACAATGAAAAAGGAATTTAGACGATATCTTGGTGCTGATTGTGATCTTTTATGCTGGAAACATTACGACAGATCAGTATAGTCGATACTATATATATAATGGAGCAGTCATCAAGTGGCACTGGTATTTGCAATGAATCACTTGATTCGGGTGAAACTTCTATATTGACTGAAAAAGGAAAGTTGGTATTGAGAAAGCAGCTGAAGAGAGAAACGAGACCATATTGATAAAAGCAGGAGAAAGAATACATACTGACTGTAGAAAAAGATACAAAAATTCAAGAAACATTATGTTAAAACGTAAAGAAAGAAACGAGGGTATCAGTGGTGAAAGTGAACATATTCATTTAAGATCTAAATTTACATTTTCATTTCAAGAAGATTGTCTATTCTGTGGTAAGTCAAATAAGCAAACATCTAGGATAAAAGAATATAAAGAACATTATAAAGTTAGATCATTTGAATTTCAAACTGAATTATGTGACAAGGCAAAGGAAAAGTAAGGATGATTGGGGACACGAGGTATTAGCTTGAATTGAATATTTGCGTGATTTACATGCTTCTGATGCACTGTATCACCAAACATGCAGTATAAAATTCAGAACAGGACAAGATAAGCCATTGAATATTACAGAATCAGCCAAGAAAAGACGTCTGTCTGTAAAAGGAAGACAGAAAGATACAGTACGCGAGAACGCATTCATGAAAGTTGTAAACTATCTTGATAGAAATAATGATGAGCAATTTACTTTGTCAGAACTGGTTGAAAAGATGGTTGAATATTTGGATGGAAAAGGGGAAAGTTTTTCATCTAAACGTCTCGAGGGGCATTTTGGAGATGACATAGTTATTTCATCAGTTAAGAAGAAAGAAAATGTTGTTACGTTTAGAAGAAAGGCGTCGAAGATATTATTTGAATTTCATAAACTGCCAAGAAACATTGACCCTGAACACGAGAAAATGAATGTAGTAAAAGCAACTGCAGAATTAATAAAGAGTGACATCAAGAGTTGTAAATCAGCAAAAGAAATATATCCATCCCAGACGATATTGATGTTCAGAACTCTCTAGCATATTTACCAGACTCTTTAAGACATTTGTTAGAAAACATAGTGAAGAATTGGAACCTCATGATGATGGCTATGATCAAGAACACAGACAGTGTGACATTGAAAACGAAAATAGAAAAGTGCAAAATGCTACAGACGACAAATAGTTGACATAGATGAAGATTTAGAATATGCTTTGAAACTGTTTGACGGGGTATTAACAATGTTATAGCTGTTACCCTATCTTTTATACCTTTGAGTTCTCTCATTTTAGAAATGCAGGTTTGACGTGAACGGTCTTATATAAGTTAGTAACTCGGTCAACAATATTTATTTCGCGCATGCGCTGTTTGTGACAACATAGAGACCCATATACTACTTTCATATTTTCATTTACAGACATTTCCAAATGATTGCCTAGATAAATTAAAAGTCTGCACATATCTGTTGTATGTGGGAGATGGTTTAACATTTTGTTTTTAACTTTTCTATAATTTATAATTCATAATTACAAAATAAAATATTCAGGGGTATATTTCAGACCTTACACATTTTTGGTATAGGGTAGTTGATTAAACCATCAAGCATTGGTGATGTTGTGGTGGTGATGTTGTGGTAGAGCGTACATGAGGTCACAGGTTTGATCCCCGGCCTTGACATAACATAGACTTTGAAAATGATAGTCATTGCTTTTCCTCCTTGGCACCCCACAATATGCACAACTAGGCTTGGTATCAATCATTCTTGTGAAGTTATATTGAATTCTGACCAAGGGTTGCTGAAAAATAGTGTTCACAAGAAATGTCCACAAACTAACGGAGCGACAAACCGACCGACCGACAAGCGTGACTCCTATTTGGCCTCCATATACTACGTATACTGGTGGTATAATGAGCCGTCTCAGGTAAATTTTTATGATTTGGCATTTAAATTATTACATTCGTTATTACCGCACATTCATTCTTTAGATTCTAATGTTGTTTTTATTGAAATTTTTAGAAGATTAATTACGTCAGAATCTCATTTTATAAGTACTTTATTGCATGAGCTTGGACATTTTCTGATGGGTCCACATAACGGTCATAATGATGGTTGGTATACGAACGTTTACTACCTTGCGGTTTTACTGTAGGAAATGCAGAACAATCACAATATTATGCCAAATATTAACATTTTAACTGTGGCAGAATCGGGTGCAATATGTTAGCCGCTTACACAGATACTGCCCTTCGGCAATGCACATTTGCTAACCTAGTACTGGTTTGTTTTACCCATGGATCATGAATAAGTGAAATGTCGCCGTGATATAACTGAAATAATGTTGAAAGCGGCGTTAAACCCTAATAAATAATAAATAAACTTACACAGATACTAAACTAATTGATTCAATATTTAAAGACTGACCAGTTATCTTGTTTGTGTATTACTTTTTTTTTCTTTTACATTATTTTATGTATTAAACAAGAAAAATGACTTTTAGGGCACAGCACGTACATTGGTGCAGTTTTAACCGGGCTAAACGTTTACTTTAAAATGTCACTTATTATTAAATCGTGGCTAATATGATTTATGTTTAACCCTTCTCCAGATGTATACAACAAATTTACATTAAGTACAAATGAGCCGTCCCGCGAGAAAACTTACATTACGGCATATGCGTAATGTGTCGACCAGACTGATCCGACCCGACACATTCCGTCTCCGAGGGATAGAGGTATATAGAAATTATTTCTGAAACAGAAAATCCACAGGAGCGGAAACGTGTCTGTCCGAGTTAGCCTGCGTGACATTCTTAGGTTGATCAGGGTCCGCACTTTACGCAGAGTTCATAATGTTGGTTTTCTTGCGAGACGGCTCAAATTGCGGTAGATACAATTGTTTTTCATATATAGGTAAAGTTACAAGAGAAAGTTGATGCAAGGCATCAATGTCGCCGGAAAAGACTGCATTGATTTATTTTTGAACACACATGTATTCTTGACTTTCATTACTCTAAACATACACATAATGATTTCATAGGGACTAATTCCAGGATTTTTGAAATTCCACATAGATCTACAAATTTCAGGATTTCTTTTGGTCAGGATTTTGGATGTTTTGTATTTGTCAATAAAACCACAACAAATACATTTTGGGCTTTAAATCTACATGCAATACAAAGCTATTAAACCCTTTCCATGTCTGAAGCAACAACGAAAACCTTTAAACGCTTAAAACATTGAGAAAACGGTAAAATTGCTGAAGACATGAACTTCCTTTTTAATAATAATTATAATAAATATTTCACAGATGTTAAAATTTATCCTCATATGTTTAAAAAGTAGACCACACTTGAAACAACATATCAGCTAAGTTGTGTATCTAAATCGTTGATGCATACAATATATGTTTGGCGCAAGAGAAATGCCAGTTGCGAGTCCCATTACTATGTAATAGGTGGCAAGTATGAAATTAATTGGGTGCGAAAGAGCAGATTTTCTTTATTTCTAAATCTATTGTTTATCAGAGTTTGTTCTTCTCTTAATTTGTTTCAAGCCAAATAAGCATTTAATATCACATATATTTAATCATTTAAGTGTGTAATATTAGCTATCTATCTGTAATAAGGTGTTTGAGCATTCTTTCGAAATGTTGACCCTCGTGTCAAGATCGAGTCTTAGTGTCAGACATCGAAGAAAGTGTATAAAAAATTAGGCAAAGCTTTAGTGCATGTTTTATTCCACTGCATTCGAGAGAGAAAAAAACATTTTTCTTTCTCCTACATTCGACCCATGCACTTGTTTCGTGACGTTTAAGAAATCAATTTGTCGTGCGACATTTTTTGTCTGCATAAACAAGTCACTTTTCTATGTTTACATTTTACTTCCGGTTACTTCCTTTACATTTTGGCAATATGAAACTAGGTCACGAACTGAGGAAAAGGCGTTCGATGTTCACGACCGATAAACAGGTTTATATTTGAGACATATTTTCACAAAATATTTCTTATTTTTGTTTCTGTTACCAGTTTATGTTGATACTTATCTATTAAAAGGAGAATTCGACGTGATTTTCATATTGATAGTCTGCTGCAAGCAGGTGCGCGTATGTAAACAGATTAGACTGTGCGACGTAAAGGTTTATAGTTATCGCCTTTTGATTACATAGTTTATGAAAATAAAGTAGCTCAGTCTAGCTAATAGGGACTGTTTTGTCTTCGTAAATAAAACACAAAAACGTAAATGCCAGTCAAAATAAAGAAACTGTACATACTTAAAAAATCGGAATATTTATTTCATTTTAGATGTGTCATAACTTAGTGTTTTTAAACAAACGCAATTGTAATATGTTCAAGACATTTAAAAAAAAAAAAATCTAATAATAACCCCCCCTCCCATGTTATTTCCGAAAACCTATTAAAAAATAGAAGTCGCGGGCTTCTGCCCGGCGACTAATAAAAATACTATTCGTGAAAGTATGATAATTAAAAAGTGATATAAACATTGCGGCACAATGTGTCTGCAGTACTAGATGTGTCTACATGTGGGAACGGGATAATTTAGTGACTAAACATGCCGTGTAGTCCTGTTCACGTTTTTTATCAGTCCATTATAAGTGGATCTATCATTTTTACCAGAGAAAAGCCCTGAAAGAGCACTTAACTTCATTGTCAGCCCCGATAGCTCAGTCGGTAGCGACGCGATTTCTCAACTCAGGAATTGTGAGTTCGATTCCCAGTTCTGCCAACTCTTTTTTTCCGAAAGTTTGAAAGTCGAAATATGTTGGAGTTTTTTGTATTTATCTATCTATCATTGACTTGTTATTTTTATGTTTCATGTCGAATTACTGTTTGATGTTCACATATATATGTCATGTTATACGTGCATAAATATTATTATTTTCTATTATTTGTCATGTATTAAACTAGAAAAAATATCTTTAGGACTTCTGTCATTTCGTCTTTAGACATACATCTATCTATCATTGGCTTGTTATTTTTTAGAAATGTATGTTTGAAATGAGCGATCTTATATAAGTTAGTAACTCGGTCAACAATATTTATTTCGCGCATGCGCTGTTTGTGACAACATAGAGACTATCATTTTTTACTAGAAAAAAAGTCCTAAAAGAGCACGATACTTCATTGACAGCCCCGATAGCTTTGTTGGTAGCGACACGGCTTGTCAACCTACGGTTTGTGAGTGCGAATCCCAGCTCGGCCTACTTTTTTTTCCGACGTTTGAAAGTCAAAATATTTTGTTTTGTATTTATCTCTTGTTGGTTTGAAATTAGCGATCTTATATAAGTTAGTATGTCGGTCAACAATATTTATTTCGCGCATGCGCTGTTTGTGACAACATAGAGACTCTATCATTTTTACTAGAAAAAAAACACCTAAAAGAGCACGATACTCCATCGACAGCCCCGATAGCTCAGTCGGTAGCAACGCGGCTTATCAACCTAGGGTTTGTGAGTTCGAATAACAGCTCGGCCAACTTTTTTTTTTCCGACGTTTATTTTGTTTTGTATTTATCTCTTGTTGGTTTGAAATTAGCGATCTTATATAAGTTAGTATGTCGGTCAACAATATTTATTTCGCGCATGCGCTGTTTGTGACAACATAGAGACTCTATCATTTTTACTAGAAAAAAAACACCTAAAAGAGCACGATACTCCACCGACAGCCCCGATAGCTCAGTCGGTAGCGACGCGGCTTATCAACCTAGGGTTTGTGAGTTCGAATAACAGCTCGGCCAACTTTTTTTTTTCCGACGTTTGAAAGTCAAAATATTTTTTTTTTTATTTATCTATCGTTGGTTTGAAATGAGCGATCTAATATAAGTTAGTAACTCGGTCAACAATATTTATTTCACGCATGCGCTGTTTGTGACAACATAGAGACCCATATACTAGTTATGATTAATGAATAAATTTTAAAACATTGTGGCAAAATAAGAAATTGATTATAAAGAGCAATTCCTACTTTTGTGATGTTTTTGAAAAAGTGTCTGTTGTTAAGGGTTTAAGTCAAATAAAAAGATTTACATTTTGTTGTAGAAATTTGATAAAAAATAGACATCGGTGAATGATGTCATCTTAAAGATCGGCGTTACAGACATGGATAAAGAAATAGACATGTCGACGATACACCGCGACAGTACAGTTACAGACATGGATAAAGAAATAGACATGTCGACGATACACCGCGACAGTACAGTTACAGACATGGATAAAGAAATAGACATGTCGACGATGCACCGCGACAGTACAGTTACAGACATGGGTAAAGAAATAGACATGTCGACGATACACCGCGACAGTACAGTTGCAGATGAAGACGATCGAAACAAACCTGGCGGTAACAAGCGGTATGTAATACAAGGTAAGCCTTAACGCTTTCCCATGTAAAACAAAATTGCAGCAGACGAATTTGAAAATGTTTTGGCAAACACTGAAAATCGCTTTAACTATGAAGGAGTGAAAACTGTTGAAAATATTGAGGGGGGGCTGAAAGGGGAATGTTCTCCTTATGTGCAATGTGTTGCATTGTTTATGTTCTCCTTATGTGCAATGTGTTGCATTGTTTTCAAATGTGTTCAGCTATATATGCGTCTTTAAAGGAAAGGAGAATGTTCTCCTTATGTGCAATGTGTTGCATTGTTTTCAAATGTCTTCAGCTATATATGCGTCTATAAAAGGGAAAGGGTTTATGTTCTTCCATTGATACAGCAGATGAGGCACCAATCGTCTTATGCTGCCCACAGCGTTGGATTTTGGCTTTCTGTGGTTTTATGTTGTGCGCCATAACCGCAACCTATAGAGCTGACATGAGCATAGCCATTGTGTGTATGGTCGTAACAGAGGTAGTGAACGTAACGGAAACGGTGTCTGTTCGAGCTAATGACACAGCAAACTTTACAGAAGGTTTCACTGAAAGAGATGGTTGTGCGGCACAACCGTTGTCGGATACAACTCGTATGGTATGTATTGCTTATCTATATTTCCTATTTGCAGGTTGTCAAACTAGGTAGTACCTTATAAAGTGTTGTACCTTTGACCTGTGCAACCGAAATGAAATGTGCTAGGTACCAACTTGTTTCAAAAGTAAGCTAGCTCGGTTCCAAGCAACGAATTCAACGTGATCCACCAATTATTATTATTATAATTACTATTATTCTCATTTTCCTTTTATACTTATTTCTATAATTATATGTATTACTATTATTATGCTTAGGTTTCAAACATTCGTAAACAATGTAGTTCAGCACATCGCAGACCCTGATATGGGCGGGTGCAGAGGCAGGCTGACCTTGATCCTTGTTCGTATCGCTCTTTGTCAGATTCCAGTTGAAGTATTTTAAAAATGATAACCTCGAAAATGCCAGCATGTTAGACATGCAGCCTCCTTGATTTCATTCTCTTTAATGAATGCATAAGTTTAGGTGCAACAATGACAGTATAGTTTCCAGAACTACAATATTTACCAAACCCCTGGTGGCCATTTTGGAAGGCAAATGTCTTATATATGTTGGAAAGAGAGAGATCAAATATTATATCATTACAATAACTGCCAGTACACAAATAATCAATTCAAGAAGCTGATAAAATCAGATAATACCAAAGCTACAACATAAAAGAGTTTTCAAACTAACATACCTTTGTGTTTGCTTAATTGTCACATATATTTAAATATACGTAGGTTTATAATACTCATCATGTTGATCATCAAAATGGCCGACAAGGGAAGCACTTTATCTCAACTTAACACGTATTGAACAATTATTTCAGGGACAGGGCGAGTGTCATTGGGATAAAGACACACAATCATACGTCCTGTCTGCCTTGTTTAACGGCTATCTAGTATCACAAATACCGGGCGGATGGCTGGCAACAAAATACGGCGGGAAACACGTGATAAGTGTCAGCATGGCAGAATCGCAAGAATCAACGTGTACACCGTATTGGTAGCAAGGATATTAATAGGATTATGTGCGGTATAACTCGATAGTATTGACCTGATGATGACCTTTGTGCAAGCCGCCAATTCCTGCTGTTGTCTTAATAAGACCTATCACTGGCTTGGTTTTCATAATAAACTGTAAAGTTGAAATGAATTACGAAGCTGAAGGTGCATACATGAATTAAGGATGACGCGATAACTCTAAGTCATTAAAGGGTCCCCTTCCAGCTTGGGTTATCGTGCGTCCACTGTACATGTGTGTATCAAAACGTCGGTAATCTACGTCTGACAACAAAGATTAGAATCAGGTCAATTATGTCGAGTAGTAGTTTGCCTTTAAATCATTTTCCTGCTATTTAAAGATTCATCTGTCACAATAAATACAAGACGAATTTTGATGCTAGCATCAAAGACGCCGCGCATAATTTTGAGGCATGACTTAAGGAAAGCAGATACAGTGCAGTACATTTAAATAACCTGTGCAAATAGACAGGATGTAAATATTTTGAACAAGAAAGCCAAATGTCCCTTTATTTTAAACAAGAAGGAAAAGATGTGCCTATATTGCTCACCTGGGTACCATAGTCTATAATAAAAGGTTTTCAAGAGCAAAAAGGGTCAATTTTGACGTAGGGATTAGACGTTTTATATGCTACGATCTATGTGATATTCAGCATGTGAAGTTCAGTCGTGAAAGGAAAAGTGTAGTCCTCAAACCATTTGGTTTACCGTTCGCTTAACATTGACTGCAGCTATAATGTGTCATACAAGCTGAAGTTTCTTAATTTTTACAAAAAAAATGTTTTTAAAACTGCTCTAGATCAATTAGATAAACAAAAAACATAGGTGCTGAAATATTAACAGATATTGCCTCTAGTTATAAGTTAAGTATGATACAAGCTTTGGAAGTAGAGAAAGAAGTCTATTCTCCTTCCAGTTTAGCAGAAGTAGGATAACAAAAAAGGGACAATATAAAAAATAAAAAAATAAAGTAATTTTAACAAATTAAAAGATATTTATCATCAAAATTGAGCATTTGTGAAATTTAAAGAAAGAGTTCACATGTATAGTCAACATATAGCAAAGATACAATGGTCTGAATGAACAGCTGTAAAGGGAGATACGTTTTGAGTTAAGAAATACAACAGAAATAAATAGGAAAAAACATCCCCCGAAACTGTTATCTGAGCTTTGATAAATAGAGTCGTCAATAGAGTAAACCAAACAATTAAAAAGGGGTAAACTAGGAGTTGGGGAAAAGTGAACTCCGTAAACCAACCTATAAAAAAAGCGTAGCCTAGGAAGTTGGGTAACAGTTATTAAATACAAATTAAATGTGTCTGAAGTGTTGTTATAACGGTAGAAGACATACGTATTTCGTATCGTTTTGTTTCTTAAATCGGTTAATACAATTTATTCATTCAGAAAGATTGGGTTTTTTTTTCAAACATACAACAAAGTTTTTCTTAACAATAATAATGTTGGTTGCTCCCTTTTCGGTTACGTCACCCCATGGTACAAAATTAAAACCTATCCCATACTGACGCCGCGCTTCCACGCGTAAACCAACCTATAAAAAAAAGCGTAGCCTAGGAAGTTGGGGAACAGTTATTATAGAATACAAATTAAATGTATCTAAAGTGTTGTTATAACGGTAGAAGACATACGTATTTCGTATTGTTTTGTTTCTTAAATCAGTTAATACAATTTATTCATTCAGAAAGATTGGGTTTTTCTTTCAAACATATAACAAAGTTTTTCTTAACAATAATAATGTGATTGCTCCCTTTTCGGTTACGTCACCCCATGGTACAACATTAAAACATATCCTATACTGACGCCGCGCTTCCGCGCGGCGTCAATGATAAACGGAAAGTCAAAACAGTATAGAGGTCGGTTTAGCGGCAAGCAAACACGACTTTATCAATAACCTACTTTCTATCATAAGCTAGATCATAAGCTAGATATTTTCATCAAAATCGAGTTAAAAAAAAGAAAAACAACGTGAAAATAACTGCTTGGAAATGAGCTGAATCTGCCTATTCGAACTCTTATTGCATCCGTGCACAACGCAGACTCAGGTGAAGCTGTACAAACGCACATCGTTACCAGTTTCGTCAATGTCCATCTATTAGTTGCATAGACCTTTTTGCATCAGATATGGCTCAAATATATTCCAAGAGAAGGTATGGCATATTTCAATTGCAAGTGGCGTTATACACTACTTTACCCTCTACGTCGATGTTTGTCTTTCCCAGGGAGCTACACTTCCGGCTATGTATGCACTTGTTGGTGTTTGGACACTTCCTAACGAGAGGAGCCGCGTTGTATCTCTTTTATGGATCGGTGAGTACAAAAGTAGTAATTATTGGAATAAAGCAAATATTCGGAGTTTTGATTGTTTTATTTTGTATACTATTTTATACCCCTTTTTTACAAGTTTTCTGTTATATCACGACATGCCCCTGGGTTACCATTACTTCTGGTCCATTTATCATGACACTATCGGGTCAGTCATAATGCTAACTCTTACCATTTAAACAGTGATGTGTGCACCCGAGGCGGACGCTCTACCACGACACTACCGAGGTTATTCAAGACTTTTTCAATGACATCATATTTGTTATCGTAAATTTTCAGTATCGCTTTTTCTGCTGTAAGTGTATAACTTACATTCAACATAATAGTAGTATTAACTTATACGACAACAAGATGTCTTATTGGTTCTCTCTTCTAGAGACCCTTAAAGTCGGTCTTCGTTTCTGTCCGTTTGTAAAATGTTTGTTTGTTTGTTTGTTTGTGGCAAGCGTAGCGCCAAAACTATTCAACGGATTTCGACCAAACTTGGTAGGGATGAATGGTCTAGGCTCTAGTTGTTCTTTTTGTAGTATGGTCGCCATAGAAACCACCGTTGCTATGGAAACGGGCGAAAAGCGCTTTTCCTGCGAAAACTATCTCCTCCCACAGTTTTTCGAATTTAGAAACCACTCGGTGTGCGTTGTGTAGCCCATCAGTTGTTACATCGAATGATTGTCCTTATTTTTGATCCGTCTCTTCGTTTTCTTAATATTTGAGATGCCGTAAGGGGTACCATTTCCGCGGAAAACACAGACACGTCAAAACTAAATATATCGACACAAAAAGAAATGGTTTCCTATTACCTGATCGCTGATTGGCTAAAAATCCGGACACGACCAAATATCGACCAACCAGAGATTTGACGCTGTTCCCGCGACAACTCGATAGCTTGTTTCATTATTCGTGCGGTGTCGTGAGAGTAGAGACAAGAGAGAACCATCGTCGCAGTATGCTTGTATAAATGTTTGTCTATCCAGTATGGTGTTTATGCCGATAGGCGAGGGTAAACAACCACATAAGAAAAAAATGGTGTTAAGTTATATTTGACGTGTGCTGAAGGACGGTTTAAAATTAACAAATCACATTTCAGATTTAAATGTATCTCTTTTATCTTAGGTCAGAATATTGGTAACGTGTTAGGCTACTTATCATCTGGATTACTGTGTGCCAATGGATTTGATAATGGTTGGGGATCTATTTTCTACGTACATGGTACAGTGGACTCGCCATAACTTGAATTTGAAAATGGATCGAAAACATTGATTTATGCTAATTTCATTAATATCAATACGTAATATACTAATACTTAATGCTTTATTATAAAAATCAATCTTATGATAAAAAACATTTATAGAAAATAGCACAGCAGCATTTCTTATTACTCGTCTGGGCAATTAGATATGTTGCTACATGAACGCAGATTCGTTCAAGGAATTTGTTCGAGTTCGATACATTCCACGAGTCCACTGTTTATTAAAAATTCCTACTTCCAACAGAGGGAGTATCAATAGTTTGAATTACACGGATTAACATACATTATGCTTTATGTATACCTTTAACTGTGAGTATTCTTGATACCAGTGTCCCTTTTGGATCGGTCTGTTAATTATCCCCCGCTTTTTCGAAGAAAAAAAGGGGGGTTATTAATTTCGGTCTGTCCGTCTGTCTGTCTGTCTGTCTGTCTATCTGTCACACTTCGTTTCCGTGCAATAACTGCCACAAATGTGAACCGTTTTTGTTTTCAAACTTGGTAACAAGGTTAAATGCATTAAGGGCTAGGCCAAGTTTGACCGTCACTTTCGGCGGACTTTATTCGGTGGAGTTATGGCCCCTTAATTAACAAAAAATGTCGTTTGTTGCTGTTTCCGTGCAATAACTGCCACAAATGGGAACCGGTTTTTTTTTTTCAAATTTGGTAACAACGTAAAATGCCTTAAGAGCTAGGCCAAGTTCGATCGTCACTTTCGGCAGACTTTATTCGGTGGAGTTATACTCAGATCAGCCTGTACAGTCCGCGCAGACTGATCCGGGCCAACACAATCCGTCTCAGGTGAATAGAGGTATAGAGTAATGATGCCTGAAACAGAAAATTCACAGGAGGCGAAAAGTTTCTATCCGGGTAAGCCTGCGCGGCATGCTAATGCTTATCCAGGTCGATACTTTACGTAGAGTCTACACTGTTGGTTTTCTCGCCGGACGGCTAATTTCAGTTTAATCACGGCGACAGAACATTTATTCATGATTCCTGGTTAAACAAACCATTACCAAGCTAGGAAATGGCCCTTGCGCAAGGACACTCCACCATTACCATACGAAGATTAAACATACCTCTCTAAATATATCCTTAGAATTACTTTATTTTAAATGGCTGTACTCAGTTTTAATTATCAAATAAAGACTTGTTCAAAATCTTCAACAACTTCGACCTTAACCTTCAAATTTCGAGTACGTAATTTCCTATCTCTCTATATGCAGGCATTGTTGGATTTGTCTTTGTTTTTACGTGGCTGTATTCCGTTTTTAACTCACCTGAGAAACACCCAAGAATTAGTAACAGCGAAAGACAATTAATCCTAAGACAAACATATACCAAGGTTAGTGTGAATATTTTCCTCGCTAATATTTTGATTAAGAGCCCTCTGAACCATATCATTTTTTAATTATTAAGCTATGTTCCAGGTTAAAGAACTGTTTTAAAAATAATTAGTGTCCAACATTCATTCATGAAGGAAAAATCGACTTATATGAAATGCAACGCATTTCTGAACGCTTTCCCAAATACATGTATAGACTCAGTGTGATGCCTCTGCAGCAAAGCACTTTTGAAAACGTGGCGAAAGGGGAAACTGCTCATGGTAAGCCATAATGTTTTTTAAAATTATATTTGATAGTAATACTTTCGTTTTTAAAGTTGTTCATTTGTTTGCTTGGATGTTTTCAACTGTGTCTCCTGCTGATTTTTTGAATGTTGGAAAGAGATAACAACTTTATTAAATGTAATTTCTGAGTTTGGTCCAACAAGCATTGTAATTATTAAGTCGACGATTGTTTTATTTACCCTCGCATTTAGTCATTTTACGAGCAGGGATTAACTTAATTGTAACGTACATGTATGCATCAGGAACTTAGCATTTAATACATGTATCATCCACAAAACGTTTATGAACGTTTGATTATTTGAAAATCAATATTGATTTTCCGTCTCGTATTACGCTATTACAATACTCTTCTCCCATATATCATAAAAGTGAAATGACTGCGATCACGTGAATACATCATCCGGACCAATAGGTCCAGACAGAACCTTCGCGAATGTGTATATCATTCAGTATTCTCAGTATACGCATCTAGACAGGTAAACTGTGTACTTTTGAAATACAGGTTTCTTAATGCGAATCTAAGACTCATTTGCAAGTCGATATATGCATTTTTAAAATGCAAGGTGTACTTTTGAATGTTGTCTGGTTAATTTGTGTATAGGTGGAAAAGTTTTGATTTGGTATATGATTGAGACTGCCACGGTTGTTTTCGCAAAGTGCCTCTAATATGAACAATCACAATGTAATCGCTATTCCCTTTTTCCAAGTGAGTTGGTCCAAATAATATATACAGACGTCTGCGGTGTATTTATTCTTACATAACTCTTATAGATTGATTTCCTTCCCAGAATGAAGCAGTGAAGATTCCATGGCTTAAAATAATGACGTCGATGGAAAGCTGGTCTATATTCATCACCTACACATGTGATACTTTCATGTACCTTTTGATTGTGATTTGATTACCTCTGTATTTGAAAGAAGTTTTAAAGTTTAACATCGAAAATGTACGTATATTATAAATCAGAAGAAAAAAAAAATGTTTGTATATATACGTTAAAAGTGAAGACTATAAACCTGTACAGTCGCACAGCCTCGCCGCATACAATTAGACAAAGCATATATGTAACTCCTGTATTAAACCTAGAATTATGTCCCTTTGTTTAATTCCTGGTGAATGTAATCCACGTTGAAATGCAACAAGACAATATATCGTCTGATATAGCCCATTTATATCATTTACCGTATTGTTTGTGGAATCCGCAGAGTCCGTGTAGTTAGCGTGTAGTTAGCGTGTAGTTTAGAACGGGACGTACAAGTACTTGCTTTGCTCCAAAGTCACGGCGGTCATGGTGGAGTGACATTTGGCAAGGGACATTTCTTAGCAAAGATCTTTACCCATGGATCATGAATAAGGGAATTGACGCAATAATATAACTGACATAATATTAAAAACGGTGTAATCTCTCCGATGATTGATAGAAGGCATAGTTACAATCGTCATTTGTCCTCAACACATGGGCTAACTATATAGGCTATGTGCGAAAGTAACCACTTATCTGGAAAGAATGTTTTGTTGAACACTGGTGCGAAAATGCCAGTAAAAGCACGCTAGGTGAACTGGCTGCCGTGATATAACTGAAAACCCGTTAAGAACGGTCTCAAACTCCAAACAATCAATTTATCAACTCTCAACACATACAGTACTCAGAATTCTTCGGTTAAACTCGTAACCTCAAATTTGACTAGGTCTGTTACCTTGAGGTAAAATTAACAAAGCTAATGAACTTATGTGATTTCCGTTAGATGTCGTTAGAAATCGGTATTTGTCGTGTACTTGTCGATCATTTCCACCAGAAAATTCAATAACAATACCGATCTCTTATGACTGCGACTATCCTACTACTGTAAATAAATAATGACCATGTACATGTACCTACAGTGCCGAGCCTATTATGCGGTGTGCTACAATAATAGCGGCGGGGCCCAATTGATATGATAAAGTGCTCATATCTAGGCCAATCAAAATAATGATGCAGACTTTTAAAATTAATAGACGCTTTCAAAGATTATATGAAAGTTTTTAAACAGATAACTGTTTGTTGGCACAAAGGACACGTTCTTGTTAGCTATTCCAGGTTGCAACAACCCTCTATCTAATTTAAACAATACGCTAACTTTGCTCGATCATATATAGACCTGGTGAGTGCCTCATAAAGGTCGTCTCAGATTGACATTTGCGTAAGCCAATCATATGGTCGCCTACATAACCGTTGGGCATAAAACAAGGGAGATAACCCATATAAATACACGAGATAGAGACGCAGTAATGGTCCACTGTTTCAATTGTGTATAACCGAGCGTTGGTTGTATCGTGGGAATTCGATGGACAAAACAAACAGAAATGAACACCTGCTCATGAATTTTTAAGTGTAAAGACCAATTCGAGACGACCTGTTTCTTGCGTTGTCCTCAGATCCAAATTACGTACAGCGAAGTGTTTGGTCTGATTTAAATGAGATTGCGAAAACGCTCCATCAATAATTTTTACATTTAATCATTAATTCGCTTAGTGTTATTCGGTCTAATATTTCTTAAAAACTGGTAGTTAACTTTCTTTTCTAAATATAACATTTTAAAGAACACATTTTATGATGGTGGTGTCGATGTTGTTGTTGTTGTTTTTAGAAGTTGTTACTAGAATTCGTGTATTTCAGAATGGGTTATATTCCTCACTAACTTTCATAAGTGCGTCATTTGGACTTATAACAGCTGGTCCATGGTCCGATTACGTCATATCAAACGCGCTGATGTCAAGGACGACAACTCGGAAAATCTTTCAAATAACTGATAAGTGTTGGTTTGATTTTGCTTCTGCATTATCAAAAATAGACGTAAAAACATAGAGTGACCACAGTTACATTCTTCTGAGATCTTAGAATGAACTGGGTTATGCTACAAAACGTAGCGTATTGTAGATTTTAGCAACACCATAGATGGGAATTCGTTTACAACGGTTATGTTCAAGTGTTCGGCAGTATCACTGCGTCTGTAAATTGGTACATGTCATAAATACTAGGGAAGCCTAAAAGGACCACCACGATAAGTTTTGTGTAACTTGACATTGCCTTCTAGCATTACGGTACTGTAAGGACATTAATAATTGTACAATACTGTTTCTTTTTAAACACCGTCGTGTAATATATCCATTGCGGGTACTATGCGTGTATTAATTTTACAAGAAGATCTACGATTCATAAATAGGATAATCAAAGGTAGTTTAGAACTAGACCGATGCCGTTTTGTCGAACTATCGCTACTACCGCCAATCATCGCTATGGAATATATTTGCGCGGTGATCTAGGAAAAACAACTTTAATGTAATTATCAGTTGTGGAATTGACCTACCTGCGCATCAATACTAAGGATAAAAAAATGAAACTTTAAATGCCTTATTAGGGAAGAAAGGTACAGAGCAATATCAGAATCCGGGTATGCGCTGGACGATCTTAATCTAATCTGGTCGAAAAGACATTACGGTTGGT
Source organism: Serripes groenlandicus (assembly GCA_031761405.1). Lineage (NCBI taxonomy): Eukaryota > Metazoa > Mollusca > Bivalvia > Cardiida > Cardiidae > Serripes > Serripes groenlandicus. The sequence continues at coordinate 28,937,738 of JASEVX010000003.1, forward strand.
CTTCGCATATCGCCGCTCAAACATGCTATGGTCACAATCTCAGATATGTTTAATTCCGGTTTCATACTGGTTCAATTCGGGGTAATCTGTACTAATCTGATCTAAAGCCCAGATCATACGAAGGCATCTCACTAAATGTAACATGTGGACAAGACTACACGAGGAAGCAAGCAAAGTGCTATAGAGACAAGGTTTCTGTGCACCAACCGGATAAACCTTTCAAACTCCGAAAGTAGTTTGCTTCGTTATCTATGTATTGATTACAAACATCAAGTTAAACTGGTCCGCTGTTGGGTTTATGAAATCAATTGTATATTTACTTTATATGCGATAGCGATATTTATAGGGAGATGACCAGTTTAGACGCCAATGTTGGTTCATGCTTTACGTACTAATTTACTATAGTGCGCCGGATACCAGACCAAGTATAAATTGCCTTTTGTAATCATCCGTGCAGTGCGTAGTCGAGTCATTACCATTACATCACCAATAATTAAGTTGTATTAGTTTGCTGTAGAGTTTACGAAACCAATTGCATACTTACGGTCGATCGCCGGGTTCCAGACTACACTGCAAGTCACCATTGTTGGTTCATGCTAGACATACTAATTAGCTATTGTCTGCCGGTTATCATACCGTACCATAGTGTAGCTATTCCTACTTACCCTGACCTAGCGTACATACATTAACTAAAAACCCGTTATACCTTATAATATACCTTTCCAATCCCCGCCATCTCCTTTCTACCCGGAATTCTCATTGATAAGTCCTTGCTCCAATCTAATATTGAGCAATTTGTACATTTTAGCAGCTGGGACAAGCCTGGGTCATCCGGGACATTTTGATCTAGAGTTTTCTTTGAAGCGCATTTCTATTTGGAGATATTTTTACACCTTTCTACTTTTTGATCAAATTTTTAAGGCACACAACACGTATCGATTCAATATCTTATGAACAACTGAATAAGGACCACATCGTACAGTGTCCACAAGTCTGGTACCCATCGTATATGTAGTATATTAGAACATCTGGCATGAACCAACAATTAACAACTTGCAGTGTGTTCTAATACCCGGTGCATTTAGTAAATTTGTACATCTAGCTTTAATCAACAATGTCGACTTGCACATTATTTTGTAACCGGCGTACTATAGTAAATTAGTCCGGCTGGCATTAGTCTGGTATCTGAAATACTTTGGTAAGTAAGTAAATATACAATTGATACTCGTAAATTCTACAAAGGACCAATACAACTTTGGAATAAATACATACAAATTGAAGTTATCTATCTCGGGAGTTTTTTCATTGCTTCTTCATGCCAACAGGGCGCCGCCTTTTCGATGTTATTCTTGACTCGAAACTGTAATCATAGGGCACGTTACTCCGTTACTTAAGTTTCTACTGGGGCCTATGACTATCAGCAAATACAAGAGCTGTCCGCAAGACAGCATGCTCGATTATTTAACCATTTGATACTATAGTCAACAGTTGTTACTTAGATAGTGGCTAGATAGTAAAGTAATACGAATCAAGTTGGAAAGTCTTGTTTGAATAGCATCTGCTGTTTGTGAGAAAAGGCCTTGCATGCAAAACTTTAACCAAAATGTCTAACTTCAACAAGGGCCAACATTTATAATAAATTCAGTCAGGAGTTACCTAACCCGATTGTTTGATACCTTTAAAGACCATATTGAAGTTTTAAATTAATCCCTGAGTGGTTACTGAGGTATGTGCATGATATTAGCATGCATACAAAACTTTAACCAAATGTTCATACTCGAACAAGGGCCATAATTTGACTTGACTGTCTGACACCCCTGAAGACATGAATAAGTTTCAAGTCAATATCATTAGCTGTAACTGAGATATAAACATGATAGTACATTGATGCAAAACTTTAACCAAACTTTCTAAGTCCAAAAAGGGGCCTAGTTGTGTCAAAATTTAATGTAACGTTTTTAGACTTGTCCTGCAAGGTCATTTGATGATGTTCAATAAGTGTGTGAAGTTTCAAAGCAATCCCACAAGTGGTTACTGAGATATGTGCATGCTAGTACCTTGCATGCAAAACTTTATAAATAGTTATCTAACTTAAAACATGAATAAAGTTTCAAGTCAATATCATTAGTTGTACCTGAGATATGTCCATGATAGTACCTTGCATGCAAAACTTTTACCAAAGCTGCAACGCCGACACCGACGCACAAGTGACTGTAATAGATCTCCATATTCTTCGAATAGTCGAGCTAAACATGACACTTTCTGCGTTTTCCAGGTATGATTGGAGAGTGTCCATTTATCATTGTAGGTAGCTATTTAACTTGTGATAAGAGAGAACTTGTGATCATGTGTCTGTGTTTCTGTATGTTCTTTATGACGGCGGGGATGGGAACTGGTTATACATAAAATGTGGTTGACATGGCCCCAAGGTAATCCATTAGTTTACACATAAATCGTTATCGACTGAGCTACCGGGGCTCGTCACAACTTTTATGAAGGTAAAGATGTGATCGCTATATTATTTAAAAACTCGTACCAGTCTTTGATCAGTGCGTGTATTCAATATACTCTCTGAAACAGAGTTAGATGCCTTTTTACAGCAAAACAATTTTTAAGAACATTTTATCAAAAATGTTCTTTGAATTTGTATGTTTTACGTAGAGGATAATCAAATGTAACCGAGGTATTATGCTACGTTCCCACTATCACGATTCGCGGCACGATTACAATCGTGGTCTCAATCGTGGACTTATCGTGGATATCCTATCAGATCTTATCAGATCTTGAGGTCAGTCGTGGCAATCGCGCTAATCGTAGAAACTTTTTGAACGGTTCAAAAATGTTCTACGATCAACACGATCAATTGTCAATCGGGATCATCGTATCAGATCGTATTGCATCGTAACAAAGCGCGACGGATCGCATCTAATCGTGCTTACAAATCGTGATGATCGGGATCGATCTTAGACAAAACAAAAACCACGCTCTGTTGAGATGTGTTGCGATCTTCCACGATCTCCCACGAGACCTGACACGAATAACTCACGAGCAGATAGGAGTTGGTACGAGAAGATGCGAGTAAATGCGAGTAGATACGAGTAGTTACGTTTTACACAAACGCTCACGATCTGTTACGAGTTCTCGTGCCCATATTTATATACCGGAGAATATTTAATGCGTCTCATTCCGCGATCTACTCTTGAAGAGAGCACATCTAAATAATAACCTGCAAGGGCAAGAATTTGTTAGCCTTTGCGACATGCCACCCAAGGGTACCAGAGGCAAGAAGGGAAAGGGAAAGGGCAAGGCCGTCCCACACCCGGAGCCAGAACCAGTCCAGCCAGAGGAGACAGATGAGAGCTACCCCTCCGAGAAAGCAAAGAGAAAGAAAACAGTCACTGCTTTCTGTGAACAGCAAAAGGAGGAAATCATTGAGTTCCTCATGCGAAATGAGGTCCTGTACAGCAAACGCCTTTCGGGGTTCAAGGATGTTACACAGAAAGAGAATCTCTGGGCTGCACAGGCTGCCAAGATGAATAGTACTGTAGAACAGCTAAAAATATGGTACTCAAGCATGAGGACCATGATGGGCCGGCTGAAGAAACGTGCCAAGAAGAGTGGGGCAGGAGGAGATGCAATTACTGACATGAGCAGCACAGAGAAGTGGGTATGGGATAAGTTATCTTTTTTTATCCCTCACATTGATACGGTGGATGCCAGAAATGTGGCCTCCTTTACAGCAGCAGCAGCAGCAAGTGCCAGTGGCACTGAACTCACACCTTCCACCGAGCAAAACTCAGTAGTTTCCTCTACCACAAGCAGGGTTCCAACAGCAACACTCCCAGTAGCTGCATCACCAACCTCACAGACAGCCTCCCAGCCACGGTCGGTCGGCTCCAGACGGGGCAGTGAGGATAGGATGACCTCTGCAGAACTGAGTAAGTATTATCTCTCCTAATAACACTATACACAGCAGATAGCACACAGGAATCCGTGATCTCACGAATTTACCAAACTGCCGAAAACAACGAAAATAGGCCGCAACCATGCAATAATTACAAGATATAATAACATTTCTAAAAAAGAAAAGGCTCCCTATTTGGTGTAGCGGGAGGGTAGAAAATATTATATTTATTGAGACTTAAAATAATAATAATAATATTTTTAATCCCACTAAAAATTATCCCTCACTTTTTCTCTTTCAGAAGAACTGCTTGTTGAATTCATGTCTAGAAGCGCTTCTGTGTGTGGCAGCTCTAACTTTGGAAAGTATGTGGATGAGATCCTGTCCAAGTTGCCTGGAGCGATTAGGAGGGATGCTGAGGCGAACATCATGCAGGAGTTACACAGGGCTCAACGGGCAGCTGAGCATAGCCATACGCAGCCACCACCAAGCCAAGACCAGCAGTTCCCCATCGAGTTCCAGCAGCAGGCCACGTGGCAGCCTCAACCCTCCCACTGGCCACCTCGCCCTATAGGACCTCCACCCAGTATCTGGGGTAGTCAGGACCGCAGCTACGTCCAGCAACAGTTCCCCACGCCCCAGATGACCTGCCCACAAACCAATAAGCCTCAGGCAGGACCCTCCTTCGTCAGCCTGCTGAGAACCAGTACACCAGATGCCGGCAGTTTCAACCTCTCCTCGCAGCTCAACACCCCTGATCCACTTGCTAAGGATGATGACACAGACCTGCACCAGGAACGGGAACGGGAAGACCCCCTGGACGACCAGTAGAGAGTCCTTGTAGAATATGTTATGATAACACAAAATAAAAGAAATAAAAAATAAAAAATGACATAAAACGAAAGTCGTTAACTTACTTATATTTATTTCATATTACATGTACACTGAATGGTAAAGATACTCATTTCAACAAATCAATAAAAAAGAAATTTAAAAACTTTGTAACAAAAGGAGAATTTGTTCACAACAAGCAAATTTTCCTTTAAATGTCACAAAGTTTTCTACTCTATCATACGATTTAACCACAATTTAGGCAAGTTTTGAATTGTCGTATGAATAGGTATTCGATTTGTTTCAGAAACAAAATTCAATAATGTCAAATAGCATCCTCTCCACCTTCCGCGTCATGCAGCCCGGCCATCCTGTTCTGCCATGCAACCGCACCTTGTGGTGAGTTGAAGAAGGCGTTCAGGAGTTCCCTCTGATGCTTCGCCTGTGCTGTAGCTGAGTTACTATGTGCAGGAGGTTGATCCACATCTAGCCAGTTCACTTGGTCCCTCCATGTCCCTGGGATGACATTGTGGTTTTCATTCTCATGGTCCGCCTCTTGTGCTGCAATGCATGGATGCCTCAGCCTCAGTAGGTTGTGAAGAACCACTGCCGCCTCCACTATATCCTTCACAGTATTTGGCTTCTGCTCTAGAGGCCTGAGAAAACACCTGAATCTATTGGCCAGGATCTCAAAGGCGTTTTCCACCACTCTCCTCCCCCTTGATAGGTGTAGTTGAAAATCCTCTCCTCCCTGGACATCGCTCTTCTGGCGTATGGCTTCATGAGGTAGTTCCTGAGTGCGAAGGAGTCATCACCTAGGATGAAGAAGGGCATGTCTTGATGGTCATCGGGGCTTGCAGTCAGAGGGCAGGGTGGGGGGAGTCCTAGTGACTCTTCTTCCAGACCGCTGAACAGCTCCGAGTCGCCAAATATCTGAGCATCTGACATGTGTCCTTTTCCACCAAGCTCGATCCATATAAACTTGTAATCTGCATCCACCAGGGCCAGGAGTGGTATCGAAAAGAAGCCCTTGTAATTGTAGTACAAACTGCCAGTGCGTGGTGGCTTCTTGATAGCAATGTGTTTGCCATCCAATGCCCCAATGGCGTGGGGGATGTTCCATCTTTGCTCAAACTGGTTAGCTACAGCTCTCCATGCTTCAGGGGTCACAGGTAGGCTAAACACCTCATCTTTGTACGCTTGCACAATTGCCTTGCACACTTCTGGAACCATCTTTGAGATACTGGATACTCCACACCTAAAGGCATACGCAAGGGACCGATAGTTGTCTCCAGTTGCAAGGTGCCTTAGTGTCACTGCCAGTTTCAGTCCAGGCGGGAGGGGTTGCCTGAAACTGGTGACTTCCCCCCTTGATTGCTGGGGTTACCTTCTGCAAGACTTCATCGAAGATCTGTGGTGTTAACCTTGTGTAGTTTTGGAACGCTACTGGATCCTCCAGCCTCAAATGGGTGTCTAGGAGGCTGGAGAACTGACCAAGGTGTTGTCTCATCTCCTCTATGAGCCATGGTCGCACCCATAACTGCCTGACTGCGGCTCTCCTGGCCTTTTGTGGTTGAGATTGTAGCTGGTCTGTCTGCTGCTCGTCTTCTTCCTCTCTGGCGATAATGTAAGTATACAGTAATACTGCAAATGCCACGCTGTCATCATCCTGAACCTCTGCCATCATTAATGGTTGAGGGTTGTAGTGTTTACTCTGTAAAAGTTCATAAAACAATGAAGCCCATGGTCAGTCGGGCTCTATATATACCTGTCGGGGTCCAGTCGTAGCTCAAATTGTGATCACCCTCGATCATAATCGTGAAAGACATCGCGACTACGATCGTATCCTAACGTAACGGAGCGCATCGGTTCTTGGTGAACGTATCTGCACGTATCTGCACGTACCAGATCATCCCAATTCCGGGAACCCGATCGTGGTGATCGTGTCAGTCCGAGACCCAATCGTGGACCCAATCGAAACAATCCTATCGGAACGTATGTGATCGTAACTGAACGGAAGATCAGACCGTGACAGATCGTGACGCCTGAAATTGACAAATCGTGAACAGATCGCATCTGAGCGCAACAAATCGTATCAGAACGTATCAACTCGTATCACCTCGTATCCAAACCTGAGATTTCAGAGAAATTCCAAGATCTGCTACGAATGGCCAATCGTGGCGTTCTTAACAGATCGCACGACAGTGGGAACGTAGCATAAAGAAATTTGTCACGCGAAGGGGGACGTTATCAGGTTTAAAAACTTGTTTTTATGATTTGATAACGAAGACCTACCATCTAAGTGATAGTTATGTTATAGCAAACGAATTATATAATGATTTATGTTGAGTTATAGTGCAAGAGTTAAAGGGAGAGAAGCTACGCTCTGTAACTGTACATACGCGCATAAACATTAACAACTGTTTAATCGGTAACGCCGAGGGTTATCAATCCAGAGTTCAACCGTGCATTTTTTCCGGTGATTGACAGCAGCCATTGTGACTTGACCAATTTGTCCTTCACCAATGCGCTTAATAACCAATGTTGGAAGGCAGACAGTGACCTTCGAAGACTGTTGTGAGGAGTACTAGTGCGAACAAAAGCCAAGAATAGACTCGTTACATTAACTGACCGTCGTGATATAACACAAATACGAACATACCGTTGTAAACGGCGTTACACACCAATAAATAAATAAAGCAGTTTGTTTGTTTCTTTTCAGATATGCCTCCGTACTATATGGGATTTCAAACTGTTTTGCGGCTTTACCCGGCTTGATAGTCCCTCCGCTGGTTGCAAAGTTAACGCCAAATGTAAATAAACAAATCGTATACAGTGGGCTCGCGATAACTCGAATATGTGATTATTCGAATATATCGTTTAACTCGAACCAATTCATGGAACGGAGCTGTCTTTTGAAAAGGGCGAGCAATCATAAAACGATGTTGCGCTGTTTTTATGAAATAGTTTTATCACTAGCTAGCATTTCATAATAAACATTTAAGTATATAACATGAAAAAACATGAATGAATTTAGTATAAATCGAGAGATCACTCGGAACACAGGGAAGACTCAAAGTAAGTTATGGGTCCCTTCCGACTTCCGAGTTATCGCGAGTAAACTGTATTTAAAGTTTTAAAAACAATGTCCTGCCCATTAAAGTCTGGTTTAACATTGTACAGGCCTAATTTTGTCAACCTCGGTACCCAGGCTATTCATAAAATATATGATACCCTGGGCAAATGACTAGCGAAACTTCGAAAAGCATGCACCACGACTTCCTCCGTAACTACACTATAATGTTTGTATCGCAGGAGGTTTGCGTGGGGTTTATGAATAGCCTGGGTACCGAGGATGAATTTTGTATGACAGTTCTCTATTTGAAACGATGACTTGATCATGCCAATTTTACTGTTCAACAATCTAACGAAAAACACGAAATTAAAGTATACAATATCCATGTTTTGTGTATTTCGGAGTTTACTGCTGCTTCCAACGATGTTTCTCCTCATTGCGTCGGTGTGAAGAAAACAGTTGTTTTAACAAATTTGCTACCAACAAAACTTGAACCCAATATTTAGTGCAGGAGAAATGACCACGATGCCAAAAGAAAACTATAGCAGGAACCTCCTTGATTAAGTATTGCCTGCACAAGATAACTTTAACAACATTGCACTGAATACAGCGAGACCCTCTCCGAGGTGTAGTGGTTAAGTAGCGGAAAAACAGCGTTCGATCCCCGATCGGGTCATACTTAAGACTTTAAAAATGGTAGCAGTGGCTTCCCGCCTTGACGCTTAGTGTTGCATGGATATAAGTATGATTGATTGATTGTGGTTTAACGCCGCTTTCAAAAACTGTTCAGTTATCTCACGGCGTTTCACTGGTAAGTTACCAGTACTACTGGTTCAGTTATCTGACACCGGTCAGTCAATCGTAATGCTAAACCCGCAACCCTGTGTGCCAAGGAGGGTAGCCATAACTACCATTTTTAAAGTATTTGGTATGACCCGACCGGAGAGCGAACCAAAGACCTTCCGCATTCGCGGCGGACGCTCTACCACTACACAACCAAAGCGGTCTAGGATTATGACTGTTGCATCGGTATCGGGAAAAAATAATACAGATAGTACTGGTATTTTACACATAGACCGCCGTTATAGCTCCACTACTGTTAAAAACGGCGCAAAAAATCACTCACCAAGTACGGTGATTTGTTAATCGTCAGACAAAATGTGTGCCGAGCGAGCTATTTTGGCAACATTATCATTATTATAATTATAATTTACAGGAACACAAGAAGAATGGAGGACCATATTTTTCCTTGTTGTTGGATTGATTTTATTTGCAGCAGTAATCTATGGCGTGTTTTCCACCAGCGAACTAGTCGCATGGGCAGATGAAAGCGGTGAACAGAACACGAAAGAGGATGATACTTTGGAATCAAATAAGAGGAGAGTCTTTAACACTTCAGATGAGTTATAATTGGGATTATGATGAAGATGTTAATTTTATTATTTAGTGTTGAAACTTTAAAGGGCTTACGATAAACTACTGCCATCACAAGATTTCAGTTTTGCTTATTTGTTTGTATGGTGTTTTACAACACTTTGAACAATGTATCCGTTACATCACGGCGTTTCCTGTGTAATCTACCAGTACCACTACTAGTCCAGTCAATTTTTCCTTACACCAGCGAGTCAATCGTAATGCTAAGACCAGAGCCTGAGCGCCAAAGTAGGAAAGCCATTACTACAATTTTTAAAAGTCATTGGTATGACCTGACCGGGTATCTAACACTGGTCTACTGCTATCAAGGCATTCACTCTTAACACTTCACCACAAGGACGGTACTTTAATAACTTTAACCTCCAGATGTCTATACAAGTGGGATTCAGGGCAAACAATATAAGGAAAAACAATTGGGTATATCATAAAATAAATCTAATACTATTGCTACATGTATGTAATAGATAAAAATAAATAAAAGTTATTGTATATATACATACAATCTGGGACTACTAATACGTATTAGAAGTCCCATATAGAATATAAGCCACATCACATACAAAATTGACTAGCGAAGGTCCAGTCCAGTTTAGACAACAGTATCTTGTTTTCAATTGTATTCTTACGAACAACTGCAAAAACAAGCCAACAGATTTGGTTCATAAGCCTTTCCCAACAATAAAGAGCCAGGCCAGACGCATCCAGACCCTTTGATCAGACTCCATACTGTTGGCTGCTAAACTCAACAATATTATATTTATATTACTAGAATTGGCTATGGTTTCTTTCAAATGCAAATATCGAAAAGTTTGTTTTTTAAATTTTGTTATTTTGCATGTATGTTTACAAAGCTGTTTGCTGCAGAATTGTTGTATATGGCAGAATGTTAATCATGGGGATGATATAATTGTAGCTATGTCACTGAATCTTAAATCAATGATTATTTCTTCAATATCAAAAGGAAGAAGGTTAGACCCTTAATTACTTGACAGCAACAGCAAGAGATTAATTGGTTTATTTTTAACAATATTTTAATCATATCATTGCAATAATACACTTATCCATGATCCCTGGCTATTATCCAGTACCAGACTAGGCCATGGGCCTTGTCCAAAGTCATTCCATCATGGCCGTTGTGAGCAGGGAATGTTAGATTAAACTACATCGTTCACATCAGTCAAAGAGAAAGTGTAAAGCTACAAAACTGAGGACTAAGACAAGCATGTGCAACTTCACAGCCTTGTTGAAGGTCATGCTGTCTCGCTATAATAAATATATCCAAAATTAAATCTCATCTCCATTGGCAGAAATGTATTTTACTTTTTAAAGTTTTCACTATTCCAGAATAGTAAGTAAATTATTCCTTTCTACTCAATATCTCTCATATAATATATACGGATTTTGGTACATAAAAACGCCATCCTTTCTAGGTACACTAATGCATGGAAATGAATTCCTAAACGTTTCTGTTGTTGTTATCTCGGCTCAAGGTATTTTTCTGGGTGTGGATAAGGGGCCCCAAACTGCATGCACACTTTGCGTAAAGATTTTTCGTAAATTTTATTCAATTTGGCGGACTGCTGTAACGCATACTTGATGTCTTCTATTTCCTCGAAAAAACCCTGAAAATGAAATAAGACTTCTTTGTTTAAAATAAAAAAAGCTCTTCATCGATATCCTTTGTATCTGTTCATGACATTCAACAGGATATACTTGATACATTTCAAGCTTTCTGTCAAAACACTTCATTATTAAGGTTTGACATGACGTTATGAAAAAGAAACAATTTCCTTGTTTAACCCATACCTGGGACTACTGATACGTATCAGTAGTCCCAGCCCATACACAAGATTTGTAATGCTTTTGCAGCAGATGACTATTGAAAACAAAAGAAAGGGATAAAGTGTTATATATACAGACAACCTTACACATCTCTTCAGCATTCAAGTTTTAATCCTTTCTCACATACAACAAATCTGCAGCAAAGGACTTTGAGCACTTCTCAGCAAATATATGAAACATATCTGTATATGAAAGTATGATTAATGAAAAGGATTAAAAACATTGTTGCAAAGTGAGAAATTGCTTGTTGTAAACAATTTTTAAAAGTCGTCTGCTGCATCTGTATGAGTGAAGGAAATAATGCTCAAAATTACTCTTCAATACCAGTCTCTCCTTTTTCATAATTTTCAATTTTTGTCTGAATATCATTTACACATCCAAATATTCCAGAATTTTACAATAAATGTCGTTGATTTCAATTTGGAAAAGTCTATAATGACATATACTGGTAAGGTAATAGGTAAAAAACAGCACCACTTAGCTCATAAATTAAACCTTTCCCACATACAACAAATCTGCAGAAGACGGTTTTATAAACATCTCAACAATAATATGGAAAATCTCCCTTAATGAAGACATATTTATTGATTATAGTTGAAAACATTGTGTCAAAAGGAGAAATTGATTGTTTTGAGCATTTTCTTCTTTTGTCACAATATTTTCACAAGTTGTCTGCTGAGGCATCAGAAAGCGTCTATATAAGGGAAAGGGTTAAACCAACAGTAAGACATTTGACCTCAGTGTAGATCCAGCTCAGCCAGTCCATACATGCAGCCTTATCTGGATCTGCATTGTTTGCATATTAAAGGTCATAGAAGATTTTCCAGCAGTATCCATTTGGATCTGTATCATGAATGCACAGACAGTTCTTTTTCAAAATGCTTAATAAATAAATTAGCCGCTCTTTCCGACATTTTTCACATTTTTCTCTACATGTTTTCAAAGTCATCTGACGCAGTTTCGTTGAAAGTGGGTTAACCCTTCCCCACTTGTAGACGCATTCTGACGCATCTGCATCAGATGACTTTTGAAAACATTGTGACATAAGAAGAAATTGCTCAAAACAAACAATTTCTCCGTTTTACACCATATTTTTAACTTTTATTCAATTATAACACTTTCATTTACATGTTTTCAAAGTCATAGGACGCAGTTTCGTTGTAAGTGGGTAAGGGTTAAGGTTGGTTTTCCTGGAGCACCACTCCTATGAAGAAGAAACTTACATGATCCAAACCGCCCAACTCCACTTTAATTTTGTCGAGGTCTTTCCTTAATTTTTTGTTCTCTCTCCTCACTTTACTTATTTCTTCAAGCTCGTCGCCTGAAATGAAGCTTTCGTTTAAACTTTTTTTCTGATAAAGAGGAAAATTGAAGCCTCTACTGTAGAAAAAGTCGAGCTCCGATAACTCAGTGGGTAACAATGAGGGTGTTGTAAGTTGGAACCCTGGCTAATGGCCTTAATGTTGTTTACATGAAGGAGGGTTAACCCTTTCCCTCATACGACAATTCTGCAGCAGAAGACTTTGAACATATTTTGTCAAAAGATGGAAAATCTCGTTTTTCAGCAATTTCTTCTTTAGTCACTATGTTTTCAAAAGGCCGTCTGCTGCATAGGCGTCAAAAAGCGTCTATATGAGGGAAAGGGTTAAGTTAAAACATGTGAAAGGAAAACCAAATCTAGATAACCGATACAATAGATTATTGACATCTCTGCAGTAGACAACTTTTGAAAAACGGGATTGCAAAATCTAGAAGCTCAAATCAAAGAATGTCTCTCTTTTCAAATTGATATTTATCTTTGTAACTTTCATATGAGAAATCCCTCTAACTGGGAGTATTATCATCGAAAAGAGTTGAAAACACTGTGGCAAAAGGAGAAATTGCTCATTATCTTTTCAAAAGTCGTCTGCTGCAGATGCGTTATAATGAGAAAGGGTTGAACTCCTACATGGATCGTTAAAGTAGTAAATATTATTTCTCATAATGATATTATTCTAAAAATATCAATAGCTGGTATATGGATGCTTTAGCCAATTTCTACCAACCAAGAACAAAGTGAAAAGGTCAATTGCCCAGTTTTTGATTAGAAAATGGATGGATTAATTGCAATTTTCAAAGGTAGAGGTTTGTTATATAACCCTTTCCAACATACAACAAATCTGCCGCGGACGACTTTGAACAAATGTCAACAAATAGAAACTCTCTATAATTGAATGGATAACCTATGACTAAAAGTGGAAAACATTGCGGCAAAAGGAGAAATTGCTTGTTTTGAGCAATTTCTTCTTTTGTGACTATTTTTTCAAAAAGCCATCTGCTGCAGAGACATCAGAAGGCATCTATATGAGGTAAAGGGTTAACAAGAGTGTTAGAAAGAAAATATATGCTGCCTGCCAATAAATCACAAAATGAAAATATGATAGACAGACAGACAAATAATTTCACCCTGCCCATGCAGGCAACACTGAAACTAGAAATGTAACGATTAATTTATGTTTTAACACCATTTTCAACAGTATTTCAGTTATATTATGGCGGACAGTTCACCTAACATGCTTTTCCTGTCTTTCAATCACAAGTACTCCACACTTCATTCCTACAAGATAACAAGAAGCTACCTTCCCACATAGGACTATTTAGCCCATTGGGGTAGACGAATGATGCTTGTCATAATTACTAAAGACTATTGTCAATCATCAGAAAGAATGAATGGCAGACTAACTTGAACCATCTGGAGACCTTGACCTTGCACGGTTGGACTTCAATCTATTTTTAGACTTCAATTGTATCTGAAGCATTTTTAAATCCCTCTCCAACACAGTTATCACTTCTGTCTTTTCTTTTAATTTCTTTTCAAGTTCAATCATCCCGAGCTGAAACAAACATGTGCAAACTTTTTAGTTCAAGCTTTCCCCTCATATAGATGCATTTGGACAAGCAGTTCCCTTGCTTGATTTTTTAATCTAGCAGCAGTACTATTTTCCCACATTTCCAGATAAATCACTATTTTTTACCGATTTTAAAGCAGATGACTTAAACAACATCTTATCAGGAAAATAATGAAATGTCCAGCAGCTTTATGCAAAACACATGTACACAACTTAACCTTTTTAAAGTTTAACAAATATATACAGTATACATGTATATTTCAAAACAGAATCATTTTTTTTTAGCCCTTACTTGGAAAGACAAGAGACTCTTTTCAAATTCAAAAATAGTTTTACTCCATTATCTCCATAAGCAGCAATCTAAAGTCTGTATTTTCCACATTTAAATGAGTCCTGATCAAATTTAACTAATCTCAGGACTTTGAGATGCGCAGTCACATGAAACACTGAGTGAGAATAGCCATAAGTGGTTTAATTGGAATTGGTTGCCGGATCCCCAGCCGGATCATACCAAAGACGTTAAAAATGCTAGTAATAGCTGCCCTCCTTGGCGCTCAGAGTTGCGGGTTAGCATTAAGACTGACTGGCGGTTTCAGGATAAATGGACCAGTAGTATTGATAAATTATCTGGAAAATGCTGTGATATAACTGAAACATTATTAAAAGCGGCGTAATGCACCAATCAATCAATCAAACCATTGGAATTGAGGCAGGTACATACAGACTAGTGTAGTTAAGTTCTTATGCCACCCCTGTCTTTACCCTTTTCCAGTTCCCACATGCAACAAATCTGCTGCAGATGGCTTAGACAGCATCTTTTCAAACATTTGGAAAATCGCTATAAATAAAAGTACTGTATAATTATTGAATAAAATTGAAAACATTGTGGCAAACGAAAAAATTGCTCGTCATGAGCATTTTATCATTTTGTCAGAAAGTTTTCATATGTCATCTACAGCAAAATTAATGCATAAAAGTGTGGTGACATGTGGGAAATCCCACTTACAGGTGCATATGTAGCAGCAACTTTTGAAAACATTGTGGCAAAAGGCAAAATTGCTCATAATGAGCATTCTTGCCATTTGCTACAATATTTTGAACTCTATCCTATTAATAAAATTTCGTTTTAAGATATTTCAATATTTTAACTCAAAAAGTTTTCAAAGTCATTTGCTGCAGATTAGTTGTAAGGGGGAAATGGTAAATTAACCCTTTCCCACATGCAACAAATCTGCAGCAGACGACTGGAAAAATCTTGGCAAAAAAGTGAAAAATCTCCATGAATGGGAGTTGATTTATTAAATAGATATGAAAACAGTGTGAGAAAACGTGAAACTGCTCATTAAAAGCAGTTTCACCTTTTGTCACAATGGTTTTAAAAGTCGACTGTTGCAGAGGTGTCTGTATGAGAGGAGAGTTAAACCAATTCCTTACGTTGAGATTGGTCATTGTTTCCAGATGTGTCATATTCTGTTTTACTTCCTTCTCATAGCGTTTCATCAGGTTCGAGTGAAGCGTTAGTAACCTGTGAAAAGAATTTGATAATAAATCATCAAAAAATGCCAGTCTTTGTTTGTTGTTGTTCATTTTAAGGGAGGCTGTCAATACCTTTTTTCTTTGCTACTAATGTTTTCACTTTGAGAGATACTTACTAGAACTGTCACTGCTTTGACTTAATTCTTAAAAAAGTTCCAGGGGAGGTAACTGTAGAAAACCTGAATGGATATAATCCAAAATGTCTTGCACATCGACAATTCATGACTATCATGTGTATGAAGTTTCATTGATTTTTCTTAAATAGAGTTTGATTATCAGGAGATTTAACCTAATCCCGTTTGACAAGTTTAATTAAAATATTGTGGGGGGAAAACATGAATTTACTCTTTTTGAGCCATGCTTTTCCCCCCCATTTGAAACATCCCTTTTCTTATGTAGATATTTTCAATGCCTCTGCAGCACAAAACTTTTAAAAACACAGTCAGCATGAAGCAAAACAGTAAATTGCTCATAATTACATCCTGAGCAATTTCTCCTTTAGTCACAATTTAGAGATTTTTCCATAATTTTGTCTAGATGTTTTCGAAGTTGTCTTCTTCTGATTTGTTGTATGTTGGGAGAATTTAAAAGAGATGAAGTTTGCTCTATAAGGTTCATATACCATGATACTGACCAACCAATACAGTAATTCCAGTACACTCCTGAACAATGTGTTTGTGTGTGAAAATTTTAGGCGATTGGTTGATTGCTGCTTAAAGGCGTTAAAATAAAAACATGGTGGCCAGTTCACCTATTGATGTTTCTCTTGGCTTTCTCACACCAGTACTCCACACAACAGTCTTTCTAACCGGCTGCTTTTCCACAGTCTGTTAGCCCATTCGTGGAAGAAAAATGATGCTTATCACATTTTGTCAGATGTAAAAAAAGAATGTTGGCCAAGCTGGTATTCAATCTCACAATCCCTGGATGACAGCCTGCATCATTTGGGAATGACTTGTCAAGACTCAACAAAATATGGAGGTACAAACCAGGTAGATAAATACACTCAAACTAACTTACGCTGATGACTTTTTCGAATCGCCATCAATATTATTGGTGTCTTTCTTCTTTCCCAGTCTGTCCAAAGGTGGATACCCTATCTTAGGATCTGTTTGTACATGAATACTGAAAAAATATACATACACTTATCAAATGTTGAATTGTTTTATTATCATTATGTTCAAATGTGTTTTCAGACTTTTAACAAACTGGAAAAAACCATTTAATAGAATTGATTGGATTTTAAAGTTGTTTTCAACATTATTTCAGTTATATCCAAAAAGTCAATTCACATAACATTCTTTCTTGCACCAGTACACCACACAACATTATTCCCAGACAACTGACTACCTTTCCACATAGACTATTACCTATTTAGCCATTGGCGAAAAAACCGAAAGATGCTAGTCACACTTTCTTTTATCATTTATCATAAACAATGAATGGAAGAGCTGGCTTTCAATCAAACTAATAACCCCTAATTGATAGCCCTCATTGTTACCAACTGAGCTATGGCGGCTTGAAAAAACAAAGATCTCAACAAATGGCAGTAAAATTTCTAAGTCAAACTGAAAGTAGAACACATGTGTAAATTTGAGCAATCACTCACTGTATTTCAGCAATCAGTTATAAAGGAAAAGGAATGGAAATCAATCATCACATGCTACAGTCAAAAACCCTTTAGCAAAGGCAGTTAACCCTTTCCCTCATACGACAATTCTGCAGCAGACGACTTTGAACATATTTTGTCAAAAAACGGAAAATCTCTATAATTGAATGGATTACCTACGACTAAAAGTGGAAAACATTGTGGCAAAAAGAGAAATTGCACGTTTTGTGCAATTTCTTCTTTGGTCACTATGTTTTCAAAAAGCCGTCTGCTGCAAAGGCATCAGAAAGCATCTATATGAGGGAAAGGGTTAATGAATAATGCAAAATATTACACAGAATCTCTTTCATAGTGAAGTTCCTTTCGGCAAGCAACATTTTGCTAACCTAATACTAGTCAGGGATCATGAAAAAGTTTTCCATTGCCATGAAATAGCTGAAATGATCCACTTAAAACCCAAATAAAACAATGAAGACAACTATTGCCACAGTTGTCAGCAGGGCTAAGGATGATCAGATCTTGGTATTAATTATTGGTTCCGCATAATTAATGTTTGGTCACTTTACTTGTCTTAATTCTTGGATAACATATAGAGATTTCTGCATTGCAACGTAAAAATATAAAATTGCCTTTTTAAAAGTGTTCAGAAATCTACACTAGTCATTTTACTATGCAATGCAATATATTTATCTTGCAACTCACTTAACTATGACATCATACGGCAATTCTGCAGCAGACGACTTTGAACATATTTGTCAAAAAATAGAAAATCTCCTTAATTAAACGGATAACCTATGACAAAAAGTGGAAAACATTGTGGCAAAAGGAGAAATTGCACGTTTTGTGCAATTTCTTCTTTTGTCACTATGTTTTCTAAAAGCTGTCTGCTGCAGAGGCGTCAGAAAGCGTCTATATGAGGGAAAGGGTTAACTATGACATCATGTTGGTCAAAAGCTAAACATGTACATAGCTTATTTTGTGTAGTAATTATATATATACATATACTTCCATCAATAAATAATATTGAATTAGACTATGAAATGCAATATATGTCATCCCAATCCTGAGACATGTCAGTTTACTACAATTCAATACGCAACATACAACAATTGAGACCTCTCACTTTACTATGCAATTAATGCAATATTTAACATCCAAAATATTAAGACTATGTGACACTTAACTAAATATTATGCAATGCTATATGTATATGCTACATCCAAATATTAAGATTAGTTGGTTTACTATGCAATGCAATGTTTATTGTCCAAATATTGAGACTTGCCACTTTACTGCAATGCAATATGTAACATCCAGATATTGAGACTTGTCACTTTACTACAATGCAATATATGTAACGTCAAAATATTGAGACTTGTCGTTTTACTATTCAATGCAATATATAATACATGTCTAAATCTTGAGACTTGTCACTTTACTATGTAATGCAATATTTAACATCCCATTCTTGAGACTTGTCATTTAATGATTTTACTAGATGCAATACAATAATTATTTAACATCAAAATTTTGAGACTTGTCAATTTAGTTTGCAATATTATCATTTAATGTCCGAATCTTGAGACTTGTCATTTTACTATGCAATGCAATAATTAACGTCTAAATCTTATTTTGCCTCACAGGTTTGATACAGTGTACTTACTCTCTGGATGTCACATAGTTTCTCAGAAGTTCATTCACTTTATTGGATTCTTTTATCAGTCCAAGTTCTTTTAAGGCATCATCACGTTGATGTCTCACTTTCAGTAACTTTAACTTCAATTCTTCGTTTTCCTTAGTAAGCTAGTAGAAAATACAAAACTTGACTGATTTAGGTTTTATTTTGAAACCAATGTCTTTTTATGGACCGTTTTAACCCTATCCCACCTATAGAAGCATTTTGACGTATACAGCAGACAACTAACATTGTGACAAAAGGAGAAATTGCTCAAATCGAGCAATTTCTCCTTTTGCCACAAAGTTTTCTACTTTTTTCAGTTATAAATAATACCTTCATTTATAAATATGTTTTCATGTTTTTGCGTGGAGGTCAAAGTCGTCTGCTCACGATTTGTTGTATGTGGGAAAGGGTTAAAAGATATTGGAATGATATTGGACTGTATTGTGGGGAAAGGAGAATTAAGTGAACTTTTCCCTTTGACACCTTGTCATTTAATGAAAGATAATAAAGAAAAATAATGAAATCATTAAATCATTTTTTCCATTGGAAACTTAAATTATAAACGAAATAAAGAAGACATGTTTTCTAAAAGAAGAGTTTGCACGAATCAAAGACCTAATAACACACTGTGTTATTAGGTCTTTGCACGAATCAACTGTCAACAAGAATGACTAGACCAGGGACAATATATTACATAGTGTCTTTGCCTCGACTCAAAACATGACTTTATCAAGTCTAAGAAAGTAACGATAAAATATGTCGACGTACCTGCATGCACGTATGAATATCTGGATAAGCCATATTCTCGCATTGTTGTCATATATAGTGAATCTCAGCCGAGTGTGGGTCCGTTGAAAAGACAAATAAAAGTTAACACTTTTCTGTGTTGTTTTTATGATGTCGTAAACTCAATAAGGTGAAATTTACATAGAATTTCTATTAGATATCTAATTCCGTATTTTAATTTTGATGCAACCACATCTTTAACAATCTAAGATGTTTTATATTTTTTAAAACATTTCTATCTTCGTAAAAGAATAAATTTGACAATATATCATAAAGTAGTCGTGAGCTTGCTTTTCGGTAATGTTTTACGACAAACATTGTTGCCAGGGAGATATTTATCAAATGTGACTGAAGCAGCAAAGTTGTTTTGATTAAGCACAAATTTAGGAGTTATTTCTTTCTGACATACGATTTTAAATAGGATTTATCGATGGCGGACGAGGAAGACACTAAGACTGAAAGTCCAAAGCCGCAGTCCCCAACCCAAGTTCAACAAGAAGTAGAATCTAAACCTGTGGAGGCTGAACCTGCTCAACAAACAGAAGCGGAAATTGAACAGACAAGACCAGAATCTGCAACAGAACCAAAACAAGAAGAGCAGGCAAAACAAGGAGAAGGAGATGCCAAGCCTCCTAGTCCAACCACTGAGAAAGCAGATGATGCTGGTCGCACGTCCAAAACTCCACCACCCCCTGAGAAAGCAGATGATGCTGGTCGCAAGTCCAAAACTCCACCACCCCCTGATGATGCTGGACGAAAGACCAAAAGTCCTGTGCAAAAGGAACAATCTCAAGTAGAAGAACAATTGGAAAACCAAAATGCTGATGTAGAAGCAAAAGAACAAGTGAAACAAGGTAAAATAGTTTAGTATAAAATGTCTGTAATTTGTTTATTTAAAGGCTGTGTCTCTTGCCATGTATGTGGTTTGTTTAAACTTGTCTCCTGCCATGTACATGTCACTAAGAATGATGGCTCGTACCTCATACAGTCTAGCGATGAAACAAGAAGGACGAAAAACAAACATTATTCAAGTGTGACGTTTTATGGCCAGTCAGTCTAACACAAAATAGATATGTATATTTATAACTAAATAATAATAAACAATTAACAAATCACAAGTAGGCGGGGCATCAAACACATTTTAACAATAAACTGGCGCAAGATCAATAAACATGAAGGGGTGCATGGAAATACCGAATTTCACCTAAATACCGAATTACACCGAATTTCACTTTGAATTTCCACTATAACAAGCTTATTAGCTAAAAAGGAGTGAATTAAGTATTATAAACTGCTGTATAACTAATGGTTGACTTATGTTTAGTGTACCTACTTCTTGTTAACAATTGTTAAATGAACTTATGTAGCCATTTCTTAGATCCGATTTACCGAATTTCACTTGCATGGAGCAGACCGTAAAATTAACACGGTCGTAAAAAATACAATGCATGGAAATACCGAATTTCACTTGCATGGAGCAGACCGTAAAATTAACACGGTCGTAAAAAATACAATATCATTTACCGAATTTCACTTGCATGGAGCAGATCGTAAAATTAACACGGTCGTAAAAAATACAATATCATTTACCGAATTTCACTTGCATGGAGCAGATCGTAAAATTAACACGGTCGTAAAAATACAATATCATTTACCGAATTTCACTTGCATGGAGAGAGACACGTAAAATATACTTACCGAATTTCACTTCATGTTACAATAATAGAATAGAATATTTATTTTGTTATAAATTACCAGAATATACAAGCATGAGAAAATATACTTACCGAATTTCACTTCATGTTACAATAATAGTATAGAATATTTATTTTGTTATAAATTACAAGAATATACAAGCATGAGAAAATATACTTACTTACCGAATTTCACTTCATGTTACAATAATAGTATAGAATATTTATTTTGTTATAAATTACAAGAATATACAAGCATGAGAAAATGTATCAGTATTAAATATAGGTTAAACAGGCTGAACTGAAATCAAAAAATATGGTCACACAATGTTAATGTAAAATCTATCATCAAATACTATTACTTGCATATTTATAATTATTCAGATCAAGTTACCACCACATGCGAACACATGGCACTCAACAAGAGACTCGCGGCGTACTTGATCCAAAAAATTACATGTTTACTCCATTGTCTGTCGTTTTAATATAGTTGTCTTAGCGTTGATTTTCCGTATTTAGAATTATTCAGATCAAGTTACCACCACATGCGAACACATGGCACTCAACAAGAGACTCGCAGCGTACTTGATCTAAAAAATTACATGTTTACTCCATTTTATGTCGTTTTAATGTAGTTGTCTTAGCGTTGATTTTCCGTTTTCGTTGGTCCGGTTTTTTACCGTGTGTTCTAGGTGCAACTACAGTTGCGTGTCCGTCTGTCGATGTAATAAAACCGGGGGCAACTGAATTATACACAGTTAACGAGTCGTCTGCCAAATTTATAAAAATTTTTTTTATAAAACTTACCGATTCAAAGCCGCTTCTGCATCGTAATCCAGTCCATTATTAAAAGCACATTTTTTACACGTAAAAGTTAAATTCTTATTTGACCATATTTTAAGGTCATCAACATTTAAATGTGTACAGCTGGCATGTACCCAGTTTGAACAATTAGAACACATGATAGTGCCATTTTGGCACTCTTTTTTACACACTGGGCACGGATATTGAGCCATGTTGTACAAAATTGGATAAGATGCGGTCAGATATATATATATGATTATTTGCATTTACTCAATTATTTTGAGCAAATGTAATTAAAAAGATCCGACCTTCATCTTTAAAGTTGTTACTTTTCTTTAATTAGCAAATACAAATTACCAAACAATATAGGCAAACATTACAATTATACAATAATAGGTGACAACGGTTTAATCAAACTAGGTAGTTCAGATTGTAAAGAAAATTTAAGGTCGTTATTTTCGTTGAAATGAAAGGAGGGCTCTTTTGATGCTGCAAGAAAACTTCTTCAAACCGTTTGGTTCCGTGTGTATCATACTTACAGCGCTCATCAGGATCTTGGAAAGTGCAATTCGGTCTGTAGTTTCAAATGCCAAGCGCGATCCATATATTTTGAAATTCGTTAATTTCAAATGCGTGTACAATATGTTGTTGAAAAACATCATCTGAATGATTGGAAATTGTTTGTTAAACATGGGATAATAAAAATGAAATTCGGTGATTGTGACCGCCCCAGTAGAAATCACATAATAAGCTACTGATGCAAGTGAAATTCGGTAAATAGTGTTGTATTTTTTACGGCCGTGTTAATTTTACGGATCTCTCTCCATGCAAGTGAAATTCGGTATTTCCATGCATTGTATTTTTTACGGCCGTGTTAATTTTACGGATCTCTCTCCATGCAAGTGAAATTCGGTATTTCCATGCATTGTATTTTTTACGGCCGTGTTAATTTTACGGATCTCTCTCCATGCAAGTGAAATTCGGTATTTCCATGCATTGTATTTTTTACGACCGTGTTAATTTTACGGATCTCTCTCCATGCAAGTGAAATTCGGTATTTCCATGCATTGTATTTTTTACGACCGTGTTAATTTTACGGGTCTCCTCCATGCAAGTGAAATTCGGTAAATCAGATATAAGAAATGGCTACATAAGTACATTAAACAATTGTTAACAAGAAGTAGGTACACTAAATATAAGTCATTCATTGGTTATACGGCAGTTTATAATACTTAATTCACTCCTTTTAAGCTAATAAGCTTGTCATAGTGGAAATTCAAAGTGAAATTCGGTGTAATTCGGTATTTAGGTGAAATTCGGTATTTCCATGCACCGAACATGAAGCAATATACAATTATGACAATGAAAATATACAGGGTATGGAGGGTTCCAATTTTTTGAAATTCTTGTTATGCGGGGGAAAAAGAGGGTGGATGACTTTCAAGATTATTAACCAATCACATTCTTATTCTCAATTCCCTGCTAATTAACTGGTTTTATTGAGCTCGTAAAACCATGTAACTTTTGTGAGCATCACCAGCTTTAAACGGTCAATTTGAATCCCTCCCAACCAATTATACTGTAACCAAAACGTTTTGTATACGTTGCAATTAATATGCAAATTTACATCACCGTTTCGAAGTGATGGAGTTTAGGGTTACATATATAAGACAAGTGGACCCCTTCAGGGTTGAGTATACTTTTCGCTGAAGGGATCTTCTGCGTCTTTAGCCCTGCACGTTACATTTGGTGGCAGGGTTGGGATGAAGACAACTGCCATACCGGAATTGCCTTACCCATGGGTTTCCCAGGCCAAGACTCGGGACGAGTCTTCTCAGAGTGGGAAGTAGTGTAACGAAAACGTTCGGTATACGTTGCATTTAATATGCAAATTTACATCACCGTTTCGAAGTGATGGAGTTACGGGTTACATAATTATATAAGACAAGTGGACCCCTTCACGGTTGAGTATACTTTTCGCTGAAGGGATCTTCTGCATCTTTAGCCCTGCACATTACAATACACTATAAACCGCCTTGATCAGCGGTCCCCTTTGAAACGCGGCCAACGGCCACAATATTGGTCGAGATTAACTGTAATCCTATTGTGTACAACGGTCAATCAACCCGCGACCCAGATTCGCAACTTTCGGTGTTTCATACAGGTAATAGCTGGTTAGATGTAGGGTTCCGAAATCATCCGATGTGTATTGAATGATCGTTGCATGATTCTGATCCTTCATCAACAAGAAGTTGCAATTTTGGTTAATTTTCTGTTTACGCTGTCGAGCAAAAAGAGTTTTATGAGCGTTTTAGACTTAAAGACAGTACATTTATGTATCAAAATGAAAGTTAATGTCCACTTAGAAGGCCTCTAGTCATTATATATAGTCCCATTACCATTTTAAATCTAAAGATTATCAAATAAAATTTATGCAAAATGTAGACGTATATATTCAAACGCTATTTGTTCCGGATACGTTGTTCGTCGAATTTCAGAGTGAAGTAAAAAAATATTTGATAGTCAAGTTAGTTGTGTACATGGGTTTAACCCATTACTTCACACAGACGACATTTGACGTCTGCTGTTGTAGACGACTTTTGAAAACATTGCAATAAAAGGTGAAATTGCTCAGTTTTCTAGATTATTGAAATTGTTCGTCTGATGATTGTAAAGCAGATGGCCTTTGAAAAGTCATGTGAAGTAATGTATTCCTTTTTCCCATTTCTCAGCTATAGATATTAAGTTTTATTGAAGCAAGCATGCAAGGATGCATGCACATGTCTTAGTTCAAATATAATTTCAGTGTAATTATAAAACACAAACTGTACATAAGTATGCACTGTGTGAATTTTGAAGCAGTAGAAAGTGAGTCTTTTAACACTTTCCCACATATGTATGTACATGCATTTTGATCCATTTCTAATGATGAGCAATTTCTCCTCTTACCAACATGATTAACTTTTTTTAATTCAATTAGTATACTAATAATTATAATAATTTTAACTTTAGCTAAGATGTTTTCAAAGTGGGAAAGGGTTAAATGGTACCTTGCAAAATTTTCAAAATGGTTTAAATTTTTCTAAAAATTGGCTTACTGCATGTATACCTAAAAGGCAAAACCTCATAGTAGAAAACATAAATGAATGCCCAGTCTTATATATAATTATGGGGAAATATTTACAGACAGAAATATCTAAATTATTTGTTTATGTAATGTATCATGGTTGAATGAATATACAAGTTTTGTATCCACATGCTTATTGTGGTCCACTACAAAGTCTTCATATCAGACCTGTAGATATACACCATTAAAAAATGTGTTTTACAGAGGAAAGTGAAGATCAAGCTCCTGAAGTGCAAATATCAGGGGATGATCAGTCTGGCCAGGAACCAGAACAAGAGCCCTCTGGAGAAACTCAACAAGAAAGTCAAGTTGAACAGGAACTATCAGAGGAACAAATTGAAATAAAACCCATGGAAACACAAGGTACGTTGGATGCATATTCTATATGGCCATACGGGTCATATAGACAGCTTTATGCTAAACAGTCATAAAGTTCATCTAGATACAAGATGTAGAACTTTACAGCTGTTTAGCCAGGATCACAAATTTGTTTTGAATGGCGTTTAACGCCATTTTCAACAGTATTTCAGTTATATCATGCCGTTTCTGGAGTAATTGACAGCACTACCGTTGGTCTTGTTATTCCTGACAAAGATGTTTCTTTCATTATGCTATCCCCACATTCTTATGCGTCATTTCTAGTGTCTTTGGTATGACCCGTCTTGGATCAAACCCTTGTTTCCTGCTCCCAAGACAGAAGCTCTAACCATTACTCCATCAAGAAGGTCAGGTATCATGAAGGAATAATACTGTTTCTATGGTTCAAAAAACAACATACTGTTTAAAATGAAATAGCAACTCTATAAAATAAAAAAACATGTATATCCCTTTCCCATGTGTAGATGCATTCTGAAGCCTCTGCAGCAAATGACTTTTGAAATCATTACAAGTGGCAAAGGGGGGAAATTGATCATAATGAGCAATTTTTCCATTTGCCACAACATTTTCAACTCCTTTTAATAATAAATTAAGCTCTTATTTATTGAGATTTTTCATGTTTTTGCCAATACGTTTTCAAAGTCATATGTTGCAGATTTGTTGTATGAAGGAAAGGGATATGAACACTTATTGTGTCACCTGCCAAGGTTGGCTTACACATGAATATAACATCTTAGTAGTTTGTCTGAATGTCAGAGTTTCCTTCACATTTTTGTTTAATGACTTATCGAGGGCATCATATGTATGTATTTTATTGAATTGGCTTGTTTTTTTTATTTAAACAGCTGAGGAAGAAGTGCAGCCCACACAGGTGCAAGAAGAAAAGCCACCAACTCCACAACAAGAAGTACCAGAAGCCCCTGTGATACCTACAGCTCCTAAAATTCCATCTCCAGAGAGAACTGAATCTGAACTTGAGGGAACTATGTCTAACACTGCTCTGGTAGGAGTTTCCTTTGAGCTTTTATCAAGGCCAACCTGACTCAATATTTTGACATTTAACCCTTTCCCTCATATAGACACTTTATGACGTCTCTGCAGCTGACGTCTTTTTGAAAAAAGAAGAAATTGCTCAAAACAAGCAATTTCTCCATCTTCTGTCATCCGTCTGCTGCAGAAATGCTGTATGTGGGAAAAGGTTAATTGTTATGTCAGATGCGACAGATCAAAATAAAAGATCACATTGGAGAACTGAAATCTGTACCAAGATCTAGGGAATCTGATGATATATATCATATCCTTTGTTAATTGTTTGACAGGTTTATGTTCAGTGCCTTACTGCATGTTTTGAAACCCTGGAAGCCTGTGAAGAAAGGTTAGGATCAAAAGCTGACAATGGCAGCTCAGGAGCAGCAGACAACATTTGACAACATTGTAGCTAAAGGAGAAATTGATCTTTTCAGTAACTATACTTTAACTAAATAGAATCTGCATATGTTTAACTAGATGTTTTCCAATGTGTCTGCTGCAAATTTGATGAATGTGGGAATGTGTTAATACATGTATCTCAAAAATGACAGCCCCCATTCACGTTTTTTGTCATTTTCAGAAAGCTCATACCTTATTGGCTTTTGTATTTTTTGTATGTGTGTTTTCTTGTATTTTCACATGAATGATTTCTAATGAACAATTTCTCATGATATGGCTAATATTTTGTATTTCAGAATATTATTTGGTCGTTCGGTCTGAATCGTAATGTGCGAGTATTGAATCTGACGGACAACACTCGTAAGGTGATCATGTATACATGTGCACATGTGGGAATACTGTACGACTTCAACAGTAATAGACAACACATACTGCAGGGACATGTAAGTACTGTGGATGTTAACCCTCTTTCCCATTATCAGATGTCTTTTTAAAACGTTGTTAGAAAAGGAAAAATTGCTCATGATGAGCAATTTATCCTTTTGCCACATTGTTTTTCCACTCTTATTGATAATTATACTTCGTTTATAGGCCTCCAATTTTCCAAAATTTTGCTTAGATCTTTTCAAAGTCATCTGCTGCTGATTGTTGTATGTGGGATTATGGTTAATTATTATTTTCATAGGCTATTTTCAGTTTTGTTCAAATTAAAAATTTGAAATTTTCGACAGATTGTAGAATATGTTTGACCCAGAGAAGGAACTGTGTGAAGATATATTTGTAATTTATACAAATAAACACATATAATAATTAAGGAATGGAGATTTTTTTTTTCGTTTTCATGGGGGTATGAACAAAAAAACCTGATCACTCTCTATGAAATCGCGAAGCGGTTTCATAGAATGTGTGATCAGGTTTTTTTGTTCATACCCCCATGAAAACGAAAAAAACGCTCCATTCCTTATATTTTAGCATTAATATGGCTATTTCAGTGAGTAATAAAACATAATAGTACTTATTTTACAACTTTTCCATAATACAGCACGTCGCCAATGTTAATTTTTTTTATTCATGAGGTTATGAACAAAATATTTCAGCCAATCACAGACAAGCAAAAGTGATGAACACAAAAAAACCTAAAATATATGTTTGACAAAAATAGTGACCTGCTAGCCATGGACTCTGAGTCAGAAAGGTTTGGAGGGCTTCACCACTAGAACAAAGACTTTCTGTATAATTAATTGATTTGGTGAGCTTATGATCAAAAGATACAAGTGTCAAATCTACAAATATGCATGCATGCATATCTCAATATGACATGTGTATATGCACCGAGTTCAGGATCTGGTTACTTTTTGGCAGTAACACCAATGCCTCGGTGAAGTAGTGGTAGAGCATCCATCTCAGATGACGGAGGTTGTAGGTTCGTTCCCTGGACCGGTCATACCACAGACTTTAAAAATGGTAGTAATGACTTTCCTTCGTAGGCAATCATGATTGTGGGGTCATCATTAAGACTGACTCAGGAATTTCCCTAATATAACTAAAAGAATTGTTGAAAGCGGTGTTTACCCTTTCCCTCATACGACAATTCTGCAGCAGACGACTTTAAACATATTTTGTCAAAACATAGAAAATCTTTATAATTGAATGGATAATCTATGACGATAAGTTGAAAACATTGTGGCAAAAGGAGAAATTGCTCGTTTTGAGCAATTTCTACTTTTGTCACTATGTTTTCAAAAAGCTGTCTGCTGCAGAGTTGTCGGAAAGCGTCTATATGAGGGAAAGGGATAAACACCATACAACTACAAACAAAATGTAATATATGTACTTTTTGAATTTCAGTGTAATCCCATCACCTGTACATGTGTGAGTGAAGACAAGAGATGGTTAGTGACAGGCGACCGAGGGAAGGATAGTATGGTTATAGTCTGGGATACTTATACTGGGTATGTGGAACATCTGTTAACCCTTATCCTGCTGAATTCCTCCCACCAGTATCAGCACCTTGATTTTTGTCAAAGAAGTTCTGTATTTTTGGAAAAATCTAGCTTAATATTGATTGATGATTGATGTTACATCCCATTGCGTTCATTCCCAGCATGTGAAGAGTAAATCTTGAATCCTTTAGTAAATGTTCAACTCCGTTCCTGTTTGAATTTGCATCCAGTATCAGGAAGCACCTCTGAGCAGTCTAGTAAGGATAAACCATTCATGTGACATTTTACATAAGTCCTGTGCTGCAAAGGAACAAATGAAGACAATGGTGCAGTGTTAGGGTGTCAGCCTCTCAAACCAAACTTTCCAGGTTTGAATCCTGAGAATAGTGAGTTCTGCCTGGCGGATTTTCCACACAAACGGCGCGAGTACTGGTTAGGTCTCCAGGAATCAGAAGTTGAGCGTGATTAATATAAGCCCGAAAGTTTGTTTCACAATCAATGTAAAATAAATAAGTTTAAGGTAAACTAGCAAAAGTTATATACATCTTTCAGAGAAAGGTACATCACATTGTACTGACATGTTATTCTATTTTCAGAATCCCTATCCAGACAATTTTTGACACAACAGGTTCTGATGAAGGGGGCGTGTCAGCTGTGGCCTTGACACCTGATGCTAGATACTTAGCAACACTAAGTGCTGCCAAAAAGCAGGTAAAAAAGGCTTAATGCTATCCCGCATATAGATACTTTCTGATTCCTATGCAGCAGACAGCTTTTTATAACATTGTGGCATAAGGAGAAATTGCTTATAATGAGCAATTTTGCTTTTGCCCCAATGTTTTCAACTCTATAATTATAATAGTTTCACTGGACCTATATAATCTTTTTAGAAAAAGATCTGGGGCAGTATTCACATATTGATCCTATTCTAAGTCTAAATTAACAAAGTACAGTCCAACCTGTGTTATAAGACCACCTGTGAGTAGAGAACAGTCTGGTCTTATTTAATTGCAGAAAATAATTTTTGAGAGTGTGGATGCTATAGACAGGGAATTGTTATACAAAGGTGGTCTTTTAACACAGGTGTGACTGTACTTTAATTTCTAAATGGCTAAACAAATGGTTTTGAGGATCATAATTTCTGTTACTTTGAAAATTAGAACTTCTTAAAATTTGGAATGGCTGGTCCTTGGTTTATGCATGAATCACCAACACTCTTCTGTTACAGGTTTTGTCTATTTGGGAATGGACTGTCGATGGGGAGACTCCATTATGCTCTGCTGAACTTAAGCCATCCTTTGGTATTCAGAAAGTCATCCTTTTTAACCCTGAGGACATCCATTATGTAATGACAAACAGTGATTCCCAGGTCATCTTCTATAACTGGGTAAGTATTCATATATCCCTTATCCTGCTGTTTGGCATAACTATATATTAGAGTTTAAAGTATTAAGTAGAAATTGCTCATAAGGAAAACAGACTTCTGCTACAGCACCAAATTTCATTTGCTTATGGGAAAGTGTTAGACATGCATTTCATAATCAATTGTTATTGAAGTAGATTTAAATGTTTTAGGGAGAACCCTGGTAGTGAAGCAATATGTTAAACAAGGGGTTGTGAGTTTTAGCCCCTGATTGGCCAATATTCTTTCCTATGTTTGACAAAAAGTCATTGCGACAAACGTCTTTTGTCTTCAAACAATGGGCTGAAAGTCTATGTGGAAAAGCAGCCAGTTTTTTTAAAAGGCTGTTGTGTGGAGTACTGGTCTGAGAAAGCAAGCTAACACATCAGTAGGTGAACTTGCCACAGTCAGTGATATGACTGAAAGTTGTTAAAAACCAATCAATCAATTAAAGAAACCTCATACAGATGCATCTTAAACCCTTTCCCTCATATAGACGCTTTCTGACGCCCTTGCAGCAAACAGCTTTTTGAAAACATATATATAGTGACAAAAGAAGAAATTGCACAAAACGTGCAATTTCTCCTTTTGCCACAATGTTTTCCACTTTTTGTCATAGGTCATCCATTCAATTATAGAGATTTTCTATGTTTTTACAAAATACGTTCAAAGTCTTCTGCTGCAGAATTGTCGTATGAGGGAAAAACATGGTGACACAATGTTATCGATAGTTATACTTTCATTTACAGAGATATTTAATCTGTTTGCCTAGATGTGCTCAATGTCTTAATGTGCATATTGGCTTTGGAAATTTTACTGTCATTAAAATTGATTTGAATTTGTTTAAATCTTTAAATTAATTATAAACTGTAAAACTTGTGTTTTACAGGGAACTGGACACATGGAATATTTTGCTCCACCCCTTACAGACCAGGACTTTAACAAACAAGTTGGTAGATTTAGCCAGTCCATCTTCCAGAGAAACAGTTCCAGAGCTCTCACCGCCACATCCATTGGTAACCTGGTGGTCTGGGATAACAATAAACCAGTTACAAAAGGTAACTAGATCTAGTGTTGTAGGCTTTTTTTTCTTTTCTACTTTTGTGGGTTATATTCAGGATATGTGGAAACTTAACCTTTTCCCACATCCAACACATTTGCAGCAGATGCCTTTGAAGTTATCTGGGGGTAAAACATGGAAAATCTCTTAAGATAAAAGGATAGTTATTAAATATGGTTGACATACTGTGGCAATTTCTCCTTTTGTCACAATGTTTTCAAACTTTGTCTGCTGCAGAGGTGTCAAAATGGGTCTACAAATTGGAAAAGGGTTAAAACGATAAGTGAGGACTTGGATAAGAGAATGAGACAGGGTTAACCAATTACCTCTTATGGCCAAATCCTATGTATCTGCTATGTGTATGATGTTGCTATTGAAAACATTTGTCTAGATTTCCTCCTACAAATTAACATTCCTGAGATCCGTTTTGATAAGCATCCAGATCATTACCAAATGTTTTCATATCAAGTAAGAAATTGGTGATTCTGATTAAGTGACTCCTTTTCCTGATACAGATTTTTTTTTAGCTCCTTTGCAACAAACAATTGTTGCTGACATTGTGAGAAAAGGGAAAAAACAAGCACAATTTTCTTTTCTCACAACTGTACATTTTTATATCAAATTATACTTGAATTTCTCAGATGTTTTCATAGCAGACATATCAGTTATAGCTTTCCCTTATATATAACATCGTGTACCTTTTTTATTTTGAGTGCTTTGCAAAATAATCA
Source organism: Serripes groenlandicus (assembly GCA_031761405.1). Taxonomy (NCBI): domain Eukaryota; kingdom Metazoa; phylum Mollusca; class Bivalvia; order Cardiida; family Cardiidae; genus Serripes; species Serripes groenlandicus. The sequence goes on from JASEVX010000003.1 coordinate 28,969,892, forward strand.
GTATCAAAAAGCAAAATATTGTAGGAAAAGAAGTATTTTATCATAATGTTTAAGTACTTGCCACTTTTCTCACATTTTCATTAGTCTATCACCTTCAAAAAAGAAACTGGTTCATTCATTCATTCTTGTTTTATGGTTGACACATGTCATTTATCTTCCACTAATTGGCTATATACATTTTTTTCTGTCGAAAGGTTGCCAGTAACCTACGCAGGAACTGTTAAAAACAGCATTAAACTCCAAATAATCAATCAATAAATCGAAACAGAAAAATCCGTATCTGTGATAAAAAAGGAAGTCTTATAAGACAATTGTGACAGTTTTATACACCCTAATTCCTTTTATGTTTATTTTTAACTAGAACAAATGGAAGAAATATACAAGCATGAAGGTAGAGATTGTGTACATGTCTGTGTATAGTGATAGATCAGATTGAGATTGCTAACATTTTTGTTGAGTTCTTTAACCCCAGAAAGTCTTTAAGTTTTGAATCAGCTTATACATACATCAGTTTTGCCAATGCATATTCAGTTGTAAAACTTACTGGATTTTGCCACCTTCATGAGCTATTCTCAAAGAAAACAAAATATAGGGTATCTGCAACAGGTATAACATAGATCTGTCCGCATTTCTAGGCTGTCTGATCTAAAAGTACCCTGTTATTTAGAAGCTTTTTGAATGATTCTTTGTCTACATGTTGCCCTTTCGTACATACATGTACAACACATCTGCAGTACTTTGAAAACACATAGGCACACATCTGGAAAATCTCTATATAAATGATAGCATTATTGAATAAAGTTGAAAAAATTGTGGCAAAAGGAGTTATTGCTCATCATAAGCAATTTCTTTTTTAGCCACACTATTTTCAAAAGTCATCTGCAGTTTCGTCATAATGTGTGGTGGGAAAACGGTTAAATATAATAAAAAAACATTTTGTCTTATTGATTCTTTTATCAGACTAACATAGTGATATGTTATTTATTTCAGAAAAAGGCATCTTGGTTTTGTCTATTTACCTTGTATATTGTATGAGCCTGGCCAAGGAAAAACAAAACTTTCAAAAGTCATCTGCAGTTTCGTCAAAATGTGTCTTTAAACTTGTGGGAAAACGGTTAAATATGATAACAAAAATATTTTGTCTTATTGATTCTGTTATCAGACTAACATAGTGATATATGTTATTTATTTCAGAAAAAGGCATCTTGGTTTTGTCTATTTACCTTGTATATTGTATGAGCCTGGCCAAGGAAAAACAAAACTTCACAATTATGATCCGGATGTATAAGACCATAATAATTATCATATTGAAGGTTTATTTATCAATGCTTCTGTGACTGTTTGTAAAACAGTGAAGAAACTAAAACTATGAAAGATTACTATGTGCTCAGAATATGCGCATAAATATCTGATTGGTCCAAAGCATATTCCTTCTCAAAATTGACAAAGTCTTATTTGGAGCATATAGTAGATTTCTAAGCGCATGAAATGTTTTTAACCTTTTCCCTCATATTGACGCTTTCTGATGCCTCTGCAGCAGACAGCTTTTTGAAAACATAGTGACAAAAGAAGAAATTGCACAAAACGTTTAATTTCTCTTTTTGCCACAATGTTTTCCACTTTTTGTCATAGGTTATCCATTCAATTATGGAGATTTTCTATGTTTTGACAAAATACGTTCAAAGTCGTCTGCTGCAGAATTGTCGTATGAGGGAAAGGGTTATAGTTAAATAGTTTCGGGGCCTGATAATACAGTGTTTAATAAGTGCATTTTGATCAGGATTTTTACTTGTGAAAATGTTCTGAAAATTTGTTTTTCCTTAGGTATAGCTCAATTGTTTTCATTTAGTTGGCTGATGTATATGTTCTTGTATACTCTTTGTTCTTAAAACATGTTTCTTAACCCTTACCCTCATACAGACACATTTTAACGCCTCAGAAGAAGCAACCTTTGAAAACACAGAGGCTAAAGTTGTCGGCTACAAATGTTTGAAAATTAGTCTGCATGTAGGAAAGGGGGGTTAAAAAGATATAAATAATTGAATTGTAAATGCATTACTTTGAAATATAAACTGTTAGAAAGAAAAATGAGATACAAATGCAGTTATTTATAGGGATTGTAAAGGTCAATTAGAAATACAGCTTTTCAAAGTTGATATTAACCTTTTCTCACATAAAACAAATCTGCAGCAGATGACTTTTAAAATATCAAGGCAAAGATGTAGTAAAACTCTATTAAATGTATAAAATTGAAACAAGTTGAAAACACTGTGAGAAAAGTCATCAGCCTGCAGATGCATCAACATGTGTCTACAATTGGGAACTTGATAATATTTAAAAATTACTTTCTCCAATGAGGTCTGTTTTGTCTTCAAAAAAAATGTATTGTGTCTGAAAACTTGCAACTTTGTAAACTTTCAAAAGGTATTCTTCTCAAAATATATTTATTTGATTAATTGACCATTAATTCCCTTAGCATTTGTCTGAATTCCTATTTCTCTGTAATTACATACATAAATTCTTAACAATCTTTCTCTTTCGCTCTTCATTGGCTTTATTGACTTTTCAACCTAAAAAACTTTTATAAAAATATATTTTAAGACAATAAAACTACGTTTGTCTAAACAAGGCAATTACATTATATAAAGAGATCAGGTATTTTTTCGGCATGGTTTAATTGTTTATGAGGAATAAGAATAGCCGTTTTTATATTTATGCAGGCTAACCCAAACCTCCATGTTTTGCTAAAAGAACCTTTAGACTGGCTGTTTCTTGGCATTGCTAACTGAATATATTTCTATGTTGATTGCAGTTGTGAGTTCTGAACCCTCGGCCAATAAGAAGGCGTTAAAGATCATTAGGTTACAAGAGAGGGGCATTAATGTCATCACAACGACAGACAAGTAAGTGTTACACATATTTATTACATTTCCCACACTTTCTGGTGCCTCTGCAGCAGACGACTTTTGAAAATGTTGTGGCAAAAGGAGAAATTGCTCATGGTGAGCAAATTTTCTTTTCGGGACAATGTTATTGACTTTATTCAACATATTTTGTTCTTTCATTTATGATGAGTTTCCATAGTTTTGACTAAATGCTTTCAAAGGTCGTCTGTTGGAGAATTTAAATTGGAATAAGTTAATGTTTTTACCATTTACTTTAAACCAATGACATTTGGCACCTATACAGTGGAAGGCTTTTAAAAAAATTGTGGAACAAGGAGAAATTACATAAAGGAGCAGTTTCTCCTTTTTCCACAATGTTTTCATTTTTATCAAAATTATAATACATGTATATATATATATATATGCAGATTTTGGCATGATATACTGGTATGTTATTTTCTCTGACTTTTCTGAAAGGGTTGATTTTTAAAATTGTCACATCAGGTAAATTGTTTAGTCGGTTTTAACCTTTCCGATATGTATACATATTCTCCAGTCATGTGTTTTCAAATCAGAATGGTTAAATTGAAAAAAAATATTATAAACTATTATTGTTTGTTATCTCTTTTTTTAAATGTCTTATTAAAGAAAGGTGAAAACAGTATGTATAAAAGCGTATATGATTGGATACAGAGCATTTTGATAGTTATTGGTAATTCTTAGTAATTTTGAATACAAAAAAGTGATGACAAAATGATATACATGTATCTCACTGTTTATCATGGGATTGTGGTTCTTAAATCTGACAATGTCATATAGGAGAATCAACCATGAAAACTCAGATTTGAGACCTCTTATAGCCGAATATTTACAGTAACATTTTCCCACTGGCAAACGCTCCTTGTGCCTCTGCAGCAGACGACTTTTGAATAAATTGCTCATGAGGATCAATTTCTCTATTTGCCACAATGTTTTTAACTCTATTCAATAATTATGTTTTCATTTATAGAGGTTTTCCATATTTTTGTCAAATGTTATTCCAAGTCATCTGCTGCAGATTTGTTGTGGGACAAGGTTTACATGTAAATATGACTTATCAATTATATTTTATTTATAGATACATTGTAATAGGGGATGTGGCTGGACATGTCAAGTTCTTTGATCAAAGTCTCAAATTAGTGCATTGGTAAGTGTTCATTTCTTTTAGTTGTTTGTCTTGGCTCTTTTTAGTTTCTGTGCTTTTTTTTTTTAACCTTTACCACATATAGACGCTTTCTGACTCCTTTACAGAAGATGACTTTTGAAAACACTGTGCATAATGAGCAATTTCACCTTTTGCCACAATGTTTTCAACTCTTTTCAATAATCAACATTTCTCATATAGAGACATTCACATTTTTGCTTAGATATTTTCAAAGTCGTCTGCTACAGATTTGCTGTATGTGGGAAAGGGATAATTTAGTCATATTACTATTTATTCATCATGAGTCGTGGATGACAAGCTTTTAATAAGTACTAGGATAGGAAATGTATCTTTCTCTAGGGCACTCCATCATAACAGCCATGAGTAGGGATTAAATCAAGAGCTTGTGATCCTGAATCCCCCATGCTAAATACCACTTAGCCAGGACAGATTTCTATATTTCTGTCTATTTGATGTTTGTGTCCACATGCTGCAAGAATTTGATTCTGCTGGCTTTACCCTTTCCCACATATAGACGCTTTCTGAAAACATTGTGCTAGAAGGAGAAATTGATCAATACAAGCACTTTCTCCTTTTGCCACAATGTTTTCAACTTTTCCTAGTAATTATACCTACCTTTATAGAGAGTTTCCATATATTGTATTAATTGTTTTTGAAGTCATGTGCTACAGATTTGTTGTATGTGGTATAGGGCTAATGGATAAAATGTGATTATTATTCAATAGGGACCAGCTTAGGTATAACAAATCGAAAGAAAATCATAAGTCATTACATAATAGTATATTGTTTCAATTTGAATCTCAAAAAGGATGTTATGGCATTCTGTTGTTTAAATATTTCCATGTTAAACAAGACTTATGAGCTCGACTTTTGAAAAAACGAGAGCTATTGTCATGACCCTGGCGTCGTCTGCGGTGGCATGGTCGTCCGGTTAAGGTTTTTTGTTTAGCTCATTTAGAGTAATTTCTCCTTTCCGTACAATATTTTTAACTACATTTTATTAATTGATGATAATTATGTTTCTCATAAGTTTTAAAAGCAGTTGACTCTAAAAATGGTTCTTAACCCTTTCCCTCATACAGACGACTTTGAACATATTTTGTCAAAAATAGAAAATCTCAATAATTAAATAGATGACCTATGACTAAAAGTGGAAAACTTTGTGTCAAAAGGAGAAATTGCTTGTTTTGAGCAATTTCTTCTTTTGTCACTATGTTTTCAAAAAGCTGTCTGCTGCAGAGGCATCAGAAAGCGTCTATATGAGGGAAAGGGTTAAGAAAATGATACAGCTGAGGTAAGTAGTTAAATTACAGTTACTGATAAAGTGTCATCTGATGTCTTCATCTTTTTTTTTTATCTTTTTTAGGTACCAGGATTTAAACCTTGGACCTGTGGCATCTGTTTCTTTTGCATTTGATCAAGACTTCATGGCAGTGTATGTATCTTAACTGTGTTTTAACCCTTTCCCTCATATGACAATTCTGCAGCAGACAACTTTGAACATATTTTGTCAAAAAATAGAAAATCTCTATAATTGAATGGATAACCTATGACTAAAAGTGGAAAACATTATGGCAAAAGGAGAAATTGCTTGTTTTAACCCTTTCCCTCATATAGATGCTTTCTGACGCCTCTGCAGCAGACGGCTTTTTAAAAACATAGTGACAAAAGAAGAAATTGCACAAACCGTGCAATTTCTCCTTTTGACACAATGTTTTCCACTTTTCGTCATAGGTTATTCATTCAATTATGGAGATTTTCTATGGGAAAAAAAGAAATAGTGGGAAAAGATGTTTTCTCAGTTACAGACACATTCTGGCCCCTCTGCAGCAGCCGACTTTTGAAAACATCTGTTTAATAGTTGTACATTCATTTAGGGAGATTTGTATATGTTTTATCTTGATTTATCAATTGTTGTATGTGGGGAAGGGTAAACAACAAGTTTGGGGTTTTATTTTATTCCTTTTCCAATATGCGTCATTCGTCTTTCACCAATGGGCTAACAGTCTATGTTGAGAAGCAGCCAGTTGCTTGGAAGGTATGTTGTGTTGTGTTGAGTACTGGTATGAGAAAGCCAGGAAATGCATGAGTAGATGAACTGGCCGCTGTGATATGACAGAAAAATTGTTGAAAACGGCGTTAAACCCCTTCAATCAATAATTTTTTTAATAATATTTTCTGCTTACTCTCAAAATTATTTTATTGTGCTTACATGATTTCATAATGGCTAATTTGGCTATACACATATTGTGTTTATTGTTGATGATTCTTTCGCTGAATTTTTATAAAAAAAAACATTATGAAAAAATAATAAAATGCACATTATCATTTTCTTTTGTAGAGCAAAGGTTGGGTCAAACTTCCCGCCAGATGCTACAATCCAAGCCAAACAATTTGTGATTAGGGACTTTGTGGTTGGAAGTAATATTGCAGTGTTTGGAAATGTGACAGCTGATGGAAACAAAGTACAAGTCATACACAGGGAACATGATGCCGCCATTCATGCACTTGCTGCACATCCTTCAGAGTAAGTTAATTTAACCCTTTACCTCATATAAACACTTTCTGATGCCTCTGTAGCAGACGCCTTTTCGAAAACATAGAGACAAAAGAAGAAATTGCTCAAATTTGCCACAATGTTTATCACTTTTAGGAATAGGTGATCCATTCAATTATAGAAATTTTCTTTTTTTTGACAAAATATGTTCAAAATCGTCTGCTGCAGAATTGTCGTATGAGGGAAAGGGTTAAACCTATTCACACATTCAACAATTCTGCAGTAGACGACTTTAAAAACATCTGGGTCCAAAATGTGAAAAATCTCTATAAATGAGAGTTCTTTAAGATCAATTTCTCCTTTTGCCAATAAGTTTTCAAGAGTCGCTTGCTTTAGATGTGCCAAAGTGTGTAAAAACATGTGGGAAAGGTTTAATCATGCAGTTAACCCTTTGCCTCATATGACAATTCTGCAGCAGACGACTTTGAACTTATTTGTTCAAAAAATGGAAAATCTCTGTAATTGAATGGATAACCAGCTGCTATATAATGACTAAAAGTGGAAAACATTGTGGCAAAAAGTGAAATTGCTTGTTTTGAGCAATTTCTTCTTTTGTCACCATGTTTTCAAAAAGCTGTCTGCTGCAGAGGCGTCAGAAAGCGTCTATATGAGGTTAAGGGTTAAATATGGAAGTATTTTGCCATTAAGCTTATTTATGCACAATTTTAACTGGAGCTACAAAATGAATTATACATACAAACACTACTCAAGAAGAACCAATTTGGTTTGGTTTTGACTGAATAAAATTTGAAGTAGTCTTTATTGCTTGAAAATTGCGAGGCCAACGAAAGTAGAATTAGTCCTTTTTACCCTTTCCTACATACAACAAATCTGCAGTAGACAACCTGTAAATCATTAAATAAAATTGAAAACATTTTGTCCAAAGGAGAAATTGCTCAACATGAGGCGTCTGCTGCTATTGCGTAAAAATGCGTCTGCAGGTGGGGAAGGAATGCATGAGATGACTTAATATGAAATAGTTTTGACAAAAAAATTATACTTTCAGTTATAATAATTATTTAATTTTTCATAGTATTTATGCTCCTATTTCCATTTTGTTTTGATGAAATTGAAAATTTCAGGCCTGATAGTCCTCCACTGTTTATTTTCATGTTTTATCTTGAAATATATGTATAAATACACACAACTATTTAAAGTAAATTATAAACACTATAAGTCTTCTTTCTTTTCAGACCACTTGTTGTAATTGGCAGCTATTCAGGTCTCTTAAAAGTGTGGAACTATGTCAAAAAGTAAGTCTTTCTCTTTTGCTGTCATTAGTTTAGCCCTTTCCCTAATACGTCAATTCTGAAGCAGACAAATTTGAAAACACCTTGACAAAAAAGTGAAAAATCTCCAATAATGAGACATAAATTATTCATTACAGTTGAAAACATTGTCAAGAAAGATAATGAGCAATTTCACCTTTTGCAACTATGTTTTAAAAAGTTGTCTGCTACAGAGGCATCAGAAAGCGTCTGTTTATGCGAAAGGGTTAACACTTTATAATGAAATGTTGCTTAGGCAAGCTTATAATTTGTCTTAAATGTGATGGATTCTTTTCATATTTTTCTTGTAGAAAAAAATATTTATTTAAAGATGTATGCATATATATGAGGAGCCTTTTATATATATTTATTCTTTTTCATAGCATCAAAAAACAAATCCCTAAGCAGGATATCTATGTTGTCCTCTAATGGGTTATTTTACATACATTTGATAGAATACTCTACTCTAATCTATTCCCTAATTATCAAGCCCTGATAAGAGTTGTTGTGATTTGCGCCATTTTGGGCTAAATTGTCTATGTAAGAAGTTAGCTCGTCCCAGAAAGCCAGGATAAACACAGGTGAATTGGGGGCTGTGATATAGCTGAAATATTGTTGAAATCAGCATTAACCTCCAATTAATCAATCAATGTCATTTTGATTTTTGTTTATGTTTTAGACAAGTGCAGGTCACTAGGATGTTTGAGAGAGGAAATTTGATTAGATGTTGTTCATACTCTCCTAATGGTGCATTTCTAGGTAAGTGGGTTTAATTTTTTCTGGGTTTTTCCATACATGTATATTCTTTTATTGTGTGTTTCAGTTTTTATCCATCTTCCTGATATAACATTTTCAAGTTATCTGCTTTGAAAAGTTCTTAAGGAGAAAATGCAAGTCACTCTTGATAAACATGCAGCTGACAAATTCTTGAAACATTGTGATAAAAGAAGAGGCTACTTTCATATTCTTTCTGCTTTCTGACACCTCTACAGCAGACCACTTTTGAAAACATTGTGGCAAAAAAGGAAATTGCTCATCATGTGTAATTTCTCCTTTTACCATAATCTTTTCAACTATTTTTAATAGATATACGCAAATTTATAGAGAGTTTCAACATATAAATGCTTTCTTATGCCTCTGCAGAAAGCAACTTTTGAAAACAAGATGGCAAAAGGAGAAATTGGTTATGATGAGTAATTTCTCCTTTTGTCACAACGTTTTTCAACTTTTTTCAATAGTTATTCTTTCATTTATAGAGAGTTTCCATATTTCTGACTTTTCCTCATATAGACGCTTTCTGACGCCTCTGGAGCAGACGGCTTTTTGAAAACATAGTGCAATTTCTCCTTTTGCCACAATTATGTTTTCCACTTTTAGTCATAGGGTATCCATTCAATTACGGAATTTTTCCATATTTTGACAACATATGTTCAAAGTTGTCTGCTGCAGAATTGCCGTATGAGGGAAAAGGTTAATATTAACAAACCTGTCTGCTGCAGATATTTTGTGTGTGGGAAAGGGTTAAGATTGAGTCACTTTTATTTCAGCTGTTGGTTTTGTGAACGGTTCAGTTCGAGTGCTAGATTCCCTTACATTGCAAGATGAAGTGGCAGAACCTTTCAGATATGCTAGAGATGCCATTACACACATAAAGTTCTCACATGATTCCCGATATCTAGCCACAGCTGTAAGTTACGCTTTTTTTTTACAATCAAGTCATTTCAAGGAATGGCTTGTTCAGTTTAGTTTAGTTTAGTTGTGGCATATAACACTTTTGTTGGTCACTTATTGGAAAGATATTAAAACTGGTAGTAATGGCTTTCCCTACTTGGTGCCAAGGGATGTGGGGTTAGCATTACCAAAATCAAACATAATTTTGTTTAAATGTATATGAAATATAAAATTTATTTGCCATTTAACATTTGTAAATATCAGTCAGGCTAGAACTGTTGTATAAAAATGTGATGTTAAATATAGTCTTTATTTTACACTGAAATGAACAATTTTCCTCTATATTTTACACTGAAATGAACAATTTTCCTCTATATCTTACACTGAAATGAACAATTTGCCTCTATATCTTTCACTGAAATGAACAATTTTCATCTACATCTTACACTGAAATGAACAATTTTGCATCTGTATCTCACTTAAATGAACAATTTTACTCTACATCTTACACTGAAATGAACAATTTTACTCTACATCTTACACAATTTTACTCTACATCTTACACTGAAATGAACAATTTTACTCTACATCTTACACTGAAATGAACAATTTTACTCTACATCTTACACTGAAATGAACAATTTTACTCTACATCTTACACTGAAATGAAAAAATTTGCATCTGTATCTCACTGAAATGAACAATTTTACTCTACATCTTACACTGAAATGAACAATTTTCATCTATTTATCTTGTAGGATGGAGATTATACCATAAGCCTGTTTGTCAGAAGAAAGGGGATCCAGGTTGAACCATATGAGTACCTAGGCAGATACAGGGCCCATTATAAACCCATTAAAGAGATTATGTTTGGTGTACAACTTGACACGGATATGCCCAGACTACTGTCTTTAGGCGAGGACAGAGTTCTTGTAAGTAGTAAGCTGTGCTCCGACACAAATTCTAGCGTAAATTCAAACAAAAATATGCAACAGATGACTTTTAAGCCTTTCCCACATATAGATTGATTTTGATACCTCTGCAGCAGAGGACCTTTAAAAACATTGTGGTAAAAATTGTAATGAGCAATTTCTCATTTTGCACCATGTTTTCAACTCTATTGAATAAAAATACTTACATTTACAGAGATTTTTCCATATTTTTAATGATCATACTTTCACTTAATGAGACTTTCTATTGTTTGCCTACATGTAGATGTTTTCAACGATATCTGCTGCAGGGGTGTTGTAAGTAGGAAAGGATTAAAAAACATCTATATAGCAAATAAATGGAAAATCTCTATAAGATTTTTAACTAGTCTTACTGATATATAACAAGACGAGTATCAACTACTTTACAGGTTGAAAGATTTAAAAGTACCAGTGAGTATGAAATAAATGGTATATATATTAAAAGTTACAAAAGTTAAAAAATAATGTAAATTTGATCTAGTTTACTGCTACAGGTTGTTGTATATTAAAGGTTGAGTATGACCTAATTTGCAGGTTGAGTGTGGCCTATACATTATAATTTACCAGTTGAGTATGATCTGGTTTACTGAATTTGAGTATAACATATAGTACAGGTTGAGTATGACCTATATGATATATATATATAACAAATTGAGTATGACCTATATGTTATATATAACAGGTTGAGTATGACCTATATGATATAATATGTTACAGGTTGAGTATGACCTTGAGACCAGTGGTAAAGATGACATTCATCTGTTGAGTACAGATCGTATAGAACAAAGTGCTGTTCCTCAGTGTATGACGTGGTATCCACCCATTACCAAAGAACATTTTATTCTGACTGCCAGTGATCAGGTTAGTTTTATTTTTTTCTTGAATTTTACTTTATACTTTTAATTGTCCTTTTTATCTGGCTGGGCCATACCAAAGACTTTAACCCTTTCCCTCATATAGACGCTTTCTGACGCCTCTGCAGCAGACGGCCTTTTGAAAACATAGTGACAAAAGAATTTCTCCTTTTGGCACAATGTTTTCCACTTTTAGTCATAGGTTATCCATTCAATTATGGCGATTTTCTATGTTTTGACAAAATACGTTCAAAGTCGTCTGCTGCAGAATTGTCGTATGAGGGAAAGGGTTAAAAATGTCCATTATGGCTTGTCCTCCTTGGAGCTCAGGATTGTTGAGTCAGAACTAGAAACAACTTGCTGATGGCGGCATAAATGGACCAGTAGTACCCAGAAAATGCCATGATATAACTGATATTTTATTTTGAAAGTGGCGTAAAACACCATTAAAAATTGGTTCTTTTTATTTGACCCATCATTGCTTGATACAAATATATGAATTACGGTTTTTGTGTCAAATAAGCTTTTACATAGACAGTCAGTTATAGTTGCTTGTGCATGTTAACCCTTTCCCTCATATAGACGCTTTCTGACGCCTCTGCAGCAGACGGCTTTTTGAAAACATAGTGACAAAAGAAGAAATTGCACAAAACGTGCAATTTCTCCTTTTGCCACAATGTTTTCCACTTTTTGTCATAGGTTATCCATTCAATTATGGAGTTTTGACAAAATACGTTCAAAGTCGTCTGCTGCAGAGTTGTCGTATGAGGGAAAGGGTTAAGTGAATACAAAAATGAATGATTAATTTACAAGCAGTTTTTACGTCTGCCTCCATAAGAATCTATATTGAACATGTTCCCACATGTAGGAAATCATTAGCAGATGACTTTGAAAACAACAAGCAAACATATGGAAAACTTCTATTCACAAAAGTAGAATTATTGGATAGAGTTGAAAACATTGTTGTAAAAGGAGAATTTGTTAATTGTGAGCAATTCCTCTATTTGTCAAAATGTTTTCAAAATGCATCTGCATTTGAGGAAAGGGTAGAATAAAAGCACAACTCTTGAACCTAAAAGAAGAGATGTTGTCAAAGGACAAAGTTGATTACTGGGTTTCTCTCTTTCAGTTCAAATTCAAACTGTATAACGCAACTACGAAAATGTGTAGAAGAACTTTACTTGGGCCAACTTATGGATCGCCAATACAAAGGTAAATTTGATTCTGTTTTATTAGTTCAATTTACCAGGAAGTGCGGCTGAGTAGTCATCTGTCTGTCCGTCCATTCATAATTAACTACAAACAACTTCTTCTCTAAAACCAATGGAACAATTTCAAAATGATTTCAAGAGAATGTTTCTTAAGTAGTCCCCTTTTCAAATTGCTCAGAAAAATTAATTCCATTCACAACTCTGGTTGTCATGACAACAAAAAGAACATAAAAAATCTTAATCTCCAAAATTACTGACCTAATTTGAAGACAATTTGGCACTCTTTTTATTACTCTCTACCAAGATAGTTCAAATTATTCTGATCCATTGAAAAACATGGGCACAAGGGGGCAGGGCAGGTATTAATATGTATAAAGTAAAAAACTTAAAAATCTTCTTGTACAAAGATTCTGGCCCGACAGATTTTTTTATCCACTGAAAAACACTGTCACCTGAGTGAGGGTTCCTGGCCCTTTTTCCTATTATATTTACCTAAAAAACTTAAAAAATTTGCATGCAACTGTTACTAAGGTTACAACTCTCATATCAAAATTTCAATGTATTTAATTGTTACAGGATCGAAGTTGTACCGACAAAAGATCCGGCCAATGACAAGAGATATTTAGCCTACATTACCAATGATAAAGTTGGTCTACATGTTTTACCGTTAGATGGAAATCCCCACAATGCAATGGCTCTGATAGGTCATCCAGGGGGCGTGGCGAACATGGTCTGTAGCTACGACGGAAAATATATTTTCTCTGCTGGTGGATCAGATGCTTCCGTACATATGTGGGAAATCAATGTCAAGTAAGTTCTTCATTTCCTTTCTTAATAGTAACATTTGATAACCGTACTCGGAACAGCTTAGAAATTTTGCAAAATGATGCTGATCAATTCAACACTTTGGCAGTTTAACTCAGAGAGCCAACAATAGTTTGCAAGTGTTTTTCATACAACAAATCTGCAGCAGATGATTTTGTAAATATCTTGTATAAAATATGGTATGAATGAAAGAACAGTTATTGAACAAAGTTGAAAACAGTGTGACAAATGGAGAAATTGCTCATTATGAGCAATCTTTCCTTTTGTCACACTGTTTTCAAAGGACGTCTGCTGCAGAGGCGTCAGAAATCTTCTATATGCTGGAAAGAGTTAATCACCAATTACTCTATAAAAAATTCTTATTCTTAATTCACAAAGTATCACAATTTCTGATTGGCAGTAAACACAGGTAAATTTAAAATATTCTATCAATTTAGAATTAGAATGAATTTAGGAAGGTTGATGGATCAGTCTAGCCCAGTCAATAAATTCACTTTTACACACTGTCTCCATGGTGAAGTGGTTAGACCATCTTCCTTGGCAGCAGGAGAAAAAGGTTTGATACCCTTTTGGATCAGACCAGAGATTTTAAAAAATGATAGTGGTGGCTTCTGCCCTCCTCAGCGCCCAGGGTTGCTGGGATAGCAATACGACTGGTGCACTCGTGTCGGGATAAACTCTTACGGTAGTACTCTTAACCCTTTCCCTCATATAAACGCTTTCGGAGGCCTCTGCAGCAGACAGCTTTTTGAAAACATAGTGACAAAAGAAGAAATTGCACAAAACGTGCAATTTCTCCTTTTGCCACAATGTTTTCACTTTTAGTCATAGGTTATTCATTCAATTATAGAGATTTTCTATTTTTTGACAAAATATGTTCAAAGTCTTCTGCTGCAGAATTGTTGTATGAGGGAAAGGGTTATATAACCCAAGAAATGCAGTGATATGGTTAAAATACCATTGAAAGCAGTGTTAAACACCATACAAACAAATGTTCACTATTTCAGTGCCCTAGAAGCCCAATCTACCCTTGGTGGTGCTGATTTGATTCCGTTCTATGGTCTGTTAGATGGGGCCCGCGAAGGAGAACTATTTGCTGAACTAGAAGACTATTTTTACTATGCACAAATAAGAAGGTAGGTGTAAATATTCTCTCCTTAAATTTAACCATTTAGTGGTAAGAGTGTCTGCCTCGAGAGCGAGAGACCAGGATTCCCTCCCCTGTCATACCAAAATGGTAGGAGTGGCTTCCCTTCTTCTTGGCATTCATTGTTGCGGGAATAGATTCATTACTGATATGCTGGTATCAGGATAAGCTTACCAGCAGTGCTGGTAGTTTATCCAGGAACGCCGTCATACGAGTTAAATACTGTTAAAAGTAGAGTAAATCATACAAACAATCTTTCTGTCATATATATAGTGTAGATCGTATTTCAAATAATTAGTTCTTAATTGTTACAACATGAATTTTAAATTTTACGGAGTTGAGAAGATTGTTGGAAAAGAAGATATTATTATATGAGTTGTGCTTCAAGAAAACAAATATTATGAGAAATGTGGCCAGTTAACCCTTTCCCACCTGCAGATGCATTTTAACGCAATAGCAGCAGACTACTTTTGAAAACATTGTGGCCAAAGGTGAAATTGCTCATGATGAGCAATTTCACCTTTGGCCACAATGTTTTCCACTTATAGTCATTGGTTATCCATTCAATTATAGAGATTTTCCATTTTTTGACAAAATATGTTCAAAAATATGTTCAAAGTCGTCTGCTGCAAATTAGTTTTATGTGGGAAAGGGTTAAGATCTGACAAACAGTGTACATTCAGATAACATCAATATGCACGCATATAATTACAGTTGTCTTGTGATCATTGGTTAACATATCATATTTGTAGCATTTTTGTAATATTTTAAGGCTTACCTGGGAATGTTTTTATTTTTTACCAAATCAAACAATAATCTGTTTTGTATTATTCTTCATTCACCACGTAGTGGAGCGTATGATTTGGACAATGATAGGTTTGGTATTTTGTTACCTGTCACATTCAGCCATTTAGTGGCAAAAAGAGCTTGTTCAATTTACAATAAATAGCAAGTTTTCCTGAAATTAATTTCTTCATATTAATATACAAAATACCAGACAGGTTTTTAGGATATTTTTCTTGTCTGTCATTTAGTAATAACAAGTATAATTAACCCTTTCCCACATACAGAAGCATTTTAACACCTCTGCAGCACACGATATTTGAATACATTGTGACTAAAGGTGATATTGCTCATGATGAGCTATTTCTCCTTTTGTCACAATATTTTCAACTCTGTTCCATAGATTTTCTTTCATTTATAGAGATTTTGCATAGATGTTTACAAAGTCATCTGCTGTAGATTCATTGTATTTGGAAAAGGGTTTAACCCTTTCCCTCATACGACAAGTCTGCAGCAGACGACTTTGAACATTTTTTGTCAAACATAGAAAATCTCCATAATTGAATGGATAACCTATGACAAAAAGTGGAAAACATTGTGGCAAAAGGAGAAATTGCACGTTTTGTGCAATTTCTTCTTTTGTCACTTTGTTTTCAAAAATCCGTCTGCTGCAGAGGCGTCAAAAAGCGTCTACATGAGGGAAAGGGTTAAGCCTCTGGAGAAATGTCATCAAAACAACCATAATAGTATTCAATTTGATGGTTATTGACATCAATTTCAAAATCTCCAAAAGTAATTTTTATCCGACTCAACTTAAATTGTTTGATGAAAAATTACAAGAAAATGTACATCTATCAAGTCTGTTGAAAACCTTCAAAGACTATTTTTAGAAACTCCCCAATTTATTTGAGGAAAACTTGCTATTTATGTAAAATAAGTACATGTATTGTTTTCACGAAGCGCCTTTCTATCTCACGTTGATACTCAAACAGTTGTAGAGGATGAAAATAAATCCAGCTTCCCAATATCTCCTTTATTTTTTCATATGTCATTTTGTTGTGTTCCTTATTCAAATTGTTCAGTAAATAATGGTAACCACAACAAATGGTATTCCAGAGATATAATACTTATATATGATAAATACTATTTCTGTAGCACAGTCATCCTTTCCAGTATAATGACACATGTTGAAAAAAAAAAAATCTTTAACGAAATATGAGACGTCCCACGAGAAGACCAACATTATGGCCTCTGCGAAATGTTTCAACCCAGATCAGCCTGTGCAGTCCGCGCAGACTATAGAGTAATGATTCCTGAAACAAAATCCACAGAAGGCAAAAAGTGTCTAACCGGGCTGCATGCTTAGGCTGATTAGGATCGATACTTTACACAGTGTCCACAATGTTGGTTTTCTCGCGGGACTGCTCATATGGTTGACAAACTAAATTCCTTTGTGTTTCATAATTTTCTCAATTATTTTTTAATTTACTCTATTAATGCTTAACATATCCATATGGAGAACAAGGGAGGTAATTATACCCCCAGATACATAGTATATGGGGGCTATATAGGAGTCACGCTTGTCGGTCGGTCCGTTGGTCTGTGCATTTCTTGTGAACACTATTTCTCAGCAACCCTTAGTCAGAATTCAATATAACTTCACAAGAATGATTGATACCAAGCCTAGTTGTGCATATTGTCGGCGTGTTGCACTGGAATTATTTTTAAATGAGTTATGGCCCCTTGAATTTCTCATACATATTACATATATGTCCATATTTTGTGAACACTATTTCTCAGCAACCCTATATCAGAATTTAATATAACTTCAAAAGAATGATTGATACCAAGCCTAGTTGTGCATATTGTCGGTGTGTTGCACTGGAATTATTTTTAAATGAGTTATGGCCCCTTGAATTTCTCATACATATGTATATTGTCAGGCACCAGCTGGGGGTATTCATCACCTTCAGTGATATTTCTAGTTATTGTAGTTCTGGGATTTATGTATTGATTAAAGGGACAAGAAAAAGGTTTTGAGTATCAACTAGAAATTGCACCAATATAACTCCTATATATTACGTGTTTGATGATTGTAAAATAGTCACTCTTTCAGCTCATGTATTTTCATTACAATATACATGTACACTTAACCCTTTCCCTCAAAAGGAGAAATTGCTCGTTTTGAGAAATTTCTTCTTTTGTCACTATGTTTTCAAAAAGCTGTCTGCTGCAGACGCGTCAGAAAACGTCTAATTGGGGAAAGGGTTAACTGTTTTACCATCATATGATGTAACTATGGAGTTGGCTAATCCAAGACCATATGAGGAGAAATAACATTTAGACAATTTTGGAGTAAATATTTTGATGCATGGCTGAAAAAACGCATTGCCTTTTTATGTTATATCCATCATGTTTTATCAGTTTACAATTATTTTGATGTGAAAATAATTTTATTATTATCGTTCAAATAAGAAATATGAATTTTCATTTTGTTTTCAGCTGTTTAGGAAGGTTAGTCATATGTGCATTTATCATTTTACATGTATGTCTCATTCGTCATTGTCATATGTGCATTTATCATTTTACATATATGTGTCATTTGTCAGTGTCAGCTTTGCAAATACATGTAGATCTGTTAATTTAACTCATGCAACATGAGAATGTCAAATCAAGATGCCCAGGTAACTTATCCATGTGTTTCATGACTTTCTAACACCAAAACTCCACACAATTTAACCCTTTCCCTCATACAACAATTCTGCAGCAGACGAATTTGAACGTATTTTGTCAAAACATAGAAAATCTCCATAATTGAATGGATAACCTATGACTAAAAGTGGAAAACATTGTGGCAAAAGGTGAAATTGCACGTTTTGTGCAATTTCTTCTTTTGTCACTATGTTTTCAAAAAGCAGTCTGCTGCAGGGGCGTCAGAAAACGTCTATATGAGGGAAAGGGTTAACAGTCTTTCAAAGCAACCGGCTGCTTTTCCACATAGACTATTAGAAATTAATATTATCTTACATCAGAAAGAATGTCGGCCAATCTGGTATTTGAACTCACAATCCCTGAATTGACAGTCTGAGTCAACAGGGGTTAGCTGTCAAAAATATTAAAAACTGAAGACTATGTATAGAAAATTATTAAAAAGTGTACATGTACATGTATTTCCAATTGTATGACCTCGACCAACAACCCTTTTTTACAGTGGTGTAACTTGTATTAATGAGTTTTAGTATTACTTTCCTGTTTTTGCTCTTTTCCACATACAGACACTTTCTGACAAAGCTACAGCAGAAGACATTTGAAATCATTGTGGCAAAAGGACAAATTGCTCATAATGAACACATTTCTTCTTTTGCCACAATGTTTATAATTTTATTCAATAATTGTTCTTTCATTTAAAGATAGTTTTCAAAGTCGTCTGCAGCTGATTTGTTGTGTGTGGGAAAGGGGGGTTTAACATGTAAATAATTATGTATCATGTAAAACCAGTTATCCCTGATAAAGTTATTGGTGTCTGTTAACCCTTTCCCTCATATAGACGCTTTCTGACGCCTCTGCAGCAGACAGATTTTTGAAAACATAGTGACAAAAGAAGAAATTGCACAAAATGTGCAATTTCTCCTTTTGCCACAATGTTTTCCACTTTTTGTCATAGGTTATCCATTCAATTATGGAGATTTTCTATGTTTTGACAAAATACGTTCAAAGTCGTCTGCTGCATAATTGTCGTATGAGGGAAAGGGTTATATTGCTTTCATTTGTAATTATTTATCTAGTGAAAGGGATGAGAGCTATTCAAAAGGATTGTGGAGTATTTCTGTTAAAATCATTTATAAATATGCTTATTGTTGATATATGTTCATTTGTAGCATTTATATGTCAAAACATTGCAGCTAAATGAATGAATAATGTATTGAATATCTTTCAATTTATCTCAATAAACATGATTCCTTGGGCCTAAAATGCAGTTATTCATGTGATTTAGATCACAGTTGAATTTGTATATATTGATAGAAAAAATAATACATTAAATATTTTAACAGCAGAAATTGTTCACTGATTTTTCTAACTGCAGAAATTTATACCATGAATTAATTGGTAGAAGACTGTGGTGCAGTGGTTTTGCGTAAACCTCTCGTACCAAAGGTCCCGGGTTTGAATCCCATGATAAGCGGGTTCTGCTTTTGGTTTTTTTCCACACAAATGGCGCAAGTACTGGTTATGTCTCCAGGAAGCAGACATCAATCGTGATTAATATAAGAAGCTTAAAGCTTGTATCGCAATGAAAAATTATGTTTAAACTAAACTGGTACCATGAATATATTAAGACCAGAAAAAAAACACCTTTTTTGTTCACCTTTGTAAATGGTTGATTATTGTATGCAACTGTTATAAATGATGTCATTAATGTAACTACTAAAAGAGATGTTTTTCTAATAAAAGTTGGTTTTATGTAATTGTTATAGTGTAGAAAATGAATTTATAACCTATTATCTGACTTCCAGGGTGGGTTTCTGTAATTGTTATGTGTAGAATTGAGTTTATAAACCAATATCTAACTTTGAGGATAGGTTTCTGTAATTGTTACTTGTCGGTTTAAGACATTTCCTAGCCTCTGATAAAACAATGGAAAGTCTTGATAAATAAATGTTGATTTTATAAATGAAAGGAGGAATCAATAATTTAACTAGTTAACCTATAATTTTGTAGAATGTACTCATGCTTTATATAATATTGCCCATTTTTCCTTACATCTTTCAAAGTCATCTACTACAGAATAATTGTATGTGGGAAAGGGTTAAGACACTTCTAAGCCTCTTAAAAGAATTTGAAGTTTTGACAAATAAATATTGAATTTATAAACAAATTAATATTATTCGTAGTTTTTTGCTTTTTTAAACTGAGAGGAATCCTTATAATCTATATAATAATTGTGTGGTATGTATGCATGGTTAATATTTGTAATGGAAAAATAAGGATCATAAACTATATTAACTTTTGTCCCCAAAGCTACATACAAAAAAAGCGTTCAAAACACATTTCGCTGTGGTCGAGTGGTTAGCGTCGGGGATTTCAAAACCGGGTGTCCCGGGTTCGATCCCCAGTTGCGGCACTACAGTCATGGTGGAGTGCCCTTGGGCAAAGCACATTTTCTAGCTTAGTACTGGTTTGTTTAACCAGGGATCATAAATAAGAACTGTCGCCGTGATATAACTGAAATAATGTTGAAAGCGGCGTAAAACACCAATAAATAAATCAAAACACTTTTGTAAACACTGTCTCAAGTATTTTCATAGCTAGCTCAAATGATTCATATACACCTTCATTTCAGTCACTTAACCCTTTCCCACATACAACAGATCTGCAGCAGATGACTTCAAAAATAGGGAATATCTCCATAAATAATAGTATAATTATTATATAGATTTGAAAACATTTTGGGAAATGGAGAGCTAGCTCATGATGAGCAATTTCTCCATTTGCAACAATGTTTTCAAAAGTTGTCTGCTGCAGAGGCGTCAGAAAGTATATGTATGTGGGAAAGGGTAATAAACTTTATACACATAACATGAATAATGTATAGCGCTTGATATGTCATTGGTAGTCAAATATAAGGGCTTGTATAACTTTGAAAATAATGTTTTCATTATCAGCTTATTTTTTTCTTTTCCAACAATGTCAAATGCAGAGATATCAAAACTTGTCTGTTCTTGAAACATGGGCTTCATGCAGTTCTTTTAAATGGCATGACACACATCAAATGTTTTAATTGTATTTCAGTCAAGGAGTGAATGCTATGGATAGTCGAGAGGTGTCTTCCAAGATTCCCTTGTCAGAGGTTCCATTTGTGATGAGAGCCATGGGATTTTATCCATCAGAACAGGAGGTAAATTTAAAGCTCAAACAAATCAATAAAATTTATTCATTTTAGGTGATATTGAACATATCGAGGGCTTGGCGTGAAACGGTTGTAACTAAAATTGGTCTTTTTTTTTACGATGTTAATCACTTCGCCATAAAGTCTTTATAAGCGTTAAATTGTTTTTGTTGGTAAACAATGGAAATTTAGGTGCCATTGCTCGTTCTGAGCAATGGCACCTAAATTTGCATTGTTTACAAAGAGGTCAAAATTGCCCCTAAACCAGGGTTTTCAAAATAGTTTTTTATTTACAACCGTTTCACGCCAAGCCCTCGATATTCATTATTATAATTACGTTTGAAGCTCCTGTACCACAACATTTAACCCTTTTCCATATACAGATGTTTTCTGATGCCTTTACAGCAGACGAATTTTAAAAAACATTTTGGCCAAAGGAGAAATTTCTCATAATGACTGATTTCTCCTTTTGCCACAATTTGTTCAACCTTATTAAAATATTATTCATTCATTGATAAGATTTTTCCTCTTTTTGTCTGGATATTTTAAAAGTTGTCTGCTGCAGATTTGGTGTATGTAGGAAAGGGGGTTTAAATAATGATGTAGAAGTTTCTTTAATATAATGCTGTGTAATAATGTATTCTTAAAATTGTTCAAAGGAGCATGTGTACCAAGTTTCATTTTAAAATGTTTAACGTTTTTTTAGTTATGAGGTAAGGTTCAAGTTTTGTGACAATGCAGTTGATGCAGACACAGATGCTGATGACAATGTCAAGGGTATCACAATACCTGACTGTTTTTCTTTGAATAAAAGACAAGCTAAAAAAATCTTTAATCCTTTCCCTCATACGACAACTCTGCAGCAGACGACTTTGAACATTATTTGTCAAAAATTTGAAAAATCTCTATAATTGAATGGATAACCTATGACTATAAGTGGAAAACATTGTGGCAAAAGGAGAAATTGCACGTTTTGTGCAATTTCTTCTTTTGTCACAATGTTTGCAAAAAGCTGTCTGCTGCAGAGGCATCAGAAAGCGTCTATATGAGGGAAAGGGTTAAGACAAAAACAGTAACAATCTCCATAAATAAGAGTATATTCATTAAAGAGAGTTGAAAACATTGTGACAAAAGGAGAAATTTCTTGTTTTGAGCATTTTCTCCTTTTATCACAATATTTTCATATGTAAGAAAGTGTCTATATGTGGGAAAATGTTAAAATTTGTATTTATAACCTACTAATTCATATGACCATTTTCTTTTCATACAGATAGAAGATATGCTCAATGAAATGAAATTTAGTCGATATGTAGAAACAGGGAAGTATGTGGAAACCATTGAACTAGGGGAATTCATCAAATGTAAGTAATATTAACGTAACCCTTGGAATAAGAAACACCACATCAACTCATTTGAGGATTCATGAAAAACTTAGAATACATGTATATGTTCGCCTGAAGCGTTAACTTATATTGTTAAGCTACATGTAACGAGCAACAAAAATATTCAACTTGCATCTGATAAATTTCCTTCATTTCGCTATTTATAACAAGTAACATAAATGTGCCATAGGTTTTCGAAAGATTTCAAAACTATTTTGAATAATTGATATCCTTTCAGTGTATATAAACCATCGACCAGCATTCGGACTTTCACCAGATAAGTTAATTAAGGCATTTGAGACTCTTGGTATTTCAACAGAAAAAGGTCCAGTTATTGAGCGCGGAGATCTACTGGAAATTTTACAAACTAAAGGTAAGGCTTTCCTACACTTTCAGATTAACTGTTACATTTTCAGGGTCATTTTCAGGGACTTTATCAGGCCCACCTGCCTTGAGAAACATCCGAGAAATAAAACGTTGACATCTTGGAACTTAAAAGTAAAGTGGAGATAAAGAGATGAAAATGTTATGGGCAAATGACAATTTGCCTAGAATGAGCAATTTCTCCTTTTTCAACAATATTTTCAAATGTCGTCTGATGTAGACTGTAGAGATTACTTAAAACTTAACACTTTCCCACATAAAGACGCTTTCGGACGCATCTGCAATAGACGAATTTTGAAATCATTGTGACAAAAGGAGAAATTGCTCTTTGCAATTTCTTCATTTGCCACGATGATTTCAACTCTATTCAATAATGATACTATCATTTATTATATAAAGATATCGTCTCTGTTTTTACTTGGATGTTTTCAAAGTCATCTGCTGCAGATTTATTGTATGTGGGAAAGGGTTAAGAACACCATGACATTGACAATCTTTTTTGAACACTAGTGTGACTGGAACAACATTGAAGCACTTAAGGAGGAGCGGATGATTCAAAAAATCATTTTGATCCTATTAAAGGGCTGCAACAACTTACCGGTATTAATTTATGAAATTGTTTTTGGGATAAATTCATGAAGCATTCAGATTTGTGAAAAGAGCTATTTCTTCTTTTGCTACATTTTTTTTCAAAATATGTCTGCATGTGGGAAAGAGTTTAAATTGAGTGTTAACCGTTTCCCACATACAGATGCTTTCTCATGCCTCTGCAGCAGACGAATTTTTAAAATATTATAGCAAATCGAGCAATGTCTCCTTTTGCCACAATGTTTGCAACTGTTTTCAATGATTAAAACCTTTTTTTTTATTGAGAGTTTGCTTATTTTTGCTTAGATGTTTAAAAAGTCGTTTGCTGCAGTATTATTGTATATGGGAAAGTGTTGAATTGGATTATGTTACAAAACATTTAGTAAATAATTATGGAAAGTTTCAAACTATATAAATTAAAGAACAATTATTGAATAAAGTTGAAAACATTGTGGCAAAAGGAAAAAATAATCAAAATGAGAAATTCCTCCTTTTGTCAAAATGTTTTTAAAAATAGTCTGCTGTAAAGGCATCAGAAAGTGACTGTATGAGAGAAAGGATTAAAGCAGACGATAATATCTAGTTAAAATATGGAAAATCTCTATGAACGAAATGTTTATTATTGAAATGAGTTGAAAACAGTCTGACAAAAGGAGGAATTGCTCGTAATGAGTACCTTCTCCTTTCATTACAATGTTTTCAAATGTCTCAAGCATGTGGGAAAGAGTTGAGGTTGATCAAATAACTTATCTTTTTCAGGTGAGCACATGACGGAGTATGAGCTGGCCGAGTATCTTGTTACATTGCTGGGTTTTAACTCGGAAGGTGGTAGCAGTGAACTGCAGGACTTCGATACATCCACAGCAGGTGATGTCATCACTGAGAATCTGCCCCATGATGTCACAGCTGACATGTTTGCCAGTGAGGTGCTGGGGTTTTCCTTTAATCAGGAAACAGCATAGAAACATTTCAAGTGGACTGTTTTACTACATTACAAACGTCATCATTCCAAAGATGAAAACAAAAACATTTATTGTCAAAAAAAATGCTAAAGAAACACAAAATGAATTGTCACATGATGGAACGTTTCTTAATATAAATCTATAGTTTATACTATTATTTATTCAATGACATTTAATTCTCTCTAAAATGGATTTCAATATTGCATTTTTCAAAATCATATCAAATGGCGTACACATAATTATTGCACACAGGTGAACTTTGGAAAGTAAAAAGAAAAACCAGTTATCTATCAAATATTTGTTTTAAACCTGAATTGATAGAGATGTGGGGAAACGATCATTTTATTATTCTAGTGCAAATGTTTAATAGAAACAGGAACAACTGCATTTTGTGATTATTTGAATGCACTAAACATTCTCTGCATTTCGATTAATTTTGTTTTGGTATCAAGAGACAATTACAAAATCATTTTTATCTTTATTTTTTGTTTATTATGAAAAGTTGACAGACTGTGATAAACTACCTTTTAAGTAGAATTGGTGAAATTGACATCTTGAATTTGAAGCAATTAAAGGTATATTTTCTAATTATACTTTTCTAATAAATGATTCAATTGTTCAAGTAGATCTATGAAAGGTAGGTCTATGATATTTATTAATATATGTATACATGTATTTATGTTTGTATGTATGTATATATTGTTTTGATAATAATAAAGTTTAAATACAGATTCTTATATTCCTTATGGACAATGACTCATAATACCAATTATACCATCACAAACAAAGCCTCGGTATTTTAGTTGGTAGTGATGCGTGCTGTTCAATCCAGGAGTTTTGAGTTTGAACCCCAGTTTGACCAATGTTTCTGCGACACTTGACAAAATTCAATGAAACTGGCTTCCTTGTTCTTCAACCAATTGACTGACAGTATATGGGGAAAAGCAGCTTGGAAAGACTGTTGTGTTGAATTCTGGTATAAGAAAGACATGCACCATATCAAGACGATGTGCCAAATGCAAAAAAGAAATCTGTAGATTCAAGGTCAAGGTCACAGTGATAAGAAATAGACTTTAATTGAACTTTTGTTGTCCGGACCATAACTTTGTCATGCATAGAGATATTTTCAAATAACTTGGCACAAACATGCACCATATCAAGACGATGTGCCAAATGCAAAAAAAAAATCTGTAGATTCAAGGTCAAGGTCATAGTGATAAGAAATAGACTTTAATTGAACTGTTCTTGTCCGGACCATAACTTTGTCATGCATAGAGATTTTTTCAAATAACTTAGCACAAACATGCACCATATCAAGACGATGTGCTAAATGCAAAAAAAATATCTGTAGATTCAAGGTCAAGGTCACAGTGATAAGAAATAGACTTTAATTAAACTTTTCATGTCTGTACCATAACTGTGTCATGCAGAGATATTTTCAAATAACTTGGCACAAATATGAACTATATCAATTGATGTGTCACATGCAAAACTTTTGTCTGTAGCTTCAAGGTCAAGGTCACAGTGACAACAAATAGACATCAGTTGAACTGTTCTTGTCTGGACAATAACCTTTTCATCCATAGAGATATTTTCAAATAGCTTAGAACAGATATACACCATATGAAGACGCTGTGTCATATGCACAATTTATGTGTTTAGCTTCCAGGTCAACTGTTTTGGTTCAGAACATAACTTTACCATGCATATAGATATTTTCAAATAACTTCGCGCAAATATGCTCCATATTAAATAACTTGGCAATTTTAAAGAATATAGCATAGATCTATATGAGTAAGTTTCATAACCTCGGGCCCTGGATCTAGTCTGTTTGCAAAGGCATAAACGCATTACTATCAAGTAAAGGGTTAAGGCAGGTCACTGATTATCAACCTGGCATTAGGGATCCTAAAATGTGGCTGCTTACAACAAAAGGTTGCTTAATATCTGTTGTCTATTATATGTTCTTAATAAATGAGGCCATCAACACACGACTGACTGTATTGAACTGATATTTGTTAGATAAAATTGTGATATATTTGATTGACAAAGTAATTATGATTATTCATCAATAGAAATATTCCCTGTTACTTGAATTACTAGCTTTGATTAACTATTAACAGAAATATTTGACAGATCTGTTAATTCTTAATCAAACACCTTCCATTATAGAAAACCTGGTTTCATGGAATTTCCATGTCTTGTAATAACTGTTTTCTTGTATAGATTTTTAAGCTTCGAACAATTTTGAAAGAAGCCTACCAAAGGATCATTCCAGTGAGGTTTGGTTGAAATTGGTCTTCTGGTTTAGTAGATGTTAATTAAAGCTAAAAGTTTACGATGACGGACGGCGACGGACATAGAGTGATCAAAACACATCACATTGAGCCGTTGACTCATGTGATCTAATGAGAGAAGAAAACTTTGTTCCAAAACGAGAAATCGGCGCAGGTCGCAGGGAGAAAATCACATGCAGTCAGTCCGAGGCGCGAACCAAGGACCACTCACTGTCAGGTTGTGAACTCTACTGAACTCTACATTGACACCACAATGTTTTCAAAAAAAGTCAGCTACATTTGCGTATGCATTTCGGAAAATATTAAAATTCGTGGTAAAACCAATAGTGTATCAAATCATTATGTTTTGGAGTAAGAGCAGATACTCTGACCATTACAATGCTCAGTTGGCTACAGCTGTATGCATATCCAGTTTAAAGGTCATTAAACACATACAATTAAGGCTATATCACTTATCATTCATATTTATTTAGAATTTCTTTGAAAATGTATAGACATTATAGCCCATCTAAAACATTCAAAGAAATGTGTTTGTGTGAAAGACAGGGATGCCTTTACAGCAGAATGATATCTGAAAACATTGTAGGAAAGGAAGAGTGCTAACTGTTCTTTAAAGTTTAATCTGACAAACATTAAATTTAGATATAATATGGGATATCTGATGATATAGATCTATGAATGAGGTAAAGTTAAAGTTTTATGAAAACGTAGAAGAAGACGCCAAGGGTATCACAACAGCTCTATTTTTTTCCTTCGAAAAACAGACGAGCTGTTATAATGAGCCCTTGTACTATAACTGTCTTTGTTCAATTATGAAAAAGTTATGAGCCCCGTGTACTCAAAGCTTTTCTAATTATGAATCCCTGATCAATCTTTTGGGAGTACAAGACTTGGGACTCACAGTTAACATAAATACATAATCCATGATCTTTCTAGGCAATTCACGTATCGTACCAAGCCTACCGATTTTCGATCGCAGTGGATCAATTCATGTATAAGCTTGTTCGCAGTGATTAGACTTCACATCAAATTATGATTCAGAAAGAAATTCGATCATCACTGGGAATTCCTTTACATAAACATCGACTCGGCACTAGTCATTATGAGCAATTTCTCCTTTTGCCACAATGTGTTCAAAAGTCGTCTGATGGATCGGTGTCAGAAAGCCTCTTTTTGTGAAAGGGGGTGAACTAAAGAGATGTTAACAGTTTTGATTTTGTGTGGTTGCTTTCCTCTCTTTGGGAAGAAAATCTGAGAATATTGGGAATTCATTTCCGTAAATTTCGTCTCTACATATTTCTCCTATTTCTTTCTGGTACAAATCTGTTGTTTGTCTCATGTCCGTTAGATATTCAATGATACTCGTGAATCTCTTACGCCACATTCCTTGATAATATTTCTCGAGGTGTCGCTTCAGCATCTGTGTCACCGAAAGCTGGATTTTCTCCACGAGAAACGGATTTTCTAAAAAACATCTGTCTGTGAAAAACAGGCTCAAAGCCATCACCAAAACCTGTTCAGATTCATTTAATTGTAACTTTTGACATCTTAGCCAACATTTCATACTTTCCTGAACTAATTCCTGTGAGAAAATTTTATCCATTTCACTTATGTGAAAACCTCTATTCTTATCGAGAACAACTTCCAATTCAGGGTCGTAAGCTTGACAAGTCAGGGTCATGTACAAGTCCATACTACCTACCTTCAGTAAATTTGATTGGTCATTCAGGGACAGTTTAGAGAAAAAGGGAATATGTTTTGCAAAATTGCAAATTTCGTACACATCACAGTCTAATTCAACCATACTGTCATGCACCTCCTTCAGTCTGTTATCAACATCTATTCCATAAGTCTGATATAATTTCGTGAAATCTTCCTTTGAAACTGCCCTCATTTCCCCATACAGTTGCCTTTTTAACTGAAACTCTTCATGATAATCTCTCAAAGCTTTCTTTATCTTGTCTTGGTTGTTAACATTGACCTTCTTGCCGAACGGGTTCATTTCATTTTTCAATTTGATTAGAACTGGTATGAGGGCGTCTGAGAACGCTTCCTCCTTGGGGTCAGTTATTGTAATCCCTGCGAGAGTTTTGGTAATTACATCACAGTCAGTATCACACTGTGTAGTTGGGTCACTTAATAGATTGAAGTCAGTATATGCAAAGCTGATTTCATCTTTCATCTCTTTTACCGTTCGAATCTTCTCTGTTCGTTTTTCCGCACTATAGCGTCCCAGTTTACATCTCTCCTTTGACATTCCAACATTAAGACATTTTATAAGTCTACATCCAGCACACATTCCCCTTTTAGTGTTTACAATCTCGCAATTGCTACCACTCTTACACTCATACGCGCCTTTTTTCCTTAATAAATATCGTCTGAAAAACCCCTTGCAGGCCTCGCAAGAATTTACCCCATAGTGATCCCCCGATGCCTTACCCCCACAGATATTGCATGGCGGATACTGTAATGTCCTAGTCACTTGTTTAGCGACAGTCCCATTTTTCCTCTTTCCTTTTGTTTCTTTCTTTTCACTTTTGTTAGTTGTTGAAACATCTGCAATATCTGGTTCCAGTTGATCAGAGATTACAGATGGAGAACTAGAAGAATAAGAGTTGGACAGGTCCGAGTGGTTGACTGTTTCTCGAAATGCATCCCTCCAACTGTGATTTACAAAAGGTGATACGCTAACATTCTCCAGATCTCCAGGAGTATCAGTGTCCTCGGTGTCATTCTTATAATTGTTAGATAAAGCAGCAAATGACAAACAGTTGTTGTTTGTTTGTTGAACACATTTAGAATCATTCAGCAGCACATCCAAGTCTATATAAGGTGCATCCATGATTTCTGATTGCTTCAATCTGTAATAAATTAAAACTAGAAATATTACTGAAGGTGATGAATACCCCCAGCTGGTGCCTGACAATATACATATGTATGAGAAATTCAAGGGGCCGAAACTCATTAAAAAATATATAATAATTATATTGAATTCTGACCAAGGGTTGCTGAGAAATAGTGTTCACAAGAAATGTCCACAGACCAACGGACCGACCAACCGACCGTCAAGCGTCACTCCTATATAGCCCCCATTTACTATGTATCTGGGGGTGTAATTAACCCTGTCACTGATACTGTAAAAATTAACAGATGACGTTTGAAAACATTGTGGACAAGAAGACCATGATGGTCCTAAAACGCTCACCTGATGTAATAGTTGCAATGTTATTACCCTATGCATACAAGAAAAACAAGCAATGCCCCTTACTGGCCATGTTTATCAACGGATCGGACAAAAATTCAATAACCTTGGTAGAAGGAAGATTTGTGCTAAATTATCATCCAATTAGACCAGTCCGTTTGTACATGAAGAACATTTTTTAAGTTTCGACTTAATATACATAAATGGAAAACAAGCCCTGCCCCTGGTGGCCATGTTTTTCAAAGGATCGGACAAATTGCAATAATCTTGGTAGAGGGCCACACAACAATTATTTTCAAATCGGGCTAGTGCTTTTGAACAAAAATGGTTTTTTAAACTACACACATATCAGGAAAACAAGCACCACCCTCTAGCTGCCAAGGTTTTTATCGGATCAGAATACTTTAAACTCTCTTGATTGAAGTTCACACAAGGAACATTTGTGCCAAATAAGTTTAAAGTTGGGCCAGTACGTTTAGACAAAAATAAAGGATATTTTTCTCTCTCTGATGCTGCAGCAATCAAAGTTCTACCGGAAATTAAAGTCTTTGAAAATATTTTGATGAGGGCCACCTAGGGAATATTCCTGTGAAATTATTTTGCAATTGAACCAGTGTTTTCAAGGAAGCTCATATTAACAGACCTTTGGTGATGGAACAATGAAGGATGATGGAATAAAAAGGCTAATCTCCAGTACTTTGTGCTCAGATGACCTAAACAAGAGGACGATAAGGGTCATGGATCGCTCACAATAGTTATGCAATATGATTTGTAATGCCAACCACACAGTCAACCACAGTTTTGCGGTCAGGTAAGGTAAAACATGAGGCCCAATAGGACCAGTTGAGCTCCATTGCAACAAGGCAAAATAACCCTATGTTGTTTATCTTTTGTCATATTAATATAACTTGAGGAAACTGATAGGTCACCAAAGAAATCATTATACACCGGAAAGTATTTCAGAATCAGACAGGTATTTTCTTAGGAAATAATTTTCTAAATTTTACAGCCTGGGCATAAAGGATGAAGCACCCTCAGCCTCTTGTGGCCATATCTTTTGACCAATCAAAATGCCTTGAAAATAAATCGGGTAGGTCATGTCAACCAAGGATATTTACACAAAAATATTTTAAAATTGGTCAGATACTTCCGGATGTGAACTTTTTATAGCCATATGAGGCAAAGAAAAACCTGCGCCCTGGCGCCCATGTTTTTTGGAAAAAGAGCATGGTTTAAAGGAATCTCCTAGAGGATCACTCAAGGGCGTTTCAACTAATTTATTTTAATATCGGTTATATAATTTAGGAGACGAAGCTTTTTAAAGATTTCACTAAAACAGTTTCTTGCAAATCAGCCCCGCCCCTTGGCGTCTTTATCTGTTGACCAATCAAAATTGCTTGAAGGAATCTGATAAAAGGTCACCCAAGGAACATTCCTGCAAACTTATTTTAAAATCGTCGGCATAAAAACCAAAACAGCCCAGTCCCCTGGCAGACATATCTTTTTTACCAATCAACATGGATTTAAGGAATCTCATAGTGGGTTATCCAAGGAACATGTTTACAAAATTATTTAAAAATTGGCCACATACTTTTCGCAGAGAACATTTTTTAAGTTCTCTCTATAGCCAATAAGGCAAAACACAGCCTGCCCCTGGCGGCCATGGTTTTATTAACCAAACACCATGCTTCGAAAGAATCTGATCGAAGTTCATCGAAGGAACATTGTGACCAATCAAATTGTTTGAAAATCGGAAAACCAGTTTTGGTGGAGAAGATGTTAAAGCTTATTGTATTGGTTGCCGTGGAAACCAGAATTGTGCATGGATCCAAAACAATTAAGGAATTTAAGAGAAAACATTAAGAGGATGCTTCTATAATGAGCAATTTCTCCCTTTCATCATAATGTTTTAGCTCTTTTAGACAAGAGGCCCATGAGGGCCTATGCTCTACTGGTATGGTTCTTTGGTCATTTTCAATCCAGAGCATGTGTGTATGGTGAAGATCGGATAGTAAATGGAGGCTCTTTTGTATTCACAAGCTGTATCATAATCCAGTCTTGCATGGGCGGATCTGGCTGGTTTGCAAAAGGAACCGAGCTCTCATCAATATTTAACTACTATTTAAGTTTGGTGAAGATCGGATAGTAAATGGAGGCTCTATTGTGTTCACAAGCTGTATTATAGCAATTTTGACAATTTCAGGGGTCATAATCAAGTCATGCAAGGGCACATCTGGCTGGTTTTCGAAAAGAACCAAGTTCTCATCAATATTTAACTACTATCTAAGTTTGATGAAGATCAGATGATAAATGGAGCGCCTCTATTGTGTTCACAAGCTCTATTATAGCAATTTTGACAATTTTAAGGGCCATATTCCAGTCTTGCGTGGGCGGATCTGGCTAGTTTGCGAAGGGAACTGAGCTCTCATCAATACTTAACTACTATCTAAGTTTGGTGAAGATTGAAAAGTAAATGGAGGCTCTATTGTGTTCACAAGCTGTATTATAGCAATTTTAACAATTTCAAGGGCCATAATCCAGTCATGCAAGGGCACATCTGACTTGTTTTCGAAAGGAACCGGGCTCTCATCAATATTTAACTACTATCTGAGTTTGGTGAAGATTAGTTTGTAAATGGAGCCTCTATTGTGTTCACAAGCTCTATTATAGCAATTCTGAAAATTTCAAGGGCCATAAACCAGTCTTGCATGGGCGGATCTGGCTGGTTTGCAAACGGAACTAAGCTCTCATGAATACCGAACTACTGTGTAAGTTTGGTGAAGATCAGATAGTAAATGGAGCCTCTATTGTGTTCACAAGCTCTATTATAGCAATTATAACAATTTCAAGGGCCATAATCCAGTCTTGCATAGGCGGATCTGGCTGATTTGCGAATGAAACCGAGCTCTCATGGATATCTAACTACTGTATAAGTTTGATTGAGATTCAATCAAAACTGAAGACTGTATCGCGTTCACAAGCAATTGTTTACGGCCGCACGACCGCACGGACGACGGACACCACACCACGGCATAAGAATTAGACTTTCATTTATTGAAGAGATTTCTCATATTTTGCCTAGATTTTTTCAAAGTTGCCCGATGCAGATTTGTTTTGTTTTTTGGAATGGGTTAAACAAGAACATTCCTGTTTTGTCCAAAAATAGATTTCTTATTTCTCAACTGAATACAATTATATGAATAAAACCCACACCATCATGCTCACCTGATTTAGTCCATGTGTTTCATAATGCAAAGCACAATAACTCATTCGAGGCCAAACTAGAGGCCCAAAAGGACCAATTGTGCTCCACTGTCAATAGGTGAAACAACCCAACCCTCTGTTGTCTGTCAAACTAATACGGCAGAAAAATGGCTAGATACCTTTTAAGGAAATTTTGTTCACTTAAGCCATATAAGGCAAAACAGCCCCTACTCGTGGCGGCCATGGTTTTTTTTACCAATAAACATGGCTGAAAGGAAACTCAAAGAGCGTCATCCAAGGCTCATTTCTGCAAAAGAATTTGAAAATCGGCCAGACACTTTGAGAGAAGAAGATTTTTCAAATTTACACTAATATTTACAAAATTATTTGAAAATCAGCCAATCAGTTAAAGAGAAAAAGAATTTTGAAGTTTTTTTCGTTTAGTTGCCATGGAAACCAGAATTCTGCATAGACCCTAACAAATTTAAGAAATTATGGAGGATATTTGCGGTGACGTTTTATCCTAATTTACCCACTGGTTATTTTGACGGATGCACGGCGGACACCGGAGAAAGGGCGTTCACAATAACTCACCTTGAGCACTTTGTGCTCAGGTGAGCTAAAAACTAACCCTGCACTGTATGGTAATGTGTTGTTTTTAACCAAATGACATAGATTGAACAAGTTTTCCTCTATATATCTCTATCTTAAACAAATGAAACCAGGGCGGGGCAAATTTTGAACCTATGGTTGAACACCTTTTTGTTTACAGACAGTAAAGTTTTGAGTTAAATCAGAAGCTTACCTTGAGCATTTTGTGCTCATGTGAGCTAAAAATCTTGGCAGAGGACCATGAGACAATGCTACATTGAGTGACGGTAACCAAATATTTAAGCTCTAGGCCTTTTTGTTTAAGACAAGACAATTACTTAAGATTGTTTCTTCTTTATCTCTATGTGAAACAGGTGACCCCAGGGGCAGGTGACACACACTTTTGACCCAGGGGCATAATTTGATCAATCTTTGTAGAGGACCATGAGACAATGCTATACGTTCCAATTATCTTAGCTATAAGCCTTTCGTGTTTCCATATATATCTATTTAAAGCAACATATATTGGAATCTGACAAGCAGATTTAGAGGGGAATATTTTTTAAAGTTTGGACATTTTGCCCCCTTTCTGATGCCGTAGCAGCCAGTTCTCCATGTAATTTAAATATTTGAACAATTCTAAAAAGAGGACAACCAAAGTAACATTCCCGTAAAGTTTGGTTGAAATTGGTTTTGTGGTTTAGGAGAAGATGATGTTAAAAGTTAAAAGTTAACAAAGGACGACGGACAACAGACGACGGACGGAGAGTGATCAGAATAGATCACATTGGGCCTTTAGCTCAGGTGATCTAAACAAGAGGGCCATGATTGTTTCACTTTAGCCATATAAGCCCTGGCCCCTGGCGGCCATAGTTTCCGAGCAATCAACATGGCTTGAAGGAATCTGATAGAGGGTCACCCTAGGAACATTTCTTCAAAATTATTTGAAAATCGGCTTGACACTTTCGGAGGAGAAGAGAAGAGAAGAGGCCATAACATAAAATGCAGGATAGAGTTATCTTACTTGATAATCTTCATAGGTGTGATAGTTGGGTAGGGTTGTATAAAGTTTCAATACAATGCAATGCAATGCATTAAGTAAATACTGAGATATGGATTCTTAACTTAGTTGCAAGCAAAACTTTAACCGGAATTGTTAAGATAAAAATGGGCCATAACGTGCATAAAATGCAGAATAGAGTTATCTAACTTGATAATCTATTTAAGTGGGATAGTTGGGTAGGGTTGTAGAAAGTTTCAGTGCAATGCATCAAGTAAATATTGAGATATGGTCTCTTAATTTAGCTGAAAGCAAATTTTTAACCACAATTTCTAAGTAAAAAAAGGTCTATAACTTGCATAATATGCAGGATAGAGTTATCTAACTTGATAATCTACATAGGTGTGATAGTTGGGTAAGGTTGTAGAAAGTAGAAAGTACAAATGCAATATATGTAGTATTTAAGTTCTTGCATGCAAAACCCTAACAAATGGGTGACGTGGATGCCGACGCCGACGCCAGGGTGAGTAGTATAGCTCTCATATTCTTCGAATAGTCGAGGTAACAATGCAGCCTTCAGAGTGTTGACAAGGTTTTCCTTCAATTTGACTTAGTGACCTAGTTTGTTACCCAATATAACCCATATTTGAACTTGACCTAGATATCATTTAGACAAATATTCCCATTAAGTTTCAAAGTAACAAGAGCTGTCGGACAACAGTGCGCTCGACTATTCCACCACTTATTTAAGTAACTGAAATATAGACTCTAATGTAGTTGCATCCAAAACATTGTCCAGAATTTTGTAAAGGGTGATAATTTGCATTTTATGCAGGATAGTTATTTAACTTGATTATTTTCATAGGTGAGATGGTTGGGAAGGGTTGTATGACGTTTCAATGGAATACATCAAGTAGTTACTAAGATATGGACGCATACTTAAATCATAATTTCTAAGTAAAAAAAGGGCAACAATTTGCATCATATGCAGGATAGAGTTATCTTAATTGGTTGTGCATATAGTTGTGAATTTTGGAAGGGTTGTATAAAGTTTAAATACACTACTTCGAGTAGTGACCGTGATATGGACTTTTAGTGTAGTTGAACGCAAAACTTTAATCAGAATTTCTAAGTAAACAAGAGGGCCAAGATGGCCCTAAATCGATCACCTAATTGATAGTAAATTAGTAGCAAATATTTAACTGCAAATATCTGGAAAATTTTATCAGGGAGTGCAAATGAAACTGAAAGGAGTGGACACTTCTCAAGAAACAGCTTATCAGTAAAGGCCATTTATATCTTGAAATCTAACAAGAACTTTAATAAGAATGGAATTATAAAGTTTTTGTCATTTTGCACCTTTCCTGATGCCGCCTTGCTGCGCTGTTTTTCAACCAAATCAATATGGCTTCAACAGTTTATTTAGAGGGTCACTAAAGAAACATTTCTACCGAATTATCTTGCAATCGCACAAGTAGATTATGGAGGAAAAGGATTTTAAAATTTGGGTATTTTTTCTCACTCTCTGATGCCGCAGCATCCAAAGTTCTCAATGGAATTTAAATCTTTGAACAATTTTGAAAGAGGACCACCAAAGGAACATTCTTGTGATGTTTTGTGGAAATTGGTCTATTGGAATGGTAGGAGTTGGATGTCACTTGTAGCTAAAAGTTCAATTTACCCTTTTTGTGATGACACCTGGTTGATATGATTGCGTAACCAATCAAAACGGCTTAAACAAATTAAATAGAGGATCATTACAGTAAGATTCGTATTATATTTTCTTAAAATAAGACTAAACACTTTCATAAAAATGGAATTTTCAAATTTTGTCATTTTGCCCCTTTTCTGATGCCGCCTGATTGCCATGTTTTTCGACCAATCAGTATGGCTTGAACAATTTTTATAGAGGGTCACCCAAGGAACATTTCTACCAAATTATATTTGAATCTGACAGGCAGATTCGGAGGAGAAGATTTTTAAAGTTTGGACATTTTGTCACCTTTCTGATGCCGCAGCAACCAAAGTTCTCATTTGAATTTTAATCTTTGAACAATTTTGAAAGAGGACCACAAAAGGATCATTCCTGTGATGTTTTGTAGTAATTGGTCTATTGGAATGGCAGGTGTTGGTTGTCATTTGTAGCTAAAAGTTCAATTTACCCCTTTTGTGATGACGCCTGGTTGCTATGATTGTGTAACCAATCAAAACGGATTTAACAAATTAAATAGAGGATCATTAAAGTAAAATTCGTTTTATATTTTCTTAAAATCAGACAAACACTTTCATAAAAATGGAATTTTCAAATTTTGTCATTTTGCCCCTTTTCTGATGCCGCCTGACTGCCATGTTTTTCGATTAATCAGTATGGCTTGAACAATTTTCATAGAGGGTCACCCAAGGAACATTTCTACCAAATTATATTT
The DNA here is from genome assembly GCA_031761405.1 of Serripes groenlandicus. Lineage (NCBI taxonomy): Eukaryota > Metazoa > Mollusca > Bivalvia > Cardiida > Cardiidae > Serripes > Serripes groenlandicus. Next base: position 29,007,191 of record JASEVX010000003.1, read on the forward strand.
GAATCTGACAGGCAGATTCGGAGGAGAAGATTTTTAAAGTTTGGACATTTTGTCCCCTTTCTGATGCCGCAGCAACCAAAGTTCTCAATGGAATTTTATTCTTTGAACAAATTTGAAAGAGGACCACCGAAGGAACATTCCTGTGATGTTTTGTGGAAATTGGTCTATTGGAATGGTAGGAGTTGGTTGTCATTTGTAGCTAAAAGTTCAATTTACCCCTTTTGTGATGACGCCTGGTTGCTATGATTGTGTTACCCATCAAAACGGCTTAAACAAATTAAATAGAGGATCATTAAAGTAAGATTCGTATTATATTTTCTTAAAATCAGACAAGCACTTTCATAAAAATGGAATTTTCAAATTTTCAAATTTTGCCCCTTTTCTGATGCCGCCTGACTGCCATGTTTTTTGACCAATCAGTATGGCTTGAACAATTTTTATAGAGGGTCACCCAAGGAACATTTCTACCAAATTATATTTGAATCTGACAGGCAGATTCGGAGGAGAAGATTTTTAAAGTTCGGACATTTTGCCCCCTTTTTGATGCCGCAGCAACCAAAGTTCTCAATGGAATTTAAATCTTTGAACAACTTTGAAAGAGGCCAACCAGAGGAACAGTCCTGTGATGTTTCACGGAAATTGTCCTTGGAGTTTGGGAGGAGATGATGTTTAAAGCTAAAAGTTAACGCCGGACGGACGGACGGACGGACGGACGACGGACGGACGGACGACGGACGGACGGACGACGGACGGACGGACGGACGACGGACAAAAAGTGATCAGAATAGCTCACCTTGAGCCTTCGGCTCTAGGTGATCTAAAAAAGGGCCATAATTTGCATAAAATGCTGCTAAAGGTTTTCGTACTTCATTGTCTACATAGGTGTGACGGTTGGAAAGGGCTGTATAAAGTTTCAATTCAATGCATCTAGTAGTTACTAAGATATATGGTCTCTTAATGTAGTTGATTCCAAAAGTTAAACCAGAATTTATAACTATTTCACTATAACCATAAAAAGCAAAATAGCCCGCCCCCTGGCAGTCATGTTTTTCGACCAATCAACATGGCTTGAAGGAATCTGAAAGAGGTCCACCCAAGGAACATTTCTACAAAATTATTTGAAAATCCACCCGACACTTTCGTAGGAGAAGATCATTTAATGTTTCTCTATTTTTTTCTGATACCACAGCAACCAAAGTTATCAATGGAATTAAAAAACAATTTGGAACGAGGGCCACCAAAGGAACATTCCTGTGAAGTTTGGTTAGTTGAAACATATGTTATTGCCATATAAATAATACACAAGATGATTTGCAACATTCAATATTCATATGACAAAAGGGTTAGACTACAAGTTCTAACAACTTAGATTCAGTCTGTCCCTTTTGGATGACATACATTATATCCTGTCTTTGAATTAACAAATAGTAAACGGCAATAAAGATTACATAAAATAGACAATTTGTTCCGACTGGAGTTGGCAAGATAATTTATCTTACCTCACTAAATAAGAGGGCAAGATAACTTATCTTACTTCACTGAATAACTGGTTGGTAAACTTAAAAAAAAAAAAAAAAAAAAAAATATTATTAATCAAGACTAACATATATCTTATATATGATTACATTAAAACATAGTATTATATAGTATTGTGGTATTTTGGTTTGGATAAGAGACCCGTATCTATTCAAACCTCCCAGAATCTCTTATGTAAGACTGCACTGCCAGGAATATATTTGAGTTCTCAACAACGCTCAGATGATTTGAACCATATAGTAAAATATTCAAGTTTAATGGGTGGTATATTCTAAGTTGTGAAGTGTGGTTGAAATTGGTCCTGTGATTAAGGAGGAGATGATGTTTAAAGCTAAAAGTTAACGACAGACAATGGATGGACGGACGACGGACAGAGAGTGATCAGAATAGATCACCTTGAGCTTTTGGCTCAGGTGATCTAAACAAGAGGGCCATGATGGCCCTGGAATCGCTCAACTTTTTTTTTCTCACTTAAGCCATATAAGCCCCGCCCCTGGCGGTCATAGTTTTAGACCAATCAACATGGCTTGAAGTAATCTGATAAAGGGTCACCCTAGGAACATTTCTTCAAAATTCTTTGAAAATCGGCCTGACTTTTTTGGAGGAGAAGATTTTGATAAGTTTTCGCTATAGCCATATAAGGCAAAATAGCCCCCCCCCCCCCCCCCCCCCCCCCCCAATTCGGGAGAAGAAGAGGAATTTTGATTTCATTGCCATGGAAACCAGAATTCTACATGGATCCCAAAAAAAATAAAGGAATTCTGGTGAGGTCATTGAGAGGATGCTTTCTGTGAAGTTTCATCTCATTTGACCCATTGGTTACTGAGATGTTAACGGACGCCGGACGCCGGACAAAAGGCGATCACAATAACTCAATTTGAGCAAAGCTCATGTGAGCTAAAGATGTGGCTTCCAGAGTGTGAACAAGATTTTCCTTCAATTTGGCCTAGAGACCTAGTTTTTGACCCGATATGAGCCATATTCATGTTCGCATAGATATCCTCAAGACAAACATTCTAACAAAAGTTGCTGAAGGAAAAAATGCGGCCTCTCAAGAGTAAAGTGTTGGTAAGATTTTTCTTAAACTTGGACTTGAGACCTGGTTTTTTACCAGAAATGACCCATACTGAACTTAACCTAGATATTATCAAGACAAACAATTATACAGAGTTTCAACTTGCTCAAGTAAAAAAATGCGTCTTTAACGGGACCAATATTCGAACTTGGCCTAGCTATCATCAAAATAAAGTTTCAAGCTGCTCAAGTCAAAAATGCGGTCTTTATAGTGTTAACATGATTTTCCTTCAATTTGGCCCAGTGACCTAGTTTTAGACCGGACATGACCCATATTTGAACTTGGCATAGATATTATTAGGGCAAACATTCTGGTAGAGTTTCAACATGCTCAAGTAAAGATGCGGTCTCTAAAGATTAAAGTGTTGGTAAGATTTTTCTTAAACTTGGACTTGAGACCTGGTTTTTGACCAGAAATGACCCATACTGAACTTAACCTAGATATTATCAAGACAAACAATTATACAGAGTTTAAACTTGCTCAAGATATTCCTTCAATTTGAACTAGTCACCTAGTTTTTTCTTTGATAACATATTTGAAGGAATTTTGCTGAGGACATTGAGAGGATGCTTTCTGTGAAGTTTCATCCCAATTGAGCCTCTGGTTACAGAGGAGAAGATGTTGATGGACGATGGACACCGGACAAATTGCGATCACAATAACTAGGAAAATATAGGAAATCTGTCTTTATTCTCTATAAATTAAAGTACAAATGGAAGTTGATACAAGGCATCAATGTCATCGTAAGACTGCCTTAATTTCATTTTACCACACATCGTAACAAAATTATGCAATTGAGTCATCGTGACATTCATTAGTCTAAAATATACATTGGACACATCCACAGCAGTCTATACCGCCTTTTTTATACATTTAGAAAATGGTTAAATTGCTGAAGACATAAACTTTTCCATATTCTCAAAATTAACCTCATAGTCATATGTTTAAAATTTGAAATACCATATCAGCCAATTTACATTGAAATAGTTGTTCATGTATTACATGTAATTTCAAACTTTACTTCAAACATAAACAGTACCATACCATGTGAAATTCACAATATATCTTTCTTAATTAATCCTTTTAGATAAGTGAAAAATTGTAAACTTTTTTTTGAATGATATTAAGATGAGCGCCATTGTGTCATTGATGCATAAAATATATGCATGGTGTCAGCAAAATGCCTAATGTGAGCTGAATGACACATATAAACAAGAGCTGACCGTAAGACAGCACGCTAGACTATTTCACGGTTTCCAAGTTACTGAGATATGGACTCTAACAGGGGTGGCAAAGTAAAACAAGAGGGCCATGATAGTCCTAGTTCGCTCACCTGAATTATACAATGTACTGCAATGTAATTTAGTAAAACACATCAAGACAATTATTCTGTATGCAACCAAGATTTTCTTTCATTTGGCCTAGTGATCTATATCAGTTTCCCTGATATGACCAATATTCGAACATGGACTAGATATCACCAAGATAACATTCTGACAAAGTTTTAACTTGCTCAAAGTAAAAATGCGGCCTCCATATTGAACAATACTATTCGAACTTGACATAGATATAATTCAGACAAACATTCTGACAAAATTTCAAGCTACTGAAGCAAAAAATGCGGCATCCAAAGTGTTAACAAGATTTTCCTTCAATGTGGTCAGAGATACCATTTAGATAAACATTCTCATAAAATGTCAAGCTGCTGTAGCAAAAAAAATGCGTCTTATACAGAGTTAACAAGATTTTCCTTCAGATTGGCCTAGTGACCTAGTTTCTGACCCTATATGACCCATATTTGAACTTGACCTAGATATCTTTGAGACAAATATTCTGACAAAATTTCGAACTTCTGAAGCAAAAAATACATTTTGACCCAACATGACCCATGTTCGAACTTGACTTACATATCATCAAGACAAACATTCTGATAAAGTTTCATGATGCTGAAGTTAAAAATGCAGTATCCAGAGTGTTAACAAGATTTCCCTTCAATTTTTAACCCGGCATGACCCATATTCGAACTTGACCTACATATTATCAAGACAAACATTCTGATAACGTTTCAATATGCTCAAGTTGAAAATGTGACCTCTAGAGTGTTAACAAGATTTCCCTTCAATTTTGCCTAGTGACCTAGTTTCTGACCCAATATGACCCGTATTCGAACTTGACCTAGACATTGAGCTATGGTGAAATTTAAGAACTTGTATGCAAAACCTTAAAAAACCTTAAAAAAGTGTGATGCGGATGAGTAGAATAGCTCTCATATTCTCTGAATACTCAAGCTTAAAATATCAAATTTATACGAAATCAATTGGGTGCGAATGAAAAGATTCTTTATTTCTTTACCTTTTTTCTTTTCTAAATTTGTTTCAATTTACAATTAAAATGCCCATTTTCACCCAACATACTATTCTTGTTGTTTAATCATACGCCGATTAATGAGTGTATATAATTGAAAACATTGCTGCAATATGAAAAAAATCTTCCTTTTCTCATAATGTTTCAAAAGTCTTCTGCTGTAGATGTGTCAAAATGTGTCCGGAAATTGGAAAGGGCTAAGTAGCGTGAAATAAAAAATATATTTTGTTATACCTGTCAAATCTTAAATACACATCCATTACAAAACATTTCTTTTAATTAATGGTCTTTAACCCTTTCCCTCATATAGACGCTTTCTGATGCCTCTGCAGCAGACAACTTTTTGAAAACATAGTGACAAAAGAAGAAATTGCCCCAAACGAGCAATTTCTCCGATTGCCACAATGTTTTTTACTTTTAAAGTTAAGAGTTTAAACTTTTTTATTTTACATCAATTGCGAAACAAGTTTTAACCCTAAATTAATCACACTTGGTGTCTGCTTCCTGGAAACTTAACCAGTACTCGCGCCGTGTGTGTGGCAGAACCCGCTCATCACGGGATTCGAACCTGTGACCTTTGGTACAAGAGGCCGACGCTCTACCTCTGTACCACTGTCTTCCACTTTCCACTTTTAGTTATAGGTTGTCCATTCAATTATAGAGATTTTTTATTTTTTGACTAAATATGTTCAAAGTCGTCTACTGCAGATTTGTTGTATGTTGGTTAAATAACAATAAACTGACATTACCTTTTATTGTGGAAAGTAGCCTGCTACCACTCTGTATTCACTGTATCATTGGATAGTGCACCAGAAGTCATGAAGTACGTTATAACAGTACGTTATAACAGGAAATTATGTACGTCACTCTGAAAAGATCATGTAAATGTTTAAATGTTAAACAAACTTGCACATATAAATCTAAATCATACCACCATCTTAAAATTAGACGAAATGTTTATCACTCTTTTTTCAGAACAATTACTGGTATTAAATGCATATTAATCTATATTTAGACGATAATAATAATATTTATTTCTTTTTTACCACAATGTTTCTTTTACTAGATATTAAAAAGATACCTTCAATGTTTTACCAGTCACATTTATTTCCCAAGTGTTTTCTGCTTTAGAATGAAATTTAATTTTAGGTATTATACTATCGAGGTAGCAGAGGATAGGCTGAGGGGAAATGAGGTCATTTTATGCATCAAACATATAAATAGATTAGGGCTATAACCCTTTCTCTCATACGACATTTCTGCAGCAGACGATTTTGAACATATTTTGTCGAAAAATGGAAAATCTCTATAATTGAATGGATAACCTATGACTAAAGGTGGAAACATTGTGTCAAAAGGAGAAATTGCACATTTTGTGCAATTTCTTCTTTTGTCACTAAGTGTTTTCAAATAGCCGTCCGCTGCAGAGGCGTCAGAAAGCGTCTATATGGGCAAAGGGTTAACCCTTTACCTCATACAGTCGCTTTATGTAACCTCTACAACAGATGACGTTTGAAAACATTGTGGCAAAAGGAAAAATGACTTGTAATATCAAGTCAAAAATATTGAAAATCTCTCATAGTGAAAGTATATAATTATTGTATAGAGTTAAAAAACATTACATCTAAAGGAGAAATGGCTCATTATGAGCTATTTCTCATTTTGTCAATAATGTTCTGTCAAACACAGTTTCCTGCAGATGCGTCAAAATGCATTCGGTATAAGGGAAATGTTTATTATATTTTGTTTTCAAACAACCAAGTCCATTTCATTAATTTTCTGCGAAACCAGACCATGTTACACTTATAACCTTTTCCCATATAGAATAAATCTGCAGCAGATGAATTTGTTAAGATCTTGACAAAAAATATCTATATAGTATATATACATACATTAAGGGTGTCTTCTCGATTGTCCCACATTTTGATTTTGTAATTTACCCTTGGTGCGGAGTGATAAAGACCGGTAAGGGAAAGATGAGAATACAGTTCTGTTATTTTGACTATTCCATTATTTACCTATCTATGCACAATTATTTGAATTAAATTTTCACCTAAACATGCTTTTATTTATTACTGTTTGCACAAACGTTCAATTATAATTTAAGTAATTTAATAATTTTACTTCGGTATTTTCACCTAAAAAGGCTTTTATTTCTTACTGTTTGCACAGACATTCAATTACAATTAAAGTAATTTAATCATTTGACTTTTGTAAAAATGCTATTATTTCTAAAAAACAAACTGTTAGTGCATTTATCGAAATGGAAACGACTTTGAACGTATTTTGTCAAAAAATAGAATATCTCTATAATTGAATGGATAACCTATGACTAAAAGTTGAACACATTGAGTCAAAAGGAGAAATTGGTCGTTTTGAGCAATTTCTTCTTTTGTCACTATGTTTTCAAAAATCCGTCTGCTGCAGAGGCGTCAGAAAGCGTCTATATGAGGGAAAGGGTTAAATATGTGGGAAAGGGAAGTATAGCTCCCAATAAGAGGTTTATTATTTAAAATTCTATTTGTTTATCCTTACTCCTTTGCCACATGCAGGGAATGGGTTAGATGTGGCACAGGTGAGTGCACGTTCCCAATTTTCCAAGGTCCTCATTGGATGTTTTCAAGGCTGACAACTCATTTATTATAAATCCTTTCCTACATGCAGACTCATTTCGACACATCTATTGAAGACGACTCTTGAATTCATTGTGAAAAATGGAGGAATTTCTCAAAATGAGCAATTTCTCCTTTTAGCAAAATTTTTTAATTATTTTTCCACAATGTTTTCAACTCTGTTTAATAAAGATACTTTCATATAGTTTTTTTCACACATATTTGTGGTGAGATATTTTTAAAGTTGCCTGCCGAAGATTTGTTGTTTGTGGGAAGGGCTGACAATGGGGGCAAGTCTATGAAGCAAAATTACACTTTAAGTGGTTTATAACCACTTCAGAGAGATCATATAAAACTGCAAATATTGCATCTATTTATGGAACAGATCACTATCTAACACATGTATATATATATACACACAGGTAATATTATAACCTGTGCATTGATAGATTGTTTGGTGTAATACGTTGCTTTTAACAATTTTTCAGTTATATCACGGCGTTTCCTGGATAAGAGTTACGAGTACTACTGGTCCATTTATCCAGACACCAGCCAGTCAGTCTTTAATGCTAAGCCCGCAACCCTGAGCGCTAATGAGGGAAGCCAGTATACTACCATATTTAAAGTCTTTCGTATGACCCGGCCAGGTATTGAACCCATGACCTCCTGCACCCAAATTTGTCCATTGAACCACTAGCTATCCAAAAATTAACATTGACAGTTGCACGAAAACCTTGAAATCATTAGTTTCACTATGACACATGTAGAACATGAGTAGTATTACCATAGGCACTCGGCAGTATGTTCAACCCCTCTGTGATTCTATGACTATTCACTATTATAAAACTTTCAAACAAAATAATTTTTTTATATTAATTAAAAATTCAACATAGTTATAAAGATCTAAATATTTAATCAAAATTAAAAATTCATATGATATATTGGCCTACTGACTAAGTTTTTGATCCCACATGACCCATATAATTATTTGACCTTGATCTAGACACCACCATGGCAAACACTCTGACAATGTTTCAAGCTGATCGAGTAATAAAACGCAGACTATTCTTAAATGTGACCTAGTGACCTAGTCTCAAAGAGGGTCATCCGAGGAACATTTCTATTAAAAAATCTGCCATACACTTTGGGAGAAGAAGATTTTTCAAGTTTTCACTATAACCATAATTATAAGGCATAAAAAGCCCCCACCCCCCCTGGCGGCCATGTTTTTTGACCAATCAACATGGCTTGAAGGAATCTGATAGAGGGTCACCCAAGGAACATTTCTATAAAATAATTTCGGAGGGAATGATTTTTTAAGTTTTCAACATAGCCATATAAGGCAAAAAATCCCCACCCCCTGGTGGGCATGTTTTTTGACCAATCAACATGGCTTGAAGGAATCTGATAGAGGGTTACCCAAGGAACATTTCTACACAATTATTGGAAAATTGACCCTATATTTTTGTCGGAGAAGATTTTTTAAGTTTCCACTATAGCCATATAAGGCAAAAAACCTGCCCCTGGTGGCCAATTGTTTTGACCAATCAACATGACTTAAAGGAATCTGATAGAGTTTGAACCAGTTTGAATGGGAGAATTTTTTCGTTTGGTTGCCATGGAAACCAGAAAACATTTCCTTATTTCATAATAATGAAGATTCTGATCAGTATGTACGTATGCAGTATGATCAGGGTCTTCACTATTCGGAAATAAGAGAATGTTAGTTTTCTGTGACATACCTGAAATCATCTATATCCCATAAACAGCATAATTGTATAATGCTTTAACACTAGATAAACACGCTTATTGTGTAAATGTGCTTCAATGAACCAAGTTATTTTTATAACTGTTTTCTTGTATACATTTATCCTAAAAAGATGTGTGCTGCATACAATCGCATACATAACCTTTCCTATAGTTGAATCTCTTCACCGTAATGTCACGCATATGAAACTATTATGTATATGTACATTTGTATAATGGGCCGGAAGCCTCAATTACTTAATACATATATTATTAGTCGCCTGGCAGAAGCCCGCGACTTCTATTTTTAATAGGTTTTCGGAAATCACATGGGAGGGGGGATTATTATTAGAAAGAAACACATTTAGATGTCTTGAACATATTACAATTGTGTTTGTTTAAAAACACTAAGTAATGACCGGTATAGCTAGATACCGAAAACAACTTGTTTTTGCGGAAACAACTTTTTCTAACGAAAACAACTTTTTATATGACTTTAAAGCCCATACAACCATATTTTATTATATGTATTAACTTAATAGCACATTCACGAACATATTAAGATACATTTTAACACTTTGTAATCGTGTTTTTTTACTTATAATAGCGAAATAGATAAATTACATAGTGGCATAGACTAAAACACGTAAAAATAATTGGAATCGGCTCACGAAAACAACTTCATTTATGACAATATTACCCAGATTACCAAAATGTTTCATCTTCATTAACTTAATAGGACATTCACGAATATATAACGATACATTTTAACAGTTTGTTATAGTGTTTTTGTACTTATATTCGCAAAATAGTGAAATTACATAGTGGCATAGAATCGGCTCACGAAAACAACTTTATATATGACTTTATAAGCCATATAACCATATTTTGATATTAATTAACTTAATAGCACGTTCACGAGCATATTACGATACAATTTAGTAATTTGTAATTGTATTTTTTAGTTAATATATATCTTATTCGAAGAGAACGGGTTCTTTCACCTGACAATATAATATGGTTTTCGTGGGCTGCTAGGGTGTTGTTTTCGTAGGCTGATAGGCTTGCTGTACTGGCGTGATTCGGATTGAATGTGATATATGTCTGTTCTAACAAGTGAATTAAAGTCCAATTTTATCAATATCAAAAATTATGAATAAATAATTTGTTCCTATTTTACCGGCAATAATCTACGCATTCATATGGGTTTTAACCTATACCGAAATAAATATTTTTCGATAATAAGTACAAAATAATGTTAAAAATGGATTTAATTTGTTATAAATGCAATTGGCATGTGTTGTTTAAGTGATATTTGATAGAAAAAGAGGCTTAAATGGGCTTTAAAGTCATATGAAAAGTTGTTTTCGTGAGAAAAAGTTGTTTCCGCGAAAACAACTTGTTTTCGGTATCTAGCTATACCCAGTAATGACACATCTTAAATGAAATAAATATTCCGATGTTTTAGGTATTTTCAGTTTCTTTATTTTGACTCGCATTTATGTTTTTTTGTTTTATTTACGAAGACAAAACAGTCCCTATTTGCTAGAATGAAATACTGTATTTTACACTATATACTACATGTAATCAAAAGACTATAACTACAAACCTTTACGTCGCACAGTATAATGTTGTTTACATACGCGCACCTGCTGATGAAAATGACGTCGAATATTCTCCTTCTAATGGCAATTTTAACTTACTGAATGTTATTTTCATGTTCAAAGAGATGTCTTGATTTGTGAAGAAGGCATTTTATGATGTTTATCCATGTATACCTAAAATATGAACTGTTTCTAAGCTAAAACTGTTGATCGCGTGACTCGCGAATACCAACTGTGTAGATCAATCTCCTTTGCAGAGAGCCGCTCTTTACACTCACTTACAAATAGTAAATCATATGCGATTTAAAATGTTTATTTGGTTCGAAACAAATGAAGAAAAGAACAAACCGAGATAAAACTGGTTTTAATAGAACAATTACTTTGAACGAACACTCTCTGCCTATAAAGAGAGTTTCAAGAACGACACCTCTGCGAATAAGAAAGAATCGGGTCTTTCGTACAAAATTATTTCGTCCTTGACAATTTTAAATGTGTCATTTAATTCCCTAAAGGCATATTGCTTCCGATCTGCATATTGTTATGCATCATTGACACAAGGGCGCTCATCATAATATAATTTTAAAACATGAGTAGTTTGTTATTTTCATTATGAAAAAGGAAGGAAAGAATTAAAATAAATTAACATGTTGTAGGGCTCAGTTTATGTTCGAAATTAAGATTAAATTATATAACAATTTCAATGAGATTTAACTGTTTAGTTGATATTATATTTCGAAGGTGGTCTAATTTATAAATATTGAACTACATTTCAACATTTGTTAAAGTATGATATAATTAGGATGCCAAGCTAATATCATTTTGAGAAAAAGAGAAAACTCATGTCTTCATTACTGTTTAGGATCAATAATTTAATAGAGGAAAGGTAAAATGACGTGCTATTGCATGCAAATCCTAAACTGTCTGTTTTGTGGTTTTATTGAAAAATAATAAAATTCAAATATTCTGACAAACATCTTGAAAAGTGTATGTGGAATTCACAAATCTTATAATTATTCCTTAATGAAAGCACTGTATACATACTAAGACTAATGATTGGCAAGATTACTCATTTCCATTACTGTTTATGATCAATACTTATAGTTGGTTGTGTGTATGGTCAACCTACTTTGGAATGGAGATTGATCATAAACAATGAAATGCTTCAATTATCATTCACTTCGTTGACAAAACAATGCAAGTTATGATACATTTTCACTTGACCCCACCCCTGATGTTCCAATATGCCCCTCAGTTGATAACTGTTTATTCAACTACTATAATGATAGTGTTATGCATAACTGCAATATGGATTTCCGGCGACATTGATGCGTTGCATCAACTTTCTCTTGTATTGTATTGTAAAGCAATTTCCATTCGGATCCTTAGCATGAATGCGTAGTCTGGCATTTGTTCACACATGTGATCATTAAGCTAAGGTTGGCTTTCCTGGAGCACCGCTTAATTAATTGTTTCCTTTCTCATTGTGAGAAAGCAATGTTTACTTCTGACACCATATTTTCAAAGTAGTTTGCTGCATAGACGTCAGAAAGCGTCTACATATTTGGAAACGGTTAACGGATGACAAAAATACATATAAACGAGTACATCGAAATGAGTACATCGAAATGAGCCACGATTGAGGATTTGGGGTCTTAGTGAATTTTCGGTTAGGCATCTTTTAAAGTTAAATTGACAACTAATTACAACTCTAGTTTTATTTGACAAACTATGCATTTACCTATGTACACTATGCGAAGCGGACAGTGGACAGTCTAACTAGGTTGGACAAACTCACATGACTACCTACTCACTGGACGCATTTACGTTACAAATAAAAACATCAAAAAACACACACAAAAAACCATGAATTACATATTTATTTCGAAACAAATTTACAAGAAGAACCGTTATAACAGTCTCCCATTGCAGACGCATGTTGATTCATATTGAGAAGACAGCCCTTGCAAACATTGTGGCAAAAGGATAAATTACCCCCTTTTTTTTCACAATATTTTATCTTTATTCGACAATTTTGTCTAGATGCTTTCAAAGTCGTCAGTTTAATTTGTGCTGTAAATTTAATGGATGATTAATGCGACTCCTATAGAAGATTCACTCTCTCCTGTAATTCTTAATCGATGCTCATCTTCACCAATCATTCTAATTCTTATTATGTATTCACAAAGTAACACAATGTCTGACTAGCTAATTCTTGATGAGTGAGTCGATCAAGAATGTTGCTTCTTTGGAATTTGAGAATATGTTTCAAACTAATTTAGAATTAGAATACATTAAGCATGGTTAGTGAATGCACACCCAGTTATGAAACATCTTCTTAGTTCATTTTAAATACGTTTGCAATGTATGATTTTATGTTGGTTATTTTTTACAAAACGTTCTATTTTGATTTGTGTATTGCTATTTTTCTCAGATGAAACTTTGTAACCTTAAATCAGCATTTCCAAACAACTTTCAGGAGGCACCCATCCATACAAAAAAGGTACAAGTCTCTGACTAGTGTAGGTTTAGATTAGCTCCGTCTAATCAGACTATACACAAATTGACACAACCCTTTAACTACCATGTTTTAGTAATATGTGATCACTGCAGATCTTAATCAGATTATATTGATGCACAGGCTGATCTAAATCTTCATTGTTCACAAACTCTTTTTCCATAGACTGATTGAATATGTTTTACCTCTCAACAACTTTTAAGATATATCGACTATTCCGTGATTCTATGTATTCTGACACCAGCAAGTACGTCGTTTTGATAAAGGCTCGTTTGACGTCCATGTCCGTCGTGTGGTGTGTACCGTCCGTTGTTGGTTAAGCAAATCAATGGGACAATTTCATTCCTTCAATTAACTAATATAAATATCGGCAACGATAAAGGAAAGTCGGCATTTGGACATTAATGAACAGCAAAGATCCAGATGTAGTTTTACCAGATTCTGTATTGTCCTAAGCATTCACATACGCCCAGTTTGATCTAGATACACACTTTGCATGAATTATTTGCAAATGCCTTTTTAGAGCTTCTGGTGAGTTGAGAAGATTTTGATTAACTGAATATCTGCACAAGCTGATCTGAACCTACACTATTATAAAGTTCCAATTGGTAACTTTTTGCACGGAAGGCTCATAGAATGCAAACAAACAAGAATTTGTGAGTTAATGTATACATGTCTTGTTCTGTTTTAACCCTTTCTTAAAACAACAGACGACGTTGATTGATTGATTGATTGATTGATTGGGGTTTAACGCCGTTTTTAACAATTTCTCAGTTATATCACGGCGGCCCGGACATCATTGAAACAAACACCAAACTAATGGATAAAAATGTGGTAAATCTCTTTTATTAAACTAGAATTATTGAACATACTGTTGCTAAAAGAGAAGGTGCCCATAACTAGCATTTTCTACTTTTTCACCATTATTTTTAAATGACACATGCTACTATTATGTCAAAATACGTCTACAATTGGGAGATGGTTAAAACAATTTATTCTGTCGCTCCATAAAAATAAAATTGGCCAAACTTGCACCTTTGAAAATACCGAATTACTCCGATCTTAACTAATCCGTTGCCCTATAGAACACTCTGTTGGTGTCTCAAACAGAATAATCTATACTTTACCCTCAATGTTTTTATATATTTGAGTAGTACATGAGCCGTCCCACGAGAAAACTAACATTATGCGTAAAGTATCCACCCGGATCAGCCTAAGCATTTCGCGCAGGCTAACCTGAACAGACACTTTCAGGAGTCATTACATTTATCCCCCCCCCCCCCCCCCCCCCCCCCGAGACGGAATGTGTCGGCCCGGATTAGCCTGCGCGGATCTGGTTCGATACATTACACAGAGTTTGTTTTCTTGTGGAACTGCGCATATATTGAGAAAAACCTACAATGGCTGTTCTAGTTAGTGTCCATACCACATTACATCTTTCAGAGGACGTCTCCTACCTTATGTAGCAAATGACATTTAAAGACAATATAACAACTTTTGAGTTAGCAAATGCTCCCATTTCCACACATATAATACCAGGTAAACTACAAACTGTGGTTAATAAATTTACAACGGGCGGCTTCGAAACCACCTATAATCGAAAAGTACAACAATTGAATACAGTTGACAACATTGCGGCAAAAGAAAAGAAATGCTTATCACGAGCGATTTCTCCTTTTGGCACACTGTTTTCAGAAGTCTAAAATTAGTCAAATAATGAAGATCGTCTTTGTTTGTGTAGTGTTTAAAGCATCCATCTTGAGAACGGGTCACATGTTTGAGCTACTCATCGGTTATACCACATTTCAAACTTTTTCCACATGCTAACGCATTTTTGACGCATCTGCAACAATCTTCTTGCTCATATTCGTCCTCTTATTCTTTTTCAATCATTCTTTTCCTTTTATCTTCTTCTTCTCGCCTCGTTTTCTTTTTCTTTCTTTTTCTTTCTTCTTCTTCTTTTTTCTTATTCCGTATTCCTTCTTTTTTCTTCCTTCCTTCTTCCGTACATATCAGCGAATATAAAAATCGATAACTAAAATAACATGGGATTATAGAGCAACTTTTTAGTTTTTCTCAATAACAATTTTATTTTGCAAAAAGTTAAAAAGGCACTTATCAAATTTTCAAGACAAATATCTCCTGAATATAAATAGATTTTTTTATTTGTTTTATGTTAATAATATTTTGGTCCTTTTTAACTTTGAATACAGTCACCCTAATTTCCCTCTTTATTACATATAAACCGTTAAGAAAACGGTATTTTTCCGCTAGTTTTTACACGTTCTTCAGTGAATAACTTTTACCTTTTATTTGACATGTATATATTGTATTAAAATAAAGTAATAACATTTTGGTCCTTTTTAACATTTTCTACAAGTACTAGATCTACTAACGTTTTAGGGTAACATTTACGGGTTCCGTGATTGCTAGCGAAAGTTTCCGATGATTACCGACCATTGCCGGACGATTTATGATGGGGGCATATATATCTTTTTATTACCTGTGCACTGTGTATATAGAGAATATTATGTCCCTGACGTAAGATATGAACTTTATCTGACGAGGTTGGGAGAATTGATAATTGGCGAGCCTTTGGCGAGACAATTATCCTTTCACACAGCCGAGTCTGGTAAAGTTCATGTCGAAAGTCAGGGACGTAATATTCTATTTATCTTGCATGTAAAAGTATGTTTTCAGGTAAATCTACATTCATTTTAACTAGTTTTAATAAATAACATACAAAATTACAAAAGCCCATTCATGAATGACCTCACCTTAAATAGAATGACGTCACGCGCGTGCATAAATCCGCGCCGAATTACATTGTGTACACACGACATACGGAAGCTAAAGAGTTCCGACTTCAACTATACCTTAAAATGGCAATATTAACTCGAACATATTCTTAATAGAAGTGTAAGTATTGCGGATTGGCCGTCGCTTCAGTACACAAGATAGGTCAAATGTATGTCAACCGCCGTGTTTTGAAAATGAATAGTTGTGTTGGATCTGAAAGTCAATGTAACACTCAAAATTTAAATACAGATGACTATATTCAAGACCAGTGTGATGCTTAGGCTTAGTCGTCGTTGGAGACATTCATTTTTGGAAAAGGATACCGTCACTGTTGTGGGTAGATATGTCAAAGACACGTTACGAAACTTTTAGTTTAAGAATGATCATTTAAATAAAACACTAGTTGTACGTAAATGATAAAGTTATTTAACAAGAAACATTTTCTGGATATCTCGAACGCATAATGATTTTCTGTCGGAACTGCTGTATGAAAGAGGAATCCATGGGTAGATGAGGCTGTTCGAAAACCCTTTCTCGTGGTAGAACACAGACTGACGATAGAAATTAAACATTTGTCGTGTAACGTGGATTCATTTAAGTGTATTAAAATTACTTGTGGAAACATAGATAGGACAATACTCGCTTCAGATTGTATTTAAACAAGGTTACCTATGAACTGATCACGTGAGAATAAACAGGCTACATTTTCAACGAAGAAAGACAGTTCATCAAGTAAGACGGAACATGTGATTTAATTATATAACGACATTCTTTTTCGATTTGTATTTGCATTGTACAATTTTTTGAAATGTAATTAAAATAATAATAACTTTAGTTCTGATTGTTATTTTATGTTTGTTCATTGCTTTATCAACATAATTGAGCCGTTCCACGATAAAAACCAACATTATGGATTCTTCGTAACGTATCGAATCAGATCAGCCTGCGCAGGCTAATCCGGTCCGACACATTCAGTCTCGGGGGGGGATAGAGGTATTGAGCAATGATTCCTTAAACAGAAAATCCACAGGAGGCGAAACGTGTCTATCCGGGTTAGCCTACGCGGCACGCTGATGCTGATCCGGTTCGATATTTTTTTGGTGGAACGGCTCATTTTTATTTCAGAAAAAGTAGTTCCAGCGATTACGAGGACAAGAAAGAATAACAAGGAAGAACAGGGAAGAATAACAAGAAAGAACAAGTTTGAACAAGAAAGCATAACAAGAAAGAACAAACAATAATAACAAGGAAGAACAAGAAAGAATAACAAGGAAGAACAGTTTAGAACAAGAAATAATAACAAGGAAGAACAAGCAAGAATAAAGAATAACAAGGAAGAACAATAAAGAATAACAAGGAAGAACAAACAATAATAACAAGGAAGAACAAGCAAGAATAACAAGAAAGAACAAGTTTGAACAAGAAAGCATAACAAGGAAGAACAAGAAAGAATAACAAGGAAGAACAGTTTAGAACAAGAAATAATAACAAGGAAGATCAAGCAAGAATAACAAGGAAGAACAATAAAGAATAACAAGGAAGAACAGTTTAGAGCAGGAAATAATAACAAGGAAGAACAAACAATAATAACAAGGAAGAACAAGCAAGAATAACAAGAAAGAACAAGTTTGAACAAGAAAGCATAACAAGGAAGAACAAACAATAATAACAAGAAAGAATAACAAGGAAGAACAAGAAAGCATAGCAAGGAAGAACAGTTTAGAACAAGAAAGCATAACAAGGAAGAACAGTTTAGAACAAGAAGCATAACAAGGAAGAACAAACAAGAATAACAAGAAAGAACAAGTTTGAACAAGAAAGCATAAACAATAATAACAAGGAAGAACAAGCAAGAATAGCAAGGAAGAACAGTTTAGAAAGAATAACAAGGAAGAACAGTTTAGAACAAGAAGAACAGGGAAAATAACAAGAAAGAACAAGTTTGAACAAGAAAGCATAACAAGAAAGAACAAACAAGAATAACAAGAAAGAATAACAAGGAAGAACAAGTTTGAACAAGAAAGCATAAACAATAATAACAAGGAAGAACAAGCAAGAATAGCAAGGAAGAACAGTTTAGAAAGAATAACAAGGAAGAACAAGAAATAATAACAAGAAAGAACAAGAAAGCATAAACAATAATAACAAGGAATAGCAAGGAAGAACAGTTTAGAACAAGAAATAATAACAAGGAAGAACAGTTTAGAGCAGGAAATAATAACAAGGAAGAACAAACAATAATAACAAGGAAGAACAAGCAAGAATAACAAGAAAGAACAAGTTTGAACAAGAAAGCATAACAAGGAAGAACAAGAAAGCATAGCAAGGAAGAACAGTTTAGAACAAGAAAGCATAACAAGGAAGAACAGTTTAGAACAAGAAAGAATAACAAGGAAGAACAAGTTTGAACAAGAAAGCATAACAAGGAAGAACAAACAAGAATAACAAGAAAGAACAAGTTTGAACAAGAAAGCATAACAAGAAAGAACAAACAATAATAACAAGAAAGAATAACAAGGAAGAACAAGTTTGAACAAGAAATAATAACAAGGAAGAACAGTTTGGACAAGGAAGAACAGTAATAACAAGGAAGAATAACAAGGAAGAACAAGTAAAGAATAACAAGGAAGAACAAGTTTGAACAAGAAAGAAAAACAATAATAACAAGGAAGAACAAGCAAGAACAAAGAATAACAAGGAAGAACAAGTAAAGCATAACAAGAAAGGATAACAAGGAAGAACAAGTTTGAACAAGAAAGAAGAACAAGGAAGAACAAGAAATAACAAGGAAGAAAAACAATAATAACAAGGAAGAACAAGCAAGAAGAACAAGAAATAATAACAAGGAAGAATAACAAGAAAGCATAACAAGGAAGAACAAGAAATAATAACAAGATAGAACAAGAAAGAACAAGTTTGAACAAGAAATCATAAACAATAATAACAAGGAATAACAAGAAAGAATAGCAAGGAAGAAATAACAAGGAAGAAATAACAAGGAAGAAAAACAATGAAAAACAGGAAGAAATAACAAGAAAGAACAGGAAGAAAGAACAAGGAAGAATAACAAGGAAAAACAGGAAAGGAAAACAAGAAAGAACTAGAAATGTTGTTTTTATGAAAAAACATATGTCTCCCGATTGCAGAACAAGGGGAGATAACTTTGCACCGAAGTACCCCAGAGTTATATTTCTTGCAAGGTGCACATCTATGTTCCAAGTTTCAATCAATTCCTTCAAGTAGTTTCTGAGTTCTGCTCTGGACTATTAAAATATTGAACAAGGGCAGATAACTTTGCAACAAAGTGGCCCAGAGTTATAATTCTTGCAAGGTGCACAACTTCACATCTATGTTCCAAGTTTCAATCAATTCCTTCAAGTAGTTTCCGAGTTCTGCTCTGGACAAACAAAAGTTAAGAAGAAGAAGAATAATAAGAACTAGAGATTGTAACTGTAGCAACAGTTTATACATTTTATTTAACAAGGGGAGATAACAGACACGAGTATTCGGTCATGCACTAATACACTTGAGAAAGTAGTACTACTTGATTAGAAACACATGTACTAAGTTTCAAGTCTCGATCACTTGTCGTTTTTGAGTTATACAAGTCCGAAAAATCGACCAATCAGAAGCGAGTTTTCGGTCATGCGCTAATACACATGCAAAAGTAGAACTACTTGATAAGAAACACATGTCCGAAAAATCGACCAATCAGAAACGAGTATTCGGTCAAGCTCAAATACACATGAGAAAGTAGGTCACTTGATTGGAAACATTCGTACTAAGTTTCAAGTCTCTATGTCTTTTCGTTATCGAGTTATACAAGTTCAAATCACCCAATTATTAAAAAAATGAAAAAGGGGAGATAACTTTGCAAAAAAGTGGCCCAGAGTTATAATTCTTGCATGTTGTACAACTGCACAGTGCCATCTATCTATGTTCCAAGTTTCAATAATATCTGACCATTCGTTCACAAGATATCGCTCTGACAAAAATTGATTAAAATATTGAAAAAGGGGAGATAACTTTGCAAAAAAGTGGCTCAGAGTTATCATTCTTGAAAACTACACAAGTTCACATTGCCATATATCTATGTTGCAAGTTTCGATCAATTCCATCAAGTAGTTTATGAGTATTGCTCTGGACAAAAATTTGGATAGCTGAAAGAGAATAATAATAAAAAGAAAAAACAATAGAAAAACAATACGATTCCCAACTCTGTTGGGGAATCGTAATAAGAATAACTACAAATACAGCATGTCCCCCCTTTCGGAGAAGGGGAGACATAACAAGGAAGAAAAAAGAATAACAAGGAATAACAAGGAAGAACAAGAAAGAATAGCAAGGAAGAACAGGCAAAGAAGAACAAGAAAGAACAAGAAAGAATAACGAAGAACAAGCAAGAAGAAAGGAAGAATAACAAGTAAAAAAGAAGAAAGTAAAAAGAAGTAGAAGAAGAAGAAAGAAGAAAAAATATGGAGGAAGAAGAAAGAAGACAATAAGATGAAGAGAAAGAAGAATGAGAAAGAAGAAGAAGAAAAAAGAAGAAATAATAAAGATGAAGAGGAAAGGAAGAAGAAGGCAGGAAGGAGGAGGAAAGAAGAAAAAAGGAAGAAGAAGAACGAAGAAGAATGAGGAAGAGGGAAGAAAGAAGGAACAAGAAGAAGAAAAGAAAAAAAGAAGGAAGAAGTAAGAAGAAGAAGGAAGAAAGAAGAAAAAAGTAAGAAGAAGAATGAGAAAGAAGAACAAGAAATAAGAAGGAAGAAGAGAGAAGGAAGAACGAAGAAGAAAAGAAAAAAAGAAGGAAGAAGTAAGAAGAAGAAGAAGAAAGAAATAATAAAGATGAAGAGGGAAGAAAGAAGAAAAAAGGAAGAAGAATAACGAAGAAGAAAGAAGGAAGAAGAAGAACGAAGAAGAAAAAAAAAAGAAGAAAAAAAAAGAAGAAATAATAAAGATGAAGAAAGAATGAAGAAGAAAGAAGAGGGAAGGAAGAAGAAGGCAGGAAGGAGGAGGAAGAAGAAGAACGAAGAAGAAAGATGAAGAGGGAAGAAAGGAACAAGAAGGAGGAGGACGAAGAATGAGAAAGAAGAACAAGAAATAAGAAAGGAAGAAGAGAGAATGAAGAAGAAATAAGGAAGAACGAAGAAGAAAAGAAAAAAAGAAGGAAGAAGAAGAAGAAGAAATAATAAAGATGAAGATGGAAGAAATAAGAAAGAAGGCAGGAAGGAGGAGGAAGAAAGAAGGCAGGAAGGAGGAGGAAGAAAAAAGGAAGAAGAAGAACGAAGAAGATGAAGAAGAAGAAAGGAGGAGGAAGAAGAATGAGAAAGAAGAACAAGAAAGAAGAAGAAAGAATGAAGAAGAAGGAAGAACGAAGAAGAAAAGAAAAAAAAAAGGAAGAAGAAAGGAGTAAGGAGAAGAAGAAATAATAAAGATGAAGAGGGAAGAAAGCAGGAAGAAGGAAGAAGAGGAGAGAAGAAGAAGATAAATGGAAAAGAAGATTGAATGATTGAAAAAGAATAAGAGGACGAAGATGAGCAAGAAGAAGAAGAGTAAGAAGAAGAGTAAGAAGAAGAAGAATGAGAAAAAGAAAAAGAAAATGAAGAAGAAGAAGAAGATAAAACATTGGGGAGGAGAAAAAGGAAGAGAGAACAAGGGAAAGAAGAAAGAAAAAGAAGTAAGAAAGATGAAGAGGGAAGAAAGAAGGAAAAAGAAGAAGAAGCAAGAAAGCAGGAAGGAGAAGAAGAGGAAAGAAGAAAGAAGAAGAAGAAAGAGGAAGATAATAGGAAGAAAGGAGAAAGAAGAACAAGAAAGAATAAGTAGAAGAAGAAGAAAAAAGAAAGAGGAAGAAGAAGAAAGAAGAGGGCAGAAGAAGAAGGAAGAAAGTAAAAAGAAGAAGGAAGAAATACGGAAGGAAGAAAGAAGGAATAAGGAATAAGAAGAAGAAGGAAGAAGAAGAAATAAAAAAGAAAGAAAGAAAAAGAAAGAAAACGAGGAAGTGAAAGGAGAAAAGAAGATAAAAGAAAAAGAAGATTGAATGATTGAAAACGAATAAGAAGAAGATGAAAATAACCGATATATATATATTTACAGTATGTATTTGATAATCTATTCCAGGGTACATGTACACGATTGATTGGGTAGTCATCTGTTTTAATTCCCTTAAAATAAACTCTACACACATATCGGACTTTTAAATAATTTCATATCGAAGTGCTGATATTATTAGATTGTTTCAATCAGAGCGCTTAATTCCAATCCGCTCTTAAAGCTCTCAAATCGGGGTCCAAACAGATTGGCAAACGATAAAATCGTCTGTTGCGAGATTTTCCGTTATTTTGGCATACAATGCAGAATCATTGATTGTGGGAAGGGAAGGTTTAAAGCGATTCGTGTTAATTCACAAGTATTAATTTGTGAAACAACAAGGACTGAAGCCATTTCAGTGCAATCTCTATGAAGGATAATTGTCACATAGTTACAATGAGCAATTTCTCCATTTGTCAATGATTTCAACTCTATTCATTAATCATACTATAATTTATAGAGATTTACTATATTTTCGACTTGTCCCTTGCTGCAGATGTATTGTATGTGGGAAATGATTTATAACCATTATATTCTTGAATTTCAGACTGTTTAAATGGCCGTTTTGAAAACGTTATTGAATAGAGATGAAAACATTTTGACAAAAGGAGAAATATCCAATTATAAGCAATTAAGTCACCTTTTGCCACAATGTCTTCTATATATAGTCTGCTGCTGCCATTTGTATTTTCCTTGTTATTTCGTCTGTTCCTTCAAATTATTGCAATTGAAAACATTGTTAAATGAGCAATTTCTCCATTTGCAACAATATTATCAAACGTCTACTGCAGATGTGTCAAAATGCATCTGCTAGTGGGAAATTAAAATATCTATAAATACGTGTTTGAAACATTGTAGCAAAACTAGAATTTGCTCATTATTGGCACTTTCTTTTTTTGAGTACAAAGGTCGATTGCTGCATACATCGGAATACATCAGCATATTAGAAAATGTTACGGATCGGGTTTATCCGTTATACAAAATTGAATACTAGATCACAAAAAAATATCTTGAACATTGGTAAATAAGTCTCTAGCGAGTCCTCCTCAACTCTTTACATGAACTGGTTGGCCGATTTCAACTAATTTTGAAGAACTGTTCCCTGCCTTGTTAAAACATTAAGACCAAAACAGAGTAAAAACTGCGAGTGTGTGTGAACAGGCAGTTCGGTTATGACTGAAAATTGTTGAAAACTTAAACCAATAAATCATTTGGTAGAACATTTACAGTTTCAAGTATATTTTTCGGCATATAAAGTCTATATTGCATAGCCATAAACATATCTATATACATGGTTAACAAATGAACTGGCCCAGGGTAAAAAAAAAACAAATAACACATTTTATGACAAAAGCATTTAATGAAAAGACTGGAAACCTGTGCAGTCAAATCGCATATTCATTCATTCCATACGATTCATCAAAGCTTCATCAGCTTTGATGAATCGCACAACATTAGTGAAATACATAAATATCTATTAAACGGATATATTGAATTCGGATCTATAGAAATTGTAACCTTTGGTAAAAATTTCGATGTAACGTCAACTATACATTAACAGTTGACTCAATGAACATACATGTACATAAAAACTGAATTCTTAAACCTTTCCCCATTCGACTTTTATTGTAAAGTTAGTTGTTCTTTTCAAGAAATTTTCGCAAAAGAAGCAATCGCTCATATTGAACCATTCCTGCTGTTCACTCAGCGCTCTACATATTTCACTCGATAGATTAAAGTTCATACTTGCACCATATTTATAATGTGGAGTAAAAATCATGTTTTCAAAAAATGAGTATTCTGCAGAGGTGGAAAGGGGAAGAGCTTTAAAGTGCAAACAAAAAACATGAAAAGGGAAATTAGCTTTGAACTACAATTGAACAGTATCAACTAAACTAAAAAAAAGCAAGCATAATATCTTGGATAAAATTGCAAAAAATGAGTGAGCATTCTAAAATTCTTCTTTTGTTCTTTTGCTGCAATGGTTTCACTCACAAATTACATTACTATTTTTAATGAATTTGTGAATGTTCTTCAATAGAAGATTGACATAAACGTTTTTGCGGACGTTTTATAACACCTATGCAGTGGACAACTTTTGAAAACACTATGGTAGCAGGAAAAATGTATGAGCAATTTATAAGAAGATTACTATATGTTCTCTTTGGTGAATGGTCATTGTATGGATAGCATGGAACGGTTCACGCACTTGTTAACAATGCTGAATGAAGTTTACCGTTACACCAGGTGTCATAAGTTTGTATACATTCTACGACATTTATTCAAGAGGGGTTAAATTATCATTTATCGTAACATAATAAGAATATTTGATATCAGAAAATGTATTCCTTGATATCAGAAAATCGTCAGTATTTTTTGAAATCAGAAAACCGTCAGTATATTTTGATATTAGAAAATAAGATTATTCGATATCAGAAAATGGATTTCTTGACATCAAAAAATGATTTTCTGATATCAATAAATGCAATTTCTGATATAGAAATATAAATGATTTTCTGATAAAGGAATCGAATTTTTGATATAAAACAAGAAAATGTGTCCATGGAACACGGATGCCCCGGTTGTTAACTATATTTTAAAACGGACGGACGAACAGTTGGTCCAACCTCAAATTGATACAATTTTTTAAACAATGATATGTTGATTGTCATTTGTGTGAAGTTTCATAATGATAGGACATCAGGTTCACTAAAATCCAACTTGACCAAAAACTTTAACCTGAGAATGGAATGGACGAACAGACAGACGAACAGACGGATGAACAGTTGGTCCAACCTCAAATTGATACAATTTTTTAAACAATGATATGTTGATTGTCATTTGTGTGAAGTTTCATAATGATAGGACATCAGGTTCACTAAAATCTAACTTGACCAAAAACTTTAACCTGAGCGGGACGGACGAACGGACGGACGGACTAACAGACCGGAAAACTATATGCCCCTCATACCTCGTATGCCGGGGCATAAAAATACTGACGATTTTCTGATATCAAGAAATACATTTTCAAATATCAAATATTTATTTTCTGATATTTTCTAGCAATTTATAAGTGCTATATGTGGTCTCTTTAGCCAGTGTTTTAAATAAAGAGTCATTGTATGGATAGCATGGAACTGTTTACGCACTTGTTAACAATGCTGAATGAAGTTTACCGTTACACCCGTTGTCACAAGTTTGTATACATTCAACATACAATGAAATTTATTCAAAGACTGTTGTTCAAGAAATAAGAATATTACCAGCTCTACATATTGGAAAGAGGGGTTAAATTATCATTAGAAATAGATACAATATACATAAGACATTAATTAAATTTACAATTGATTAATTGATTGGGGTTTAACGCCGTTTTTAACAACTTCTCAGTCATATCACGGCGGCCAGTTCACCTACTCATGTTTCCTGGTTTTCGCACACCAGTACTCCACACAACAATCTTCCCAAGCAACTCAATTTACAAATGATTGTAGACGTATTTGACACCTAAGTAGTGGACAACTTTTGAAAATACTATGGTGGCAGGAAAAATGGATGAGCAATTTATAAGAAGAATGCTATATGTGTTCTCTTTAGCCAGCGTTTTAAATAAAGAGTCATTGTATGGATAGCATGGAACTGTTTACGCACTTGTTAACAATGCTGAATGAAGTTTACCGTTACACCCGGTGTCACAAGTTTGTATACATTCAACATACAATGAAATTTATTCAAAGACTGCTGTTCTAGAAATAAGAAAATGACAAGCTCTACATATGGGAAAGAGGGGTTAAATTATCATTTATCGTAATATAACAAGAATTAAACCTAAAATTAAATTTAAGAACCGTCAACACATTTATTAAAATCAGTAGAAATAGATACAATATACATAAGACATTAAACTACATTTACAAATGATTGCAGACGTATTGACACCTATGCAGTGGACAACTTTTGAAAACACTGGTAGCAGGAAAAATGGATGAGCAGTAAGAATTAAGAGAATATTACTTTGTGTTGTCTTTCCCACACATAGAGTAATATTCTTACTTCTTAAAGCTCATCCATTTGTTTTCATATCACACAAATAAAGAAATCGAATTTAAACAAATAGTCATTGTATGGACTGTTTACGCACTTGTTAACAATGCTGAATGAAGTTTACCGTTACACCCGGTGTCACAAGTGTGTATACATTCAACATACAATGACATTTATTCAAAGACTGCTGTTCAAGAAGTAAGGAAATGACATGGTCTACATATGGGAAAGAGGGGTTAAATTATCAGTTAACGTAACATAACAAGAATTAAACATAAAATTATATTTAAGAACCGTCAACACATTTATTCAAATCATTAGAAATAGATACAATATACATAAGACATTTACAAATGATTGCAGACGTATTGACACCTATGCAGTGAACAACTTTTGAAAACACTTGTAGCAGGAAAAATGGATGAGCAATTTATAAGAAGAATACTATATGCGTTCTCTTTGGCGAGTTTCATATTACAGAAATCGCTTTCATCTTGATAATTTTTAACCTTATATCTGCTATCAATAGGAGACGGACAGAAATTGACATTGTATACATAAACTACATTTACAAATGATTGCGGACGACTTTGAAAACACTGTGGTAGCAGGAAAAGTGGATGAGCAGTAAGAATTAAGAGAATATTACTTTGTGTTGTCTTTCCCACACATAGAGTAATATTCTTACTTCTAACTGCTCATCCATTTGTTTTCATATCACACAAATAAAGAAATCGAATTTAAACAAATAGTCATTGTATGGACTGTTTACGCACTTGTTAACAATGCTGAATGAAGTTTACCGTTACACCCGGTGTCACAAGTGTGTATACATTCAACATACAATGACATTTATTCAAAGACTGCTGTTCAAGAAGTAAGGAAATGACATGCTCTACATATGGGAAAGAGGGGTTAAATTATCAGTTAACGTAACATAACAAGAATTAAACATAAAATCATATTTAAGAACCGTCACATTTATTCAAATCATTAGAAATAGATACAATATACATAAGACATTTACAAATGATTGCAGACGTATTGACACCTATGCAGTGAACAACTTTTGAAAACACTTGTAGCAGGAAAAATGGATGAGCAATTTATAAGAAGAATACTATATGCGTTTTCTTTGGCGCGTTTCATATTACAGAAATCGCTTTCATCTTGATAATTTTTAACCTTATATCTGCTATCAATAGGAGACGGACAGAAATTGACATTGTATACATAAACTACATTTACAAATGATTGCGGACGACTTTGAAAACACTGTGGTAGCAGGAAAAATGGATGAGCAGTAAGAATTAAGAGAATATTACTTTGTGTCGTCTTTCCCACACATAGAGTAATATTCTTACTTCTTACTGCTCATCCATTTGTTTTCATATCACACAAATAAAGAAATCGAATTTAAACAAATAGTCATTGTATGGACTGTTTACGCACTTGTTAACAATGCTGATTGAAGTTTACCGTTACACCCGGTGTCACAAGTGTGTATACATTCAACATACAATGACATTTATTCAAAGACTGCTGTTCAAGAAGTAAGGAAATGACATGCTCTACATATGGGAAAGAGGGGTTAAATTATCAGTTAACGTAACATAACAAGAATTAAACATAAAATTATATTTAAGAACCGCCAACACATTTATTCAAATCATTAGAAATAGGTACAATATACATAAGATATTTACAAATGATTGCAGACGTATTGACACCTATGCAGTGAACAACTTTTGAAAACACTTGTAGCAGGAAAAATGGATGAGCAATTTATAAGAAGAATACTATATGCGTTCTCTTTGGCGCGGTTCATATTACAGAAATCGCTTTCATCTTGATAGTTTTAACCTTATATCTGCTATCAAAAGGAGACGGACAGAAATTGACATTGTATACATAAACTACATTTACAAATGATTGCGGACGACTTTGAAAACACTGTGGTAGCAGGAAAAGTGGATGTGCAGTAAGAAATAATATAATATTACTTTGTGTTCTCTTTCCCACACATAAAGTAATAATCTTACTTCTTACTGCTCATCCATTTGTTTTCATATCACACAAATAAAGAAATCGAATTTAAACAAATATTCATTGTATGGACTG
Source organism: Serripes groenlandicus (assembly GCA_031761405.1). Lineage (NCBI taxonomy): Eukaryota > Metazoa > Mollusca > Bivalvia > Cardiida > Cardiidae > Serripes > Serripes groenlandicus. The sequence goes on from JASEVX010000003.1 coordinate 29,035,691, forward strand.
TTTACGCACTTGTTAACAATGCTGAATGAAGTTTACCGTTACACCCGGTGTCACAAGTGTGTATACATTCAACATACAATGACATTAATTCAAAGACTGCGGTTTAAGAAATAAGAAAACTACAAGTTCTACATATATGGGAAAGAGGAGTTAATTTATCATTTATCGTAACAAGAATTAAACATAAAATTACATTTAATAACCGTCAACATATTTATTAAAATCATTAGAAAAAGATCCTGTAACAGCTCACAGCCAGAAAGGGCCCTGGGGAGAACTACAGCGTTATATTTTTTTTTTAGACTAGTCATAAGATGTAATCCCTCTTTAATTATACTTTTTCTATCAACATGTTTAATTATCGAGGTTGAACTGCTGTATTGGTTTACAAAGAATGTCTAAGAAGACGAACTCGTCTTTCTCTTGAACTTCTTCGTAACCAACAGACCAGGACCGTGATATGCGTGCAAATGGTCGCTTAAATTCGTTAAAAGTGACAATGGCGCACTTAGTTGGATTATATTGGAATCTCTATACACAAGAATACTGATGGCAAATGTTGATCATATCTTGTAAGGATTTACTACTCTAGACAACAATAAAAGTGACATATCATCTGCAAAGGACGGGTCACAAAAACTAGACCTTACTATCGCTTTCATCTAGATATTTTTTAACATGATATCTGATCTCCGATCCCATAATCTGATAAATCATATTGTCAATTCTATATTATCATTAGATACACTAGTACCCACTTCCTCGAATTTCAGATTTTTTTCCAGATGGATAATGTTGCTGACTAATGTTATTAATCTCGTTATTTCTTCTCGTTTTTAATTGTCCTGGGAATCCATCGGTTTATCATGTAGGTTACTGTACTTCGGACGTTTGATCTTCGTTGAATTGGTGAATACAAAGCGGGTACAACACCAGGTTTGGGTAGCATTGTAGGGGTGATTAATCATCCAAGCCAAACTGAAAGTACATACGAAGTATCTCGTCTTAATGATATTATTGAAATAAGAAAAGAAGGTACTATACGTCAACATGACTCGAATGCAACGACATTTGAAACGTTAAGAGCTTCCACTAGCTTTTGAAATGAAGTTATTTTGAAACAAAATGGTCACAACGTTAATCATGTCCATGAACCAAATTATAATATTCATTCTACTTTAAAAACTTTTCCCACAATGAGAACATATCTGTGGAATAGAACCTTAAAACATCTGGGTAAGAATATGGACAGCCTCTGAAAATGTCAATTGAATAGAGTTGAAAACATTATTGTAAAAAGAAATTGCTGATGCTGAGCATTTCTCCATTTACCACAGTATTTAAAAAGTCATTTTTATCAGTCACGAAAACCCATGACATTTTGGTGAACAACATTAGCGAACCTATCCTAGTTTACCATGCAGTTGTCTGACGTCTGATCTTTAGATGTAGTATTGATACACAAGGTGGATTTGTAGGTAGGTTGACTTTCTCGGTAGCTTTGGACTATTGCAGTACATATATATCCTCTAGATGTCACTCAACACAATGAATTTTCATCTGATTCGATGAAAACGACATTGGACATACGCATTGTATGAGAACCATAAGTCAGAGTTTATTACATAGTTATTGCCCTTTATTACTTTTTCTCGTCCTCAGTATAACTGCTCAAATACACAATGGGTTTTAATAAAACAAAATTGATTGCCATCAAACACAATTTAAAAAAGCTCTTTTTTCTAGTTTTAACCAAGACTAACCCGATTCATAACATTGTCATATATATATGTAAGTGTCATTTCTAAATGACACCTAAATATGACAAGCTACCACCATTTCCGATCAGGGCGGCTTTCGGGATATTAATCACATTGTGATAGTTCTAGTTTATTATTGTAATGTACCTACCTACTGGATTTTTGTTAGATCTGTAAATTGACACTTTTTCTTCCGAGTAGATTCACCGACTTGTAGAAAATCCCAGGTTTATGAAATACAAAAAATAAGGCAGCAGAGGACTTTGAAACCAAAAATATGGAGGAATATCATTTACCAGTATTATTGGTCCATTTAACAGACACCAGCGAGTCGGTCGTATGGTCACCTCACCTCACAACCCTGAATGTCAAAGAAGGTTTGCCATTACCCATTTGTAAGGTATTTGGCATGACCTGAGCGGGGATTGAACCTGCAATATACTGCACCACAGACAAACATGCTCGTTGTTGTTTGATTATATGGTAGATTTAAATCCTTCAGTTATGGGCTAATCATTTAAAATCACTTTGAATGTCACATGAATCGCACACTATTTTCAAGCCAATAACCTATAAATGTTAGCTATCATAGTCTCAACCTTATTCAATAATTATGTTTTAAAGGGCAAATATTAATGTATTTGAAAGGGGTTAACCCTATCCATCATGCAAACGACTTTTGAAAGTAATGCTTATCCTAAAATTATAAATACCAATGAGGAAATACCATTAAGGACTGTAGTGACCAGGCATAGAGATCGGACCCCGTTGTTTGGTGTTTCTCGCTGCTTACTCTCCGAGATATGTGCGATAACAATTACAAAGTTATCTGATTATTAATTTCACATTGATAAAGAAACATTTTAAGCTAACTTTCTATTGTACTTCATTTAAACAAACCGGTATAACCGACATACAGAAAATTAACTTTATTTCACCGTAGAAATGCATGCATGTACCATTTAAAGGATCACTTTGCAAATGAATCCCACTATTTTCCAAGCAAGACCGTAGCGATTTCAGTTATTTCACAGCGCTTCCTTGGTAATTTACCAGAATTACTACTGTTACTACTCCTTATGATCCATGTTATGATGTCACTCTGGTCAATGTTATTTTTAACACAAAGTTTAAACAGTATTTCGCTTTTATCTGGGAATAATTAATGCTTATTCATGATAACTGCAGGGTTAACTAACTGTACCGATCTTTCCACAATGATTTCAAAGTTCCTCTTGTACAATGCATCACAATTTCTTTTCATTTCGGGGATAGGGTCAGTATGTTAGTTGTTACTTGAATTTTAGGGTAATTACATTTGCTGTACCCTTTCCCACTTGTAGACACATGTGCAGCAGGCGACTTTTGAAAACAGTGTAGCCAAAAGGCCACAATGTTTTCAACTTTATTAAATACTTACAATTACAATAGAAGATATTTGTGTTTATATGTTTTCAAAGCTGCCTGCTGCAGAGGGTCAAAATGCGTCTGTTAGAGGGAAAGGGTTAAGCAATTTTGATTCAGTGGATTTAAATATCATAATAGAGACAAAGTGTTAAAGAAGATCAATGCATCAGTATTACTGTTAAGTGTTTAATTGAACATCATGTACCATTATCTCCTTCAATAACTAGATATCCAGCGTGAAAGCAACATTCAAATGTTCTATAATCCTTGTTTGACCCTCTCTAACCCTATGTTGTGGGGACTCGAAAAGAAATGTCTTTATTGACACAAATCTTTTGAGTACCCAAACCATATGGTTCGGTTAGATAATATATAGGAGAAATCTTGTTTGGAAAAACAAGATTTGAGCAATTTCACCTTGTCTCGCACCATACGAGTCATACAAGAGAAATTATTCATCTGTATTACAGACAGGTGTTTTTAGAATCTGCAGCCGATGACTTTAAAAAACATCGAGGCAAACATAATGAATCTCTAGAAATGAAAGCATATTCATGTGGAAGAATTGTTTCACCCGGCACTCGCTATCGGTCCGGACACATCTTCCACTCAAAAGGCGCAAGTGCTAGTCATTTATCCTGAAGTCGTTTTATGTTGTTTTGAACATAATATCTATCCTGGCCAGACCTTTTTTCAAGGCTGTAAGATATTCCTGTAGGTCTCTCCCACAAAAACATCTCTAAAGGAACAGTTCAATAGAGTTGAACACATTGTTGCATAAGGAGCAATTGTTTTCAGAAGTTATTTAGTTTTTTTTTATTGAGGGCTACTGCTGTTTTGATCACTATTTCAGTCATATCACAGCTAGACAGTTTTCCATTTTGCTGTTATAGCTTTCCTCTTACACTTTCCCACATACAGAAATCTATGAATACATTATGCAATAGAGTGGAACGCATTGTAGCAAACGGAGCAATTGCTCATGTTTTCAGAAGTAGTTATGGTTGTCTAATGTTTTGAACATGACTTCAATCATCCAACGGCAACTGTTTACTTATTTCTTTCAAAAATCACTCCACTGGCTGCCGAGTTTTCAGAAAGTGTCTGTATCTGGGAAATGGCTAAGGTCGTTAAATCTTTGACTTAATAGTTGTGAAAAGTGGCATAAAACAATATACATGATGGAAATGGGTAACTGTGTCCAACGGGTTTCACTACCGTGCTGGTCACATTCTCAAATCAATAACTTTCATGTAATCCTTTTCTCACATCCTCAAATCTCTTAAAATAACTATTCAATAGATTTGAAAATATTTTGGCAAAAGGGGCAATTGTTTATCATGTTTTCCAAAGTTGTGTTTGAATTGTTTGGGTTTAAGCTGTTTTTAATGATCACATCACATCCACACCTTCTCCAGTGCTGTAATAACCTTCATGTAATATAATTTAATATAGAGTTGAAAACATTGTGGCAAATGGAGCAATTACTCATGTTTTTGGAAGTTGTTTTGCTCGTTTTGTTTGGTTTCAATGTCGGTTACAAAAATATCTATGAATGAACTATACAATAGCCAATCGAGTTGAAAACATTGTGTCAAAAAGAGCCGTTGTTCCTAATGATTTCAGAAGTGGTTTCTACTTCTACCCAAAGGCAAAAGGACAAATTGCTCATGGTCGCATAGTAATCTTGTGTAACTGACAAACAGAAAATTAACTTTATGTCACCGTAGAAATGCACGCATGTAACATATAAAGGATCACTTCGCAAATGAATCGCACAATATCTTCAAGCAAGACCGTAGTAATTTCAGTTATTTCACAGCGCTTCCTGGGTAATTTACCAGAATTACTATTGTTACTACTCCTAATTATCCATTTAATGATGTCACTCTGGTCAATGTTATGTTTAACACCAAGTTGAAACAGTATTTCGCTTTTATCTGGGCATAATTAATGCTTATTCATGATAACTGCAGGGGTAACTAACAGTACTAGGCGAGGAAACAGATTAATATTGAGTGACATTCAAAGCCTTTCTTGCATAATTAACTCTATCCCACATGTAGATCTCGAGTCTTTCTGAAGCCTCTGCAGCAATCGACTTTTGATAGTGTGGCAAAAGGAAAAATCGCACAATATCTTCAAGCCAATAACCTATGACTTTCAGCTATCATACTCCAAACCCTATTCAATCATTATGTTTTAAAGGGCAAATATTAATGTATTTGAAAGGGATTAACCCTATCTATAATGCAGACGACTTTAGAAAGTAATGCTTACCCCAAAACCATAAACACCAAGGAGGGAATTCAATTTTTAAGGACTGTAGTGACCAGGCATAACGATCAGACCCTGTTGTTCGGTGTTTCTCGCCGGGATATGTGCGAAAACAATCACAAAGTGATCTGCTGATTAATAATTTCACTTTGAATTTACATTTAAAAAGAGACATTTTAAGCTAACTTTCTATTGTACTTCATTCAAACCTGTGTAACTGACAAATAGAAAATTAACTTTATGTCACCGTAGAAATGCACGCATGTAACATTTAAAGGATCACTTCGCAAATGAATCGCACAATATCTTCAAGCAAGACAATAGGAATTTCAGTTATTTCACAGCGCTTCCTGGGTAATTAACCAGAATTACTACTGTTACTACTCCTTATGATCCATGTAATGATGTCACTCTGGTCAATGTTATGTTTAACACCAAATTTAAACGGTATTTCGCTTTTATTTGGGCATAATAAATGCGCATTCATGATAACTGCAGGGGTAACTAACAGTACTAGGCTAGGAAAACAGATTAATATTGAGTGGCATTCAAAGCCTTCCTTGCATAATTAACTCTTATCCCACATGTAGATCTCGGGGCTTTCTGAAGCCTCTGCAGCAATCGACTTTTGATATTGTGACAAAAAGGAAAAGTCGCACAATATCTTCAAGCCAATAACCTATGAATTTCAGCTATCATACTCTCAACCCTATTCAATAATTATGTATTAAAGGGCAAATGTAAATGTATTTGAAAGGGGTTAACCCTATCCATCATGCAGACGACTTTTTAAAGTAATGCTTACCCCAAAACCATACACACCATGGAGGGAATACCATTGTTAAGGACTGTAGTGACTAGGCATAACGATCAGACCCTGTTGTTTGGTGTTGCTCGCAGAGATGTGTGCGAAAACAATTACAAAGTGATCTGCTGATTATTAATTTCACTTTGAATTTACATTTAAAAAAAACCATTTTAAGCTAACTTTCTATTGTACTTCATTCAAACCTGTGTAACTGACAAATAGAAAATTAACTTTATGTCACCGTAGAAATGCACGCATGTAACATTTAAAGGATCACTTCGCAAATGAATCGCACAATATCTTCAAGCAAGACAATAGGAATTTCAGTTATTTCACAGCGCTTCCTGGGTAATTAACCAGAATTACTACTGTTACTACTCCTTATGATCCATGTAATGATGTCACTCTGGTCAATGTTATGTTTAACACCAAATTTAAACGGTATTTCGCTTTTATCTGGGCATAATAAATGCGCATTCATGATAACTGCAGGGGTAACTAACAGTACTAGGAAAACAGATTAATATTGTGTGGCATTCAAAGCCTTCCTTGCATAATTAACTATATCCCACATGTAAATCTCGGGGCTTTCTGAAGCCTCTGCAGCAATCGACTTTTGATATTGTGGCAAAAGGAAAAGTCGCACAATATCTTCAAGCCAATAACCTATGAATTGCAGCTATCATACTCTCAACCCTATTCAATAATTATGTATTAAAGGGCAAATTTAAATGTATTTGAAAGGAGTTAACCCTATCCATCATGCAGACGACTTTTTAAAGTAATGCTTACCCCAAAACCATACACACCATGGAGGGAATACCATTGTTAAGGACTGTAGTGACCAGGCATAACGATCAGACCCTGTTGTTTGGTGTTGCCCGCAGAGGTGTGTGCGAAAACAATCACAAAGTGATCTGCTGATTATTAATTTCACTTTGAATTTACATTTAAAAAGAGACATTTTAAGCTAACTTTCTATTGTACTTCATTCAAACCGGTGTAACCGACAAATAGAAAATTAACTTTATGTCACCGTAGAAATGCACGCATGTAACATTTAAAGGATCACTTCGCAAACGAATCGCACAATATCTTCAAGCCAAGACCGTAGGAATTTCAGTTATTTCACAGCGCTTCCTGGGTACTTTACCAGAATTACTACTGTTACTACTCCTTATGATCCATGTTATGATGTCACTCTGGTCAATGTTATGTTAAACACCAAATTTAAACAGTATTTTGCTTTTATCTGGGCATAAGTAATGCGAATTCATGATAACTGCAGGGGTAACTAACAGTACTAGGCTAGGAAACAGATTAATATTGAGTGGCATTCAAAGCCTTCCTTGCATAATTAACTATATCCCACATGTAGATCTCGAGGCTTTCTGAAGCCTCTGCAGCAATCGACTTTTAACATTGTGGCAAAAGGAAAAATCGCACAATATCTTCAAGCCAATAACCTATGAATTGCAGCTATCATACTCTCAACCCTATTCAAAAATTATGCATTAAAGGGCAAATGTAAATGTATTTGAAAGGGGTTAACCCTATCCATCATGCAGACGACTTTTTAAAGTAATGCTTACCCCAAAACCATACACACCATGGAGGGAATACCATTGTTAAGGACTGTAGTGACTAGGCATAACGATCAGACCCTGTTGTTTGGTGTTTCTCGCAGAGATATGTGCGAAAACAATCACAAAGTGATCTGCTGATTATTAATTTCACTTTGACTTTACATTTAAAAAGAGACATTTTAAGCCAACTTTCTATTGTACTTCATTCAAACCGGTGTAACCGACAAACAGAAAATTAACTTTATGTCACCGTAGAAATGCACGCATGTAACATTTAAAGGATCACTTCGCAAACGAATCGCACAATATCTTCAAGCCAAGACCGTAGGAATTTCAGTTATTTCACGGCGCTTCCTGGGTAATTTACCAGAATTACTACTGTTACAACTCCTTATAATCCTTCTTATGTCATTCTGGTCAATGTTATGTTTAACACCAATTTAAACAGTATTTCGCTCGTAGCTGGGTATAATTAATGATAACTGCAGGGGTAACTAACAGTACTAGGCTAGGACAACAGATTAATAGTTAATGGCATTCAAAACCTGACGTGAGGCATTACACAGTGTTTCAAAGCTATTGATCTTGACATGACTGCTTCAAGCATGTACAGGTCTGAAATATAAACAAGATTACTATGCGACCATGAGCAATTCGTCTTTTTGCCTTTGGGTAGACATCATGTTTGTTGAGAGTAGAAACCACTTCTAACATCATTAGGAAGAACGGCTCTATTTGACACAATGTTTTCAACTCGATTGGCTATTGTATAGTTCATTCATAGATTTTGTAAGTGAGAAAGTATTAGAGGACAGTTATAAAATTATTTCAGAAGTGTGTCTAAGATGACCAAAATAGTGTTCAAACCGACATTGTTTTTGAGAATGTGGCCTGCACGGGTGTGAAACCCGGTGAACAGAGTTACCCATTTCCATCATGCATATTGTTTTATGCCACTTTCCACAACTATTAAAGTCAACGATTTAACGACCTTAGCCATTTCCCACATACAGACACTTTCTGAACTCTGCAGCCAGTGAAGGGACTTTCAAAACATCATAAAACTCCCAACAAAACGACTTCAGAATAAATGACTAGCAATTGCACCTTTTGAGTGGAAGATGTGTCCGGACCGATAGTGAGTGTCGGGTGAAACATTTCTTCCACATGAATATGCTTTCATTTCTAGAGATTCCTTATGTTTGCCTCGATGTTTTTTAAAGTCATCGGCTGCAGATTCTAAAAACACCTTTCTGTAATACAGATGAATAATTTCTCTTGTATGACTTGTGAAATATGATGCGAGACAAGGTGAAATTGCTCAAATCTTGTTTTTCCGAACAGGATTTCTCCTATTATCTAACCGAACCATATGACTTAGGTACTCACAAGATTTGTGTCAATAAAGACATTTCTTTTCGAGTCCCCACAACATAGGGTTAGAGGGTAAAACAAGGATTATAAAACATCAGAATGTTGCCTTCACATTGAAGGAGATAATGTTACATGATATTCAATTAAACACTTAACAGTAATACTGATGCATTGATCTTCTTTAACACTATTATGATTGTTACATCCACTGAATCGAAATTGCTTAACCCTTTCCCTCAAACAGACAACTTTGAAAATGTATAAACAAAAATATCTTCTTTTGAAATTGTGGCCTTTTGGCTATACTGTTTTCAAAAGTCGTCTGCTGCAGATGTGTCTACAAGTAGGAAAGGGTACAGCAAATGTTATTACCCTAATATTCAAGCAACAACTTACATACTGACCCTATCCCCGAAATAAAAAAGTGATACCTTTGTACTCGAGGAACTTTGAAATCATTGTGGAAAGAAAGAAAGTGATCAATTGTTCATCCAATCTTTCAAACAGTAAGTCTGACAAGAACGCCAAAAACAGACTTTTCATGCTTTCCTATTTTGAAACATATCTGCTTAGAAAATATAACAATAGTGCCAAGGAGCGCACGCCATTGCTAGTCTGTTGAAAAGTCGAAAAGAGGGCATTTCTGAATAATTATTAATATATTTCACAGAATTTTTTATGAGCAATGTCTTCTTTTGCAAAAATGTTTTCAGAGAGATAACTTACCCGTCACATCAAGTTAATGAACTGTATTAATTCCTTGTCAATCAAACTTATTTAATCCTGTTTAACTTTAGAACACGAGTGTAGATGTACAATGAACATTTAAAGCCTAGTGAGTGAACTGAATGCTAACATTCCCGCGAAATTCGTGTTGAGCCAATCAGAAAATTGTTGTTTATGCAAATTAAGATGTTTCTAGGTTACCTTGCACGTGACCTAATCCAAGGTTTTCATCATTTAGACAGCGTTTTACGCCTCTGCAGCAGACGATTTTAAAACATTGTTACAACAGGATAAATTGCTCATTTTTATTAACTTTTCCTTTTACCAAAATGGTCATCTCTATTCATCGAATTTGAAGATATATTATGTGATAATATTTAATAATCATTTCCCATATATGCCAAATATGCAGCAGACAACTTTGAAAATATTTAAAGTCTACTGCCGAAAAGAGTTTTAAACAGTGCTTATCTCTTTCCATCAATTTTGTAAAGTTAAGTTTATAAAGTTAAACACACCATTAAAATGACTTGAGTCTGTCCAAGCAATGTGAATAGTAAAGCTCAGAGCAGACTGAATATGTTCAGTTTGATCAAAGCCTCCACATAATAATTTTCAAATGGTATTTAGGACATATAAACAGACAGATAAATATTCTACCATTTCCTACATGTAGACGCATTTATATACATCTGCAGCATACACATTTTTTAAAAAGCTTTATGGAAAAAAAATGTTCTCATAATGAGCAATATTTCTCTTTTTGCCAAACTGTTTAACACATTTCATATATAGATATTTTTTGAATACGTGTTCTCTTATGCATCTGCTACAGATTTGTTGTATATGGGAAAGACCTCTAAATATTGCAGTCCTTAGCCTTAGAGATGCATCAGTATTTTCCTTTGGCCAAACTGTTTTCAGCACATTTCAACAGTTTTCTAAGTCGTCCGCATCAGATGTGTTGTATGTGGGAAAGGGTAAGCCTCTAAATATGGGAGGATTAGGTCTATCCATGCTTAATTTTCCAATATTCAACTCAACTCAATTTGAGTTGTTGTAATCCGTGATATGTGTTCACTCACAAATTAAATCTCCAGTATTTAAACTTAAATAATTATACCCGGTTTAGGAACTGTAGGAACATAAGCATAACAATGCACCAAATCAAATAAAAATAGTATGTAATATTTTAACATTGGCCGATCATGTATAAGATGTAAGTTGTAACAAGAGTTGTCGGAGGACAATATAGCTCGCCTATCAGGGCCATCGTATATCAGGGCCTACTTCAGAACAGTTAAAGTATTAGGTAAAGTCGCACAGTATCACCTATTGCAAGATAATACACCTTTTCAATACTTATGACAAAAATTCTAAGTTCAACTAGAATGGAGTCCTCCCCGGAGCACGTGTGTCACCTGCCGGCGCCTTGTCAGAAAATTTTAATTTTTGATAGAAAAGGGGCAATAACTCTGATATAAAAAATATTTGGATTATCCCCCTTTTGTGAACCCATCACAAAAATTGATATAAACATTTGTCAGAAGTTTCAATCCAATCCTTTGAGAAGAAAAAAAGTAATTTGAATATTTGACAGAAAAGGGGCAATAACTCTGATATAAAAATATTTGGATTATCCCCCTTTTGTGAACCCATCATACACATTGATATAAACATTTGTCAGAAGTTTCAATCCAATCCTTTGAGTAGATTAAATTTTTGACAGAAAAGGGCCAATAACTCTGATATAAAAATATTTGGATTATCCCCCTTTTTGTGAACCCATCATACACATTGATATAAACATTTGTCAGAAGTTTCAATCCAATCCTTTGAGTAGAAAAAAAGTTATTTGAAACTTTAAATTTTTGACAGAAAAGGGGCAATAACTCTGATATAAAATTATTTGGATTATCGCCCTTTTGTGAACCAATCACACACATTGATAAAAACATTTGTCAGAAGTTTCAATCTAATCCTTTGAGTAGAACAAAAGTTATTTGAAAACGTGACGAAAAAAGTGTGACGGACAGACAGACAGACAGACAGACAGACGCCGGATAAAAAAAAAAATAGACAGACAGACGTCGAATAAAAAAAAAAAGTAACATTTGTCAGAAGTTTCAATCCAATCCTTCGGGTAGAAAAAAAGTTATTTGAAAATTTAATTTTTTGACAGAAAAGGGGCAATAACTCTGATATAAAATTATTTGGATTATCCCCCTTTTGTGAACCAATCACACACATTGATATAAACATTTGTCAGAAGTTTCAATCTAATCCTTTGAGTAGAAAAAAAGTTATTTGAAATTGGACGAAAAAGTTATATTTTTTGACAGAAAAGGGGCAATAACTCTGATATAACTTGACCTTGACCCAGGGTCAGGATGGGTGTAGATGGACCAATAGTTCCTAAATGTATAAACTAAATATGAAAGCAATCAATGTCATAATAGTGAATGCAGAGTGATATGTTAAACGTTAAACGCAAACCTTAAACCTTGTAACTGAACCAAGTAGAAATGACCTTGACCTTGACCCAGGTGCAGGACGGGTGTAGTGGTGTAAGCAGATGGATGACCAATAGTTCCTAAATGTATAAACTAAATATGAAAGCAATCAATGTCATAATAGTGACTGCAGAGTGATATGTTAAACGTTAAACGCAAACCTTAAACCTTGTAACTGAACCAAGTAGAAATGACCTTGACCTTGATCCAGGGTCAGAACGGGTGTAGTGGTGTGCGTAGATGGATGACCAATAGTTCCTAAATGTATAAACTAAATATGAAAGCAATCAATGTCATAATAGTGAATGCAGAGTGATATGTTAAACGTTAAACGCAAACCTTAAACCTTGTAACTGAACCAAGTAGAACCAAGTAGAAATTACCTTGACCTTGACCCAGGGTCAGAACGGGTGTAGTGGTGTGCGTAGATGGATGACGCAAACCTTAAACCTTGTAACTGAACCAAGTAGAACCAAGTAGAAATGACCTTGACCTTGACCCAGGGTCAGAACGGGTGTAGTGGTGTGCGTAGATGGATGACCAATAGTTCCTAAATGTATAAACTAAATATGAAAGCAATCAATGTCATAATAGTGAATGCAGAGTGATATGTTAAACGTTAAACGCAAACCTTAAACCTTGTAACTGAACCAAGTAGAAATGACCTTGACCTTGACCCAGGGTCAGAACGGGTGTAGTGGTGTGCGTAGATGGATGACCAATAGTTCCTAAATGTATAAACTAAATATGAAAGCAATCAATGTCATAATAGTGAATGCAGAGTGATATGTTAAACGTTAAACGCAAACCTTAAACCTTGTAACTGAACCAAGTAGAACCAAGTAGAAATTACCTTGACCTTGACCCAGGGTCAGGACGGGTGTAGTGGTGTGCGTAGATGGATGACAAATGGTTCCTAAAGGTATAAACCCTTAAAACCCAAATAAACCTTAAACACAAACCTTAAACCTAGGTGTCTACGCCACCGCCGACGCCGACGCCGCCGACGCCGGGGGTAACACATAAGCTCTCCTGTACTTCGTACTGGCGAGCTAAAAAACCACACATGTTGCCAGTTTTTAATGATGAAACGGCAGATAACAGTTCATTTCAGGAAATGTGATCCCCATCCACACTAATAGACTCTTTCTTAATGTTATTAGCACAATCTGTGTCGGACAAGTAGTACATTCGGTCATAATGTATGCTTAGTACCGGAGTCAAGGGTTGCAAATTGACTCGCCCATTCACGGCAAAATGTTTCAGGGTCACGGAAAAGAACATCGTCAAATTCAATTTCATTAGAAGCAAATTGAACAGGTTTTTCAGGAATTCAAAAATTGTGGATTGTGGGATCCACCATTGAATACTGGACTGACATGGCGGCAAGACAAGCTTTCGATAAGTACTTGGGCTTAACAGATGTAACGATCAGATGGATTTGGTAAAGGGGATTGACGTTCGATATGCTGAATACTACACTTGACACACAGTTCACAAAAGAAAATGTGAATACTAATAAAATATATGTGTTTGTTCTTTAAAACAGTTGTTTTTAAATATTTGATGCCTGCTAATCTCCCGCACAACCCAGAGTATTACGGGAACCATGAACTAAACATATGAATCAAGTGAATCTGCAGACTTGTGAAATTGGTAGAAATCTAGAGTGTACATACAGTGTACATACAGTGTACATACAGTATTGGTTTAAAGCATTCAGGCAAAATTATTGAACATCTCTATAAATGGAAGTTATTTTTATTCCATTGAGTTGAAAACATTGCGGCAAAATTATTCCGTTGCAGATACATCGGCAACTGGAAAATGTTCACTGTTCTCAAAAGAGTGTAGGACTTAAACTTCCATACTACCCCTTTTCCAACAGAGAAAAGCAGGGAGTTTAACCCCTTTTCCAACAGAGAAATGCAGGGCGTGGCATTTGCGATGATATGGTGCCGTTTTGGGATAAATTATTCCAGCACACCGATGCATTTCCTTTGAAAAATAAGATAAACACTCGATTTTACTTTCTCACATATAAACTAAATAAAAAAACAAACATATATAACCTAATACATTTAGAACAATTAATTCAAACAGAGATAAAGAGATACAACCTAAATTTCAATACCATATATAGAAAAACAAAAAGTTAACTTACCTCTCTGGTCGACATTCTTATCCAATACACATGTCTGAAATGGTCGACTTAACATAGCCAGATTTTAACATACATACAGGCGTGCGTGCATGCTTTGATTGTGAGTACTGCTAAATATACAATCGAAACAATGTGAATTCCGTGACTTTACGGCGATACCAATTTATATATTTGGGCGCAGACACAGATGATTTTTGACGCATCTTAAACGGTTGAGGGGGTTACGGAATTGCATCATGTTTTGCGATTTTCAATAATAGTGCACTCTGGTGCGGGTAAATTTGAGAAAAGCTGCATATATTGACAGTAGAATAATGTTAGTTTGCCAGAATATTGTCTTGGTGATTTTTAAGTTACGTTCATAAATTGGTCATGATGTGTTCAAAATTAGGCCATTCCAAATTTAAGAAAAATCTAATTGGTACTCGATAGACTACCGTTTTAGCTCATTGGAATGTTTGTCTTGGTTATTTGTAATGATTTGGGTTATCACATGTTTATCACCAGGTCGCTAGGCCATATTAAGATAAAATATTGTGTACACTTTAGAAATGACTAAATTATCATAGAAAGGAGAGAAAACAGTATCCACAGGTTTGGTGTCTGTTTCAATAATGTCCGATATTGAACAGGTCTGTTCAATTTAGTTCCTTCACATTGAGGGTTTTCTCTCTAGAAAAGTTAAACTGCTTTGAAATATTTGAGAGCAAAACAAACACAAAAAAATGCTCATTAAGCACAATTTCTATATTTGCCAAACTGTTAAATTGATACAAATATAGGCATACATTTTGTATATGATATTGCTCGATCTCCAACTAAATTAGGCTACACTTTCAGCATTGATTGCTAATTGACTCTAGAACGTACAGAGGGTTGAAACCTTTGTCTTATCATCTAGACAACAACTACAAAATAAAGCGTTTATAATATTGAGATTTAAGAACAATCATTAACCAGTCTCGCGAGTTATTTATAGAACCTTTTGGAATTTCCAGACGCCTTATACTGCGTCATTGAGGTGTTTTGAGTATCATGAGAGTTATAGAACGCGCAATGATATTGATTATCTGCCATAACATGAAGGAAGATACTATTTACATAATTTAACTCTATGTAGATATTATCTCAATAAATCTGAAATCTTAGAATCAATCCGGTACCAAAGTAGCACTGACATGATTATCATTAATCGTGTCTCTGCATCACCGATGGAAATATATATTTGGCGGTTTAACGGATGTAAGTTAATTGGTTTGCAGTAAGGAATAAAAAGTCAACGGGCTGTGTAAATTTTGCGTTGTTGTTGTTTCTGTTAGCATTGTGGCGAGTGTCAAACCAATCGCCACAAAAACAGATTGCAATGCTATAGGCTACCTGAAACCCATTGACATAAAACGACCCACAGAACTGTATTGCCTAGATTATTTATAAGATGAGAAAGGTTCAGCCATTGGCCCAACATATTGAATATGGCTACATTAAATAATTGCAAGAAATCTAAACCAACAATATGAGTGTAAGAGTTGCATACCATAGCTTGGACACGTATCTGGAAGGAGCAAACAAAAAAGCAGTCTGAGATATTTGACATCCCAGTAAGAACGTTCACTTTGAACATCAGCTCGGGCAACATTCTTTCCGACGTTCGACAAAGGTCATTATGACAAGCGCGTCATTTGTCTTCCACTAACTAGATTAATAGCATATGTGGAAAGCAGTCAGTTGCTTGAACAGTCTGTTGTGTGGAGTACTGGTGGGTGTTTAAAAGCCAGGAAACACGTGCGAAGGTAAACTGACCGCCGTGGTAAGACTGATTTTTTTTTTTGAAACGGCGTTAAACTCTAATCAATCAATCAATAATAACGCTCACGATTCAATTTACCCTTTCCTATCCAACTCAGCTAGAGCTCAAGTACTTTTCTTGTCTAGGAAAAAGTGCATCTCGTGTATCGGTGATATAACTATTGGGTCTTTTCGGAAAAAGCTAAGGTATCGCACCCGGACTTCTTTGTATCTAACTCGGTCTCTTGAATGTATCTGCACCTGTCAGTTGCTTGAACATGATGTTGAGTACATTATCAAATGGGCTTATAGAAGCTAACAAGCTTATGCTCAATCAGAGCAATTGGTCTCTATCATTACATTACATTACAAATCTGCAGCAGTTGACCAAAGAAAATACTTAGTAAAAACTATTCAACAAATCTCTATAAATGAAAGAACAATGAAGTTGAAAATAGTGTAGCAAAAGAAGATGCTGCTCATAATGGGGATATTTCTCCTTTTGCCAAAATGTTTTCAAAAGTCGTCTGCTGCAGAGTCTGTGTTTTGTAAATGTGTAAACAGTGAACATTAAGCACTATAGCATCATTACTGTAGTAGACTACGTTTATTATGATCTTTTTTAAATTTGCATATTTGATACTATTTCTTTCAACATCCCCAACACGTTTCTAACTAGATTTAAAATTACTTCATGTCATATTTTTGAAAAATTGTTGAAAGCGGCGCAAAGCACCAAACAACAAACAATACGTTCCTGATTAGACGAAGGCCCTACATGCACTATATAGACATATATATAGTATCAAAAATGCATTTTTCCTCTTCTCTGGAGTTAATTTTTTAACTATATTGAAAGAGGATCACCTAATGTAAATGATATTTCTTGTTTTCATATATATACTTATTACGCGATATGATACAGTTGCTTCCCTTTCTGAATGGCCATGACATTTGACATAGGGTCAAATTGCATGCAATACGTCCAGATACATTATCTTAAATTCAATTCGTAAAAAAAATGGACGAGTTGACGAATTGACGATTTTGACGTAGCCATTCTGAATGACTGATGTCCATGAAATATGAAATAGGGTCAAAGTTGCATTCAATACGTCCTGATACATTAGAAAAATATTGTTTTCGTCAATTCGTCACCAAAATTGACCACTTTGACGTAGCCCTTCATAATGACTCATGGCCAGGGTAATTGAAATATAGTGTAATTTGCATTCAATACGTTCAGATTCAGTATCTAAAAGACAGAAATAAAGTCTTTTAGAAAAATAATGTTTTCGTCAATTTCGTCAACTGCATTGACGAGTTGACAAATTGACGAACTTGACGAAGCTCTTCTGATTGACTGATCAACATGAAATAGGACCTAATTTGCAGTCAATACGTCCAGATACATTATCTAAAGGAAAGAAATAAAATTTTGAGAAAAAGATTGTTTTCGTCAATTTCGTCAACTAAATTGACGAGTTGACTAATTGACGAACTTGACAAAGCTCTGCTGAATGACAGATTGCTATGAAATTTGAAATTGGGTCTTATTTGCATTCAATACGTCCAGTAACCTTATCTAAAATACAGAAATAAAGTTTTTAGAAAATATTTTTTTCGTCAATTCGTCAACAAAATTGACAAATTAACGAACTTAACGTAGCGCTTCTGATTTACTGATCGCCATGAAACATGAATTAGGGCCTAATTTGCAGTCAATACGTCCAGATACATTATCTAAAGGAAAGAAATAAAATTTTGAGAAAAAGATTGTTTTCGTCAATTTCGTCAACTAAATTGACGAGTTGACAAATTGATGAACTTGACAAAGCTCTGCTGAATGACAGATTGCCATGACATATGAAAAAGGGCCTAATTTGCTTTCAATACGTCCAGATACATTATCTAAATGAAAGAAATAAGTTTTTAGAAACATATTTTGTTCGTCAATTTAGTGACGAATTGACGAACTTGACGAACCTAAAAAAATGCCACAGTTCATCACTCGTCAATTCGTCACTCGCCAACCTAACTTCAAGGACTTAACAATTTCTCCTTATCAGACAATATTTTCGACTCTGTACGCTTCGTAATTTCTAAAATATGTTTTCAAATCAGACAACATACCTCATTAAAGTAATCTAGTCTACCTGGGTGTTTATACAACACTATTGTGAACAGTGAAGAACCCGATCAGAATATACGAAGTCGTACACTGGTCAGAAAGTCAATTTCCTTGTGAAGGAACCCAACTTAGACAACATAGCTTATGGACATTATCCAATAGTAATGGCCTTCACGTAGTTCTTAAAAGCTACAATGATATTGTAAAAGTATCATGCCTGATAAACGGTTAACAATGCATTAATTAGAGCCCGCCAAGGAAAAGGTACATGTTAGCTTTTTGGATAGGTTTGTAACCAGATCAGTCTGCGCAGTCGGATCCCAAGCGTCTGAGTTTATATTTGTGAACAATCATTTCGTATGTATAATAGCATTATGTAATGGTCTAAAAATATGGCCAATGAAAAGTGACGCCTTAGGGCTGATCGAGATCTTAACTATTAAGATATCAATAACACAAGCTTGATGGGAGATTCTTTTCGACTTGTAAAGATTCTGATACGATATATCAGGTGAACAAGCTAATCGCAACCTACATTATTCAGAAATGCAAACGTGTACGTATTCCAATGGACGGACTCATTGTATGTAATGCCGGTTTGGACAATTGATATTTGCCATTCTGTATGCCTCCTGGAAATCGGTTAAGACCATCAAATAAGAATAGTGTATAACCTGAATCAGCATTCATCTAAGATCCCCGAAAGTACGACTGGTTTCTATCTTTAGAAATCATGTGCTTTTTGTATTTCCAGTGATATGTGTAAGTGTATATAACTAATTAAGAAGAGAAAAGCATAATTCATTTTCAAAATAAATCTGTATTTATGTAGTATACTTCTTTTAACCTTTTGATTATAAAAAAAATAAGATAGCAAAAATATGTATATATAATATTATCAACGGCGTATATCATCAAATCACGAAAATCGACACATTCCAATATATGGGTTTTCATCGTCTTCATCACTATCTTCAACAACATCAGCGTTCTCCTTTATCTTTCTTACATCATCCCTTCCTAAATATGTGTCACTTTCTGCGTTAACGTCAACCTCCACGACATTCCCATTACACAACAAACATAGAGGGCACTGGCAAGGCTCTTTCTTCTCTTCTTTAAAGGTATCGTTCATACTCTCTTCTCTGTCGGCATCCTTTTCATCTACATCATCGTTGTCAATACTTGATTCCCGAACATCAGCACTGTAATAAATATCACCATAGCCATCTTCTTCATAATGATCATCGTTATTTCCTTTTTCATCATCATTATATTCATCATCACAATCATCATCGTCATTACTTTCTCCTGCATCATCATCCCAATAATCATATTCATTATCTACTTCTTCCTCATCATCACCATCATCATATTCATCATCATCATCGTCATCATCATCATATTCATCATCATCGTCATTTCCTTTTTCATCATCATTGTATTCATCATCACAATCATTATCGTCTTTACTTTCTCCTGCATCATCATCCCAATAATCATATTCATTATCTACTTCTTCCTCAGCATCACCATCATCATATTCATCATCATCATCGTCATCATATTCATCATCATCATCATCAATGTAGTCATAATCAGTGTCGTCCTCCTCATCACCCCCGCTATCAGCATCCAACCGCCTGACCCTGACCGTTTCCGTCTGAAATCCAGAAACAAATGAGATTAGTGTAAATGCTTTTTCTCGCAATCGCATGGAAACAGATTAAATCATAGAAAACATTTTTGAAAAGAAGCGATTGAAAGCTGTTTCAGTAACTGGTTCAATATTATTCTTCTCTGCAATATTTTATTTTTTATTTTACAGGAATAATTGTTTGTTTCAAAGTAAGATTGAGTTACATTACATGTATATAAATTGTCATTGAATTAACACCAAACTGTCTGAACACAAAGTGGAATATGCCACGAGTGAAGATAACTCATTTTGGTATTTGGGAAATTGATAAATTAAATTGTGATCATAAGTACTGATTGTTTGGGGTTGCAAGCAAATCACGGCGACCAGTTCACTTAACCATGTATTTCTTGACTTTCTCACACCAGTACTCCTAACAACCAGGGGCGTAGCTTTGCAATAATCAATGTGTAGGCCGTCTCGTGAGAAAATCAACAGTGTGGACTCTGCGTAAAGTATCGACCCGGATCAGCCTAAGCATGCCAAACAGGCCTACCCGGATAGACACGTTTCGCCTCCTGTGGATTTTCTGTTCCAGGAATAACTACTCTACACATATATCCCCCTAAGACGGAATGTGTCGGTCGGATCAGTCTGCGCGAACAGCGCAGGCTGATCTGGTTGATACATTACGCAGATGTCTATCGCCACATCTACATTTTGGGGCATTTTGAGAAAAAAATGTGTAGGCACGTGCCTACAGTGCCTATAGGGAGCTACGCCCCTGACAACACTATTTTCCTAGCAACTTGGCTGCTTTTAGCACTGTTACACTGTTAGCCCTGCGAGGGACTGATCGTTCGCACTCATAACCCCTGGGTTGATATCGACTGAGCTACGTGGACCCGGTGAACGTGATTCGAGAAAAGGATGATACATTGTACGTACCTCCGTAACTGTTTCGACTAACGTCAGTGATACCATACTCATTATTAAACGTGCTTGTCCCTTTCTGTCATATGTCCGTGTCTGTTGAAAAGTGTAAGTCCGTCCGTGTCGTTCTTCCGTTCGTGTCCTTGTCGTGTTCTTTGTCAGAAACATCTGGTCAGGGTCAAACGAGTTTCCGTCCAATACTGCCAAGCTATTCACCTGAAAATAAAGGTGTTAAGGATTATCATTGAGTTTATTCCTATCAGGGGCGTAGCTCGGCAATAATTATGTGTAGGCCGTCTCGTGAGAAAATCAACAGTGTGGACTCTGGACTACCGGATCAGCCTAAGCATTCCACACAGGCGTACCCGGATAGACACTTTTCGCCTCCTGTAGATTTTCTTTTTCAGGAATCACTACTTTATCTTTCCCACCTTAGACGGAATGTGTCGGCTGAATCAGTCTGCGCGGATAGCGCAGGCTGATCTGGTCGATACATTACGCAAATATGTACCGCCGCAGCTGCATCTTGGGGCATTTTTAGAAAAAATGTGTAGGCACGTGCCTACAGTGCCTAAAGGGAGCGTCGGCCCTGCCTATGTAAATATTTGGTAAACACCGAAGAGTATTTTATAAAATATTGTCAATCTGTGTTAATTGAAAGTCAGATTAAAGAAGAGCTGAGTGGTCTGTCTGTTTACTAATCAAAGTTTAAAGACAAGTTCTTATGGCATTCATTGTATGTACACTATCACGAGGAGCCGATTAAATGTAGACCAAGAATCGACTTCGAGAATATTGCCCCGAATACCTGCGTCGAAAACAGTAGGCAACAGTTTACTGGAAACAGGCAAAGTGGCTTCAACTCGGAAGGATAACTAAGGTGTAGATCCATATAAATGGTTAAAGAATAGTTATATTCCTTATACTCGTATGGGTAACATACATAAGTTTTTCGTTAGAGACTTTGATTGAAAGACATATTGAACTTGTTAATTCAACACCAACCATGTATTAATTTATAATGTTGATTGTTTATGTAGACCTTAAAGACTTTGTAGACTTTGATCACTGCTAGCATATCAAAACTGTTCAAATTAAATCTATGTTTTTTCTGTTATAAATTCTAAAAAATTATTGTCGATTCTTTGTGAATAAATAAATAAAACACAATGTATGTATAAAATAACACTCAATAGTCAAGCTTTCGGCCTAACGGCCTTCTTCAGGAACTTCAAAATCAATTACTTAAAAAGCATGTATGGATGCTAGTTCAATACTAAAAGTATAACTGACAAGAAATAACATCATGATCTTAATAACATCATGATTAAAACACAATGATCATCTACAAGTATAAACATTATGTAAAATCAAACTGGCAAATCTTAGTTATTTAAGCTGGAGAGGGACATAATTAGGTTGTACTATCCTCTCACTCTAAAACGATATATAGTTTATGTTATGTTAATTTACGAAATAAAATATGTTTAAACTGAACTGACGTGGTTACAATGGTTATCAAGGCAAAATATGTCCATAAGGAAAGGAAAGTTGAAATGTCTTACCACAACTGTGTGTTTTCGGATATGATCATACCCATTCCTATCCCCATGTATTCGTGTATCAGTATTTACACACTGTTTCACAAATCGTGCCGTTTGCATATTTTATTTCATTATTTTGATCAGAGCTTAAAATGTACGTCTTCTTATTGATTTGTATAGTTTGCTTTTGCGACGTTGTTATTGGATACGACGTACTCGACGTCATCAAAAGTACGTCACTGACGTAGATTAATTAACGCATGCGCTGTACGGTGAATCTCGGACTTAACGTCAATATATTTAAGAAAGAGAATCAGATGAAGGTTAAAGTTCGCACAGCCTTAGCTTTACCTACATTGTTTGGTTCTCATTTCAACCCCCTTTCCCACATACAAGAAATTTGCAGCATCTGAGCACAAATATATGAAAGTACATGTTGCTCATGATGGGATAATTCAATAAGTCGCTTGCTGCAGATTCGTCAAAATGCCCCTAAATGTGAGTCACGGCTAATGTTAGGTGTAGCAATATACTAGTATTGTGTTGGTTTGTATCAGGAACGCAGATGATCTTATCTACGTCCCTGTTTGTATGGTATTTTTCTCAACTTTCAATCATGTTTCAGTTATATCTTGGCGTTTCTAGGGTAACTTGGAGTTACCACTTGTATTGGTCTTTAATCATTAAAACAGCGAGTCAGTCGTCATGCTATAACCCCATAATCCTGATCTTCAAGGCAACTAGCCCTTTTAACAATTATAGGCATATATATGAGCCGTTCCACGAGGAAACCAACATTATTGACTCCGCGTAAAGTATTGACCCGGATCAGCCTAAACATGCCGCGCAGGCTAACCCGGACAGACACTTTTCGCGATCTGTGGATTTTCTGTTTCAGGAATCATTACATTACACCTCTGTCCACATGAGACGGAATGTGTCGGCCCGGATAAGCCTGCTCGGACTGCTGATCTAGGTCGATTCATTACGCAGATCCATTAATCTTGGTTTTCTCGTGGAATGGCTCATATATATATAGGAGATGTCACTTAGAGTAATTGTTGAAGAAGACTGATTAATTTATATATTTACAAAGACTTTTCTATCTTATCTATCGAACAAGGCGTGTTTTAACGTTTATGTGTTTAATTAACCATCTTTTAACGCTTCTGTAGAAAACGATTTTGAAAATATGGTAGCAATTGAGAAATTGCTCTATTTGCCACAATGATTTACACTCTTGTCAATAATAAACATTTCTTTTAAAAGTAGTTTCTATATTTATGCCTAGATGTTTTCCAATTTCCATTGGAGAAAGGATTTAAAGTCTTGATAGTAAAGGTATGCTAGTTTTGAAGATTTTGGCGCCCAGATATATTTCTAGATCCATTTCATCGCGTGAACTTGTGCTTTTAGTGAACCGTATGCTTAACCCTTTCCCTCATATAGACGCTTTCTGAAGCTTCAGCAGCAGACGGCTTTTTAAAAAGATAGTGACAAAAGAAGAAATTGCTCAAAACGCTTTCATATATTGCAACAACTACAAAATAAAGCGTTTATAATATGGAGATTTAAGAACAATCGTTAACCAGTCTCGCGAGTTAGTTATAGAACCTTTTGGAATTTCCAGACGCCTTTTACTGCGTCAATGAGGTGTTTTGAGTATCATGAGAGTTATATAACGCGCAATGATATTGATTATGTGCAATAACATGAAGGAAGATACTATTTACATAATTTAACTCTATGTAGATATTATCTCAATAAATCTGAAATCTTAGAATCAATCCGGTACCAAAGTAGCACTGACATGATTATCATTAATCGTGTCTCTGCATCACCGATGAAACTATATATTTGGCGGTTTAACGGATGTAAGTTAATTGGTTTGCAGTAAGGAATAAAAGGTCAACGAGCTGTGCAAAACTGTCTATGTAAATGTTTTCGTTGTTGTTGTTGTTTCTGTTAGCATTGTGGCGAGTGTCAAACCAATCGCCACACAAATAGATTGCAATGCTATAGGCTACCTGAAACCCATTGACATAAAACTACCCACAGAACAGTATTTCCTAGATTGTTTATAAGATGAGAAATGTTCAGCCGTTGGCCCAACATATTGAATATGGCTACATTAAATAATTGCAAGAAATCTAAACCAACAATATGAGTGTAAGAGTTGCATACCATAGCTTGGACACGTATCTGGAAGGAGTAAACAAAAAAGCAGTCTGAGATATTTGACATCCCAGTAAGAACTTTCACTTCGAGCATCAGCTCGGCCAACATTCTTTCCGACGTTTGACAAAGGTCATTATGACAAGCGCGTCATTTGTCTTCCACTAACTAGATTAATAGCATATGTGGAAAGCAGTCAGTTGCTTGAACAGTCTGTTGTGTGGAGTACTGGTGGATGTTAAAAAGACAGGAAACACGTGCGTAGTTAAACTGACCGCCGTGTAAGACTGAATTCTTTTTGAAGACGGCGCTAAACTCTAATCAATCAATCAATAATAACGCTCACGATTCAATTTACCCTTTCCTATCCCACTCAGCTAGAGCGCAAGTACTTTTCTTGTCTAGGAAAAAGTGCATCTCGTGTATCGGTGCTATTACCATTGGGTCTTTTCGGAAAGAGCTATAGTATCGCACCCGGACTTCTTTGTATATAACTCGGTCTCTTGAATGTATCTGCACCTGTCAGTTGCTTGAGCATGATGTTGAGTACACTATCAAATGGGCTTATAGAAGCTAACAAGCTTATGCTCAATCAGAGCAATTGGTCTCTATAGTTACATTACATTACAAATCTGCAGCAGACGACCTAAACAAATATTAAGTAAAAACTATTCAACAAATCTCTATAAATGAAAGAACAATAATTGAATGAAGTTGAAAATAGTGTAGCAAAATAATATGCTGCTCATTATGGGGCTATTTCTCCTTTTGCCAAAATGTTTTCAAAAGTCATCTGCTGCAGTGTGTGTTTGGTAAATGTGTAAACAGTGAAAATTAAGCTCTATAACATCATTACTATAGTAGACTACGTTTATTATGATCTTTTTTAAAATTGCATATTTGATACTATTTCTTTCAACATTCCCAACACGTTTCTATCTCCATTTAAAATTACTTCATGTCATATTTTTTGAAAAATTGTTGAAAGCGGCGCAAAGCACCAAACAACAAACCATACGTTCCTGATTAGATGAAGGCCCTACATGCATAGGCACTATATAGTATCATGGGCTAATAATACGTAACACGTATTAGTAGTCCATGATATGCATACGGATTTTTAAAAAGTGCATTTTTCCTCTTCTATGGAGTTAATTTTTTAGGTCCATGAAGTTAGGTTGACGAGTGACGAATTGACAAGTGACGAACTGTGACATTTCTTTAGGTCCGTGAAGTTAGGTTGACGAATGACGAATTGACGAGTGTCGAACTGTGACATTTGTTCTAAAAACTTTAATTCTTTCTTTAAGATAATATATCTGGCCGTATTAAATGCAAGTTATGTTTCACGGCGATCAGTCAATCAGAAGAGCTTCGTCAAGTTCGTCAATTCGTCAACTCGTCAATTTAGTTATTTTCTTTAGATAATGTATCTGGACGTATTGAAATCAAATTAGACCCTATTTCATGTTTCATGGCGATCAGTCAATCAGAACAGCTTCGTCAAGTTCGTCAATTCGTTAACTCTTCAATTTTGTTTATTTATTTATTTTATTTATTGGGGTTTTACGCCGCTTTCAACATTATTTCAGTTATATCACGGCGACAGTTCACTTATTCATGATCCCTGGGTAAACAAACCAGTACTAGGCTAGAAAATGTGCCTTGCCCAAGGGCACTCTACCATGACCGTAGTGCCGCGACTGGGGATCAAACCCGGAACACCCGGTTTCGAAATCCCCGACGCTAACCACTCGACCATAGCAGATTCCTCAATTTTTTTGACACCAAATTGATGAACAAAATATTTTTCAATTTTTTTTTTAATTTCTTTCCTTTAGATAATGTATTTGGACATATTGAATGCAAATTTTGCCCTATTTCAAAATTCATGGCCATCAGTCATTCGGAAGAGCTTCGTCAAGTTCGTTAATTCGTCAACTTGTCAATTTTGTTGACGAATTGACGAAAAAATATTTTTCCAAAAACTTTATTTCTGTTTATAAGATAA
Organism: Serripes groenlandicus; assembly: GCA_031761405.1. NCBI lineage: Eukaryota > Metazoa > Mollusca > Bivalvia > Cardiida > Cardiidae > Serripes > Serripes groenlandicus. Next base: position 29,062,524 of record JASEVX010000003.1, read on the forward strand.
TGTATCTGGAAGTATTGAATGCAAATTAGGCCCCTTTTCAACTTTCATGGCCATCAGTCATTCAGAAGAGCTACATCAAGTTCGTCAATTCGTCAACACGTCAATTTTGTTGACGAATTGACGAAAATTCTAAAAACATTATTTCTGTCTTTTAGAAACTGAATCTGAACGTATTCAAAAGACTTTCATCAAGTTCGCCAATTGGTTTTCATTTTGAATTTCACATACAATGAGCCCTGATTTTGTAACGTATAAAACGCACCAAAATAAATGTTGACTAACATCACAGCACATTCTTGTTCAGTTGAATAGATAAATACCTAGGTTTTAGTTGATGTCTTTCTGTATGAGGAAAATTCTGGGGCTAGTCCACGCGTGAAATTATCATATATACACTCATACTAGTGAACGGAAGATAACTGAATATATTATATGAAAATCGGTCCTGATTTTGGACTTCGACATATACAGGTTCTAGTTTCATGGCCATCAGTCATTCAGAAGAGCTTCGTCAAGTTCGTCAACTCGTCAATTTAGTTGACGAAATTGACGGATTTTTTTTTTCCAAAACTCTATTTCTTTCCTTGGACGTATTGAATACAAATTAGGCCCTATTTCATAGTTCATGGCGATCAGTCATTCAGAAGAGCTTCGTCAAGTTCGTCAATTCGTCAACTCGTCAATTTAGTTGACGAAATTGACGAATAAAATATTTTCTAAAAACTTTATTTCTTTCTTTAAGATAATGTATCTGGACGTATTAAATGCAAATTATGCTTTATTTCATGTTTCATGGCGATCAGTCAATCAGAACAGCTTCGTCAAGTTCGTCAATTCGTCAACTCGTCAATTAAGTTGACGAAATTGACGAAAAATAAAAATTTATTCCCTTTAAATAAAGTATCTGGATGTAATGAATGCAACAAAAGCCCTATTTCATGTTTCATGGCGATCAGTCAATCAGAAGAGCTACGTTAAGTTCGTCAATTCGTCAACTCGTCAATTTTGTTGACGAATTGACGAAGAAAAAAAATCTAAAAACTTTATTTCTGTCTTTTAGATAATGTATCTTGACGTATTGAATGCAAATTAGGCCCTATTTCAAATTTCATGGCGATCAGTCATTCAGCGGAGCTTTGTCAAGTTCGTCAATTCGTCAACTCTTCAATTTAGTTGACGAAATTGACGAAAACAATATTTTTCTAAAAATTTGATTTCTGTCTTTTAGATAATGTATCTGGACGTATTGAATGCAACTTTGATCCTATGTCAAATTTCATGGCCATCAGTCATTCAAAAGAACTTCGTCAAGTTCGTCAATTCGTTAATTTGGTTGAGGAATTGACGAAATCATAAATCATCTAAAAACTTTATTTCTGTCTTTTAGATAATGTATCTGGACGTATTGAATGCAAATAAGGCCCCCATTTCAAATTGGCGATCAGTCATTCAGAACAGCTTCTTCAAGTTCGTCAATTCGTCAATTCTGCTGACGAATTGACGAACAAAATATGATTGTGTTTTCTGAGTCCTATGATTTAAACTAACTCCTGTGATGAAGAACCTAGTAGAAACTGGAAAGGCAATCCATTGTATATGGTATTTCGGAAAGCTCCTTTCTTTATATTGTTAGTACATTATAAATAAGACCAGTTATCAGAATAGCTATATACCTCAGCGAGCTTAATCCATGCCGCAACCTCCCTTTGTAACTTTGCTTGCGGATTGTATTGCAACCAAATTGCTCTTAAGTAGTGGTAACAAGTTGAAATTTATATTTGTTCAAATTGAGGTGTTTTTTTTGCCAAACTTCACGGTTGTGTACATCTTGGAATCAGCAAAGGACGGGCCGTTATGTTCTTTTTACTAGCAGTAAACAACATTTGATATGTCAACCTTATTACAATAGATTCACTAATGAAAACAATACCAATTTCGTATACACTGTACGAATGTGAGCTATGGCATTCTATGTCTTCTTTAGATATCAAGAACGTTGTAAACTTTGGTAATTATGTGGCAAAAAAACACATCATTTGCACTGTAGAACACGTACATATATGGTATTTAGTCGGCTAGGTCGGTACAACATACAATGTGAAACTGACAAACGCAAAACAACTTTCCTTTTAAGGCTGTGTAAAATGCCTACGAATTGTCTCACTAACCAGATTTCCACTTATCGTCTAAATTGTTTTAAAACAATTCAATGTACTCGACTAAAATTGTTTTATTTCCGATACTTTCAACTTATTGCAAAAATATGATTTAACTGCATACATTGTATCGTATCTAACTACTGGCACATTCCCTGAGAAAAAGGTTCTTAGAAAAGGAAAGTTTTTAGGGTCGTTTGAATGCGAGCGTCAGGAAATAATGAGCCTCCGCCATGGCTTCGACCGTTTTGTGTCTGTTCACAAAAACAGCCTTCCATCGTTATTTTTGATATTTGCCAAAACGCGCAGAACTATGCATCATGCATAAAGTGCTATACAATTATTAGCTATTATCAAACACTGAAGGGAAACTGTCAGTCAGTGTGTGTAATGCCAACATAGTAATACAAATATTTAAGGACACTTAATATCCGAATGTGCTAATTTCTTACTTGAACGGAATTTATATTTTTGAAAACATCAGTTTTAACTGTACTAATGATAGCTATAAACGTTGTTAAACTTCAGGGCTTCGCTCAACAGTATGAGTGTGTATGTGATAATTGCATGCGTGGACGCGCACCAGAATACACTTTTTAAAAACAGAAAGCCATCAACTAGAACCTGTGTACGTATTCAACTGAAGAAGAATGTGCTGTGATGTGTATCAACGTTTATTTTGTCGCGTTTTATACGTTGACAATCATAAAGGCTCATTTCCATCTAAAAAATGCATTTGGGGACCGTCCACCAGTACGTGTGTACTTTATGTAGTTGCATGCGTGGACGCGCCACATAATACACTTCTCCCATGCAGAAAGCTATTAGCAAGAACCTGTGTATGAAGAGATTCAAGAATATGCTGTGATGATTGTCAACGTATATTTCGTTGTGTCTTATTTCTTGAAAAACATCTTGGCTCATTTTCATACATGGTTTGCTTTACGGGTCTGTTCACCAGTTCATGTGTATGTGATAATTCCATACGTGAGTGCGCCTCAAAATAATTTTCCAAATGCAGAAAGTCATCAACTAGAACCTGTATATGTCGAAGTCCAAACTCAGAACCGATTTTCATATAATATATTCATTTATCTTCCGTTCACCAATATTAGTGTATATATGATAATTTCATACGTGGACTAACCCCAGAATACATTTTCCTCATACAGAAAGCCATCAGCTCAAACCTAGGTATTTATCTATTCAACTGAACAAGAATGTGCTGTGATGTTTGTCAACATTTATTATGGTGCGTTTTATAGGTTAACAAACATCAGGGCTCATTTTCATTCCGGCAAGATATGCATTTGGGTACCGTACCGTCTACCAATACGGGAGAATATTTGACTTAATTGCATGTGTGGACAAGCCCTAGAATACACTTTCCCAACGGAGAAAGCCAAACCCTGTACTAATAGATAACACTTAAGTAGAATATGCTGGGATGTTTGTCAACGTTTATTTTGGAGTTGACGAAGTGACGAACTTCATGAAGCTCTTTTGAATGACTGATGGCCATGAAACCTGAAACAGGGCTTAATTTGCATTCAATACGTCCAGATCCATTATCTTAAAGACAGAAATAAAGTTTATAGTTTGTGTTTTTTTCGTCAATTTGTCAACAAAATTGAAGAATTGACGAACTTGACGATGCTCTTCTGAATGACTGATGGCCATGAAATATGAAATAGGGCCTAATTTGTATTCAATACGTCTAGATACATTATCTTAAAGTCAGAAATAATGTTTTCAGATTATTATTTTTTTCGTCAATTCCTCATCCAAATTGACGTATTTGACGAAGCTCTTCTGAATGACTGATGGCCATGAAATTTGACATAGGGTCAAAGTTGCATTCAAAACGTCCAGATACATTATCTAAAAGATAGAAATAAAGTTTTTAGAAAAATATATTTTTCGTTAAAAAAATTGACGAGTTGACGAATTGACGGACTTGACGTAGCCGTTCTGAATGACTGATGTCCATGAAATATGAAATAGGGTAAATGTTGCATTCAATAAGTCCTGGTACATTATCTAAAAGACAGAAATAAAGTTTTTAGAAAAATATATTTTTCGTCAATTCGTCAACAAAATTGACATGTTGACGAAATGACGACTTTGACGTAGCCCTTGTGAATGACTCATGGCCAGGAGAATTGAAACAGGGCCTAATTTGCATTCAATACGTCCAGATACATTATCTAAAGGAAAGAAATAAAGTTTTTAGAATTATTTGTTTTTCGTCAATGTTGTCATCTAAATGGACGAGTTGACGAATTGACGAACTTGACGAAGCTGTTCTGCTTGACTAATCGACATGAAACATGAAATAGGGCATAATTTGCAGTCAATACGTCCAGATACATTATCTAAAGGAAAGAAAAAAAGTTTTTAGAAAAATATTGTTTCCGTAAATTTCGTCAACTAAATTGTAATTAGAGATAACACTTATGCTGTGATGTTTGTCAACGTTTATTTTGGAGTTGACGAATTGACGAACTTGACGAAGCTCTTCTGAATGACTGATCGCCATGAAACATGACTTGCATTTAATACGTCCAGATACATTATTTTAAAGAAAGAAATAAAGTTTTTAGAAAAGATGTCACAGTTCGTCACTCGTCAATTCGTCACTCGTCAGCCTAATTTCATGGACCTAAAAAATGTCACAGTTCGTCACTCGTCAATTCGTCACTTGTCAACCTAACGAATAATGTATCTTGACGTATTAAATGCAAATTAGGCCCTATTTAATATTTCATGGCGATCAGTCAATCAGAAGAGCTTCATCAAGTTGGTCAATTCGTTAACTCGTCAATTTAGTTGACACAATTGACGACAAAAATATTTTTCTAAAAACTTTATTTCTTTCGAGTTGACAAATTAACGAACTTGACGAAGCTCTTTTGATTGACTGATCGCCATGAAACATGAAATTAGGTTAACAAAATTGACAAGTTGACGAATTGACGAATCTCTTCTGAATGACTGATGACCTACTTTCGTGAATGATATGCACTTATATATAGACGTATAGTAACTTGTTCGTTATATGTACAGTTGACAGCATACCAATGGACTTAAATACCTATTGTCGAAATAATTAAAAGATATGTGAGCTTTATGGGTAATACATGTATAACATTTCTATACATGAAAATTTCATGTTCTTGCGTTCGAATTTTAGGAGCTTTTATGAACGGAAACTACGTCAATGCGAAGAATTGTTGTATAAATACCGGTACCCTAGACACCGCGTATATGATACAAACGAATGTTGACGAACAAGCAACATATAACCTTTGACCTCAAAGACGAACATGTTTAAAAGAGCCATTTCACCTTTTCCAACAGTATTCTTTTTAACTGTTCACATCAAAATATTATGTCATTGTCTTCAGACCATATTTTCTTCATACGCTTTCTAACAGAGATTCGATAAGCATCATACCAAGTATATAATATATCTAAAAGTTACAGTCAGTTTATAATGATCCACGTCTGGCGATAAGGTGTCTTAACTATTTCCTGCATACAACAAAACTGCAGCAGACGACTTCGAAAGTATATTTGGAAACGCATGGAAAAGCTCTATTAATGTAGGTATAACTGAAAAGAGATGAAAACATTGTGGCAAAAGGAGAAATTGCTCATTATGCGCAATTTCTTCTTTTGTCGTCATGTTTTCAAAAAGCCGTCTGCTACATAGGCGTCAGAAAGCGTCTATATGTCAGCGAAAGGGTTAATGTCCCTATTAAATGGGGTCGCATGAAGGGATATTGGAGTCACACTAATGGTGTTACAGTTCTATATTTTGGTCGAAAGATGCATCTAAGAATAAATTACATGTACCAGACAGTAACATCTTTGGGGAGACAGTGCGGGTGCACAGCTTCGCCCGGGTCTTCACTGTACTCAGATGTATTAAGACCCCCACATCGCTAGACGTTGCCTAAATGTTATAAATGTTGCGTATGTCTACAATGTTTATGATTACTTTGTAAAAATCAAAGCACTGAAAGTGCTGACGGCCTGTGGGCTGCAGGAAGGTTGGAGAAGTAGGGAAAATGTGAAAGAAAATAACAATTGCAGCTTATGTTTATGTATATTGCTAAGAAGTTGAAAGATCATATCAAAAATAGTAAATATTATGAAACTGCCAATATGAAAACAGGAGGACCTTGTTGGCACTATATCGCTCACCTGAGTGCAAGAGCTCATACGTATACATATTTAAGACATGAAGAATCAACGGAAAATTTGACAGCAGGTTTAGGCAGAATATTTTGAAGTTTCTGTCTTATTATATTCAACTTCCATCAAGTAGAAATAATTCTCTAAACCATGTACTAGACTAGGAGAAAGTGTTTGATCAATGCAAGTCTCATGAAGATATTTTTTCTGACACATATTCAAAATGAAATATCCAGATTGTTATCAAGATTTTCCTTTCAAGAGTGACCTATTTTTTGTTAGTTGTTATGACCTATATTCGAACATGGACTGGATATCACCAATACAAACATTCTGACAAAGTTTCAAGCTGCTGAAGTAGAAAATAAAGCCTCCAGAGTATTTATAGGATTTTTCTTCAATTTGGCCTCATGACCTAGTTTATAACCAATCAGGACCCATATTCGAACTTGGCCTAGGTATTATTAAGTTAAACATTCTGACCAAATCTTAAAAAATGTGGCTTCTACAGTGTTGACAAGATTTCCCTTCAATTTGACCTAGTAATCTAGGTTTTAACCCGGCATGACCAACATTCATACTCGGCCTACATATCATCAAGACAAATGTTCTGATGTAGTTTAAACATGCTCAAGTTAAAAATGCAGCCTCCAGAGTGTTAACAAAACATCCCTTCAATTTTGCCTAGTGACCTAGTTTCTGACCCAATATGACACGTATTGGAACTTGACTTAGATACCATTAAGACAAACAGTCTTACGAGAGTGCCGTTGATACCTCCACAGCGCTTGCGGGTACCTGCACAGTGCGGTCGGATCGCCCGGTTGAGGCAGATGTTGGCGTTTGCATGCTACCGCTACAACTTAGTTCTGGGTTCATTGGTAGCTGGAGACGAGAGGCATGGTCTCTTTGGCTTCACTTTCACTCCCCCTCTCTTGTGAGTACTGCAGTCTCACTCTCATTTAGTCCTCCCATCGTTTCTAGGGCATCTTGTAGTACTGTTACTCTGAAACTGTTGTGATAATCTGCCTGTTAACTTGTTACCTTCTGTGAATTGCGCGACTGGATAATCTGATGAATGATGCGATGAGCCGGCTTTTATAATCTTCTAGCCACATTGGGTGGTCGGCCAGACGCCGGCCTGTCCCCGGTCAATGTCTGCCCGATTTCCGGCCGGGCTCTGAGCGGCGTCTGGATTCTCCTTTTAATAGTAATACAAGAGAAAGTTGATGCAAGGCATCAATGTCGCCGGAAAAGACTGCATTGATTTATTTTTTAACATACATGTATTCTTGACTTTCATTAGTCTAAACATACACATAATGTTTTCATAAGGACTAATTCCAGGATTTTTGAAATTCCACATAGATCTACAAATTTCAGGATTTCTTTTGGTCAGGATTTTGGATGTTTTGTATTTGTAAATAAAACCACAACAAATACATTTTTGGCTTTAAGTCTACATGCAATAAAAAGCTATTAAACCCTTTCCATGTCTGAAGCAACAATGAAAACCTTTAAACGCTTAAAACATTGAGAAAACGGTTAAATTGCTGAAGACATGAACTTCCTCCTTTTTAATAATAATTATAATAAATATTTCACAGATGTTAACATTTATCCTCATATGTTTAAAAAGTAGACCACGCTTGAAACAACATATCAGCTAAGTTGTTTATCTAAATCGTTGGTGCATACAATATATGTTTGGCGCAAGAGAAATGCCAGTTGCGAGTCCCATTACTATTTAATAGGTGGCAAGTATGAAATTAATTGGGTGCGAAAGAGCAGATTTTCTTTATTTCTAAATATATTGTTTATCAGAGTTTGTTCTTCTCTTAATTTGATTCAAGCCAAATAAACATTTAATATCACATATATTTAATCATTTAAGTGTGAAATATTTGCTATCTATCTGTAATAGGGTGTTTGAGCATTCTTTCGAAATGTTGACCCTCCTGTCAAGATCGAGTCGTAGTGTCAGACATCGAAGAAAGTGAATACAAAAATCAGGCAAAGCTTTAGTGCATGTTTTATTCCACTGCATTCGAGAGAAAAAAGCATTTCTATATTATCTTTTCTTCACCTACATTCGACCAATGCACTCGTTTCGTGACGTTTAAGAAATCAATTTGTCGTTCGACATTTTTTGTCTGCATAAACAAGTCACTTTTCTAAGTTTACATTTACTAAGAAGACTTTTGATTCACTACACAGACTAAAATCATTTTATTCAACACAAAATATAAAATTCACATAAAATATAATATGAAACATGCACTAGAGCTTTGCCTGACTTTTTATTCACTCTCTTCGATGTCACAACGACTTTATCTTGACACGAGGTGAACATTTCGAAAGATGCTCAAATACTTAATATTACAGATAGATAGTTAATATTACATACTTAAATTATTAAATATATGTGATATTATATGTTTATTTGGCTTGAAACAAATTAAGAAAATAACAACAACAATTTTAGTAAAAAAGAAAATCGGGTCTTTCGCACCCAATTAATTTCATACTTGCCAACTTTTAAATAGTAATGGGACTCGCAACTGACGATTCTCTTGGGCCATACATATATTGTATGCATCAATGATTTAAAAAAAACAATATGGTGTTTCAAGTATGGTCTACTTTTTAAACATATGAGGATAAATTTTAACATCTGTGAAATACTTATTATAATTATTATTAAAAAGAAGAAAGTTAATGTCTTCAGCAATTTAACGGTTTTCTCAAGTTTTAAGCGTTTAAAGGTTTTCATTGTTGCTTCAGACATGGAAAGGGTTTAATAGCTTTTTATTGCATGTAGATTTAAATCCAAATTGGCACGCGACTTCTTTGTTTGACATTTATTTTCCGGGAATATTCGCAAACTTTATTTGTTTGTTTGTAAAATATTTCATGGAATATGAAATTGCAGAATATAACAAAAAAATGTAAAATGCGAAACCATAATGGTAAAATCAGGTAAGATGATTTGTTTCACAATGGCAAATTACTCTATTTAAATGAATTGGACAATCTCCGTAAATAATTTAACATAGTCGTACTTTTCCGTTCCGCTTCGCGAAGATGAGAATAAGCTTCCATATTTGACCTCTCGTCGCATTAATTTCTAAGCATTTGTTAAAGTTTTTCACTGACGTTCCAACAACATTGTAATGATCATTTTTGGGTGATCTTACCTTTTAAATGCAGTTTTGTTGAATCCATTATGAACTATTTTTCTCGCGCAGTCTTGCCCTTAAATGCTGCCAACACCGAAAAAAGGGTATTAATTTTTACTACGACCAGGGGCTAAAGCCCCAGGCCAATGATTGTTCAGACTGTATATAATTTAGGTTCAAGTTTCTTCTTACCTATTTGAATACACATCGATCTACATTTAAAAATACACTAAACACAGATTCATTAAGATACCAACTTACTATATATAGACACGACTCAAACTAATTTGATATTGACTTTAATTCGCAAAATAAACACCAAATCAGAAGGTGAACGTAAGATAAACAAATTTCCTTTTATTTCCCCTTATTCTTTCGCCTACTCATGTCTCCCTGGCTTTCCGATACAAAGACTCCATACAACATACTTTCCAAGCAACTGGCTGCCTTTCCACATATATATTTAGCGCATTGGTGGAAGATGGTGATTGATTGAGGCATAACGTCGTTTAAAACAATTGTTCAGTCCTATGGCGGTCAGTTTACCTACTCATGTGTTTCCAAGCTTTCTTACACCAGTAATCCACACAACATACTTTCGGAAAGAATATTGGCCGAGCTGGGCTTCGAACTCATAACCTCTGGATTGACAGCCTGCCTCGCAATAGACTGAGCTACCGGGTCTCGGGTCTATTGGTGGAAGACGAATGACGCTTGGCACAGACACTTTTGTCAAACATCGCCGGAGGGAATATCGGCCGAGCTGAGATTCGAACTCACAACCCCTGGATTGACAGCCTGAGTCGCTACCGAATGAGCTACTGGGGCTTGGCTGCATTGGTGAAAGACGAATGACGCTTGACACAGTGAACTTTTTCAAACGTCGGAAAGAATGTTAACCGAGCTAAGGTTCGGACTTATAACCACTGGATTATTACGCATGAAATGAGGTAGACAAAATGTTTTTTATTGCATTAAATGCAGCAATGAAACAAAAACATTTTCGACATTTGCGAACAGTAAAGAATCCGGCGCTCGCAAAGCTCCACCAGAGCCAACAATTTTGACTGCTTACCCTTAGTAAAGCGTAAATTAAATTTCGGGCAAAAAACTAAAAGTGTAACCCTGTTACGTCACTCCTTTACCCCTGTTTGAAATGCAAATACATGTACGTGGGTGCAATAAGGACCCTTTCGTTTAAAGCGGATGATCTATATATACAAATACGGCCTTTTGATGGGCCTGCTTTAACACGAGCCAGTCACACATACCGTACTGTTTAGATCCGTAACATACTTTTTTAGTTATATTAACTTATGTTGACATATCTAAATCTAAAATAGAAAACATTGGAAAATATTGTAGGAAAATGAGAATGACCAATGTCTACATTTGACATTCCGTCCCAAAATTAATATTTCTTAGTCTATCATATGTTCCTTTTTTTTTTTTTTATCGTCAAATAATAAGTAAAGAAGTTTCCCCGTCACTCGATAAAACCAACATAATGGCCTCTGCGTAATGTATCGACCCAGATAAGCCTGCACAGTCCGCGCAGGTGCATCCGGGCCGACACATTCCGTCACAGGGGGAAAGATGAATAGAGTAATGATTCCTGAAACAGACAATCTACAGGAGGCGAAAGATGTCTGCCGGATTAGTCTGCGCGGCATGCTTAGGCTGATCCGGATCGATGCTTTACGCAGAGTCAAAAATGTTGGTTTTCGTGCGGGACGGCTCATATGCTGTTTGAAAGGTTACACTGTAAATCCAGTATAAAACCTATGATACACATGTGAATCAAAACGTCCGGGTGACCTTCTGTTGTTTGTTTACAGTCAGCGACTGTTTATACAAGTGTATGAATAGAAGTCAATTAGCAAATTTGACGATGTTCTTCTTTCTGTTTTAAAAGCTTCAAAATAATCTTTTTTCGGCGTGTATAGTTTGTCCAGATTTTAAGTTTACGTTTTTATTTTCCCTTCAAGGAACTAAGTTGCTAAGAGCACATCATAACTTTTTACATGTCTGTCAATTTTACCGTTATAGACGCGACATTAATGACGTACTGTTGTTATTACGTAATTTGTCATTAATATCAATTAGTGTACATCACCGTTATGTTATTATATGTTTTCATTGTCTCATACCCTGTCACAATTTCACGATATATTGTATTTGTTTTCAAGAGAAAAGGGGAACTTTTAAACGCATTATCATATCAAGAAAAATGAAATATCGTCGTCTTTTTTATTCATTAAAATGTTCTATTTTAATCTGGTTCACACATAACGAAGAATCTCTTTAGGTAACGATCAGATACACGAACACAATCATGAAGATCTACAATTCATTTTGAACAAACGACAGGAGCTACATATTTTGATACTCTTCTTTTGGACAATAAAGCAATATCACGTTTTCTTTTGTATCATTGACGAATAGTTTTTAATTACATCACATAATGTATTTCTGAATACACTTTTTATTATATGAGCATTATCACATGTTTAATACTATTAGAATAATCGCATGCACTTTTTAAATTTTGATTAATAAAAGTATACATTTCCTTCTTAATTTTCCCACAATGTATTGAGAAGTCATCTAGTGTACACATGTTAAAGGAAAGGGAAAGGATACACGTTCCCTTTCCCTTATACGGATGGCATTTGGCTCATGTGTAGAAGACGATTGTTTAAAACATTATTGAGAATGGAGAATTTACTCAAAAGTATGAAATGTGTAATTCCCGTTTTGCAAAAGCTACAAATTATCCATCAAATGCATCCAAGTAAAGAAATATACAAATACCAAGTTAACGAATATATAAATACCAAGTAAAGAAATATAGAAATACCATGTAAACGAATATATACATAGCAAGTTAACGAATATATAAATACCAAGGTAACAAACGAATATATACATAGTAAGTAAACGAATATATAAATACAACGGTAACAAATGAATATATACATAGCAAGTTAACAAATATATAAATACCAAGCTAACAAACGAATATATACATAGCAAGTTAACAAATATATAAATACCAAGGTAACACACGAATATATACATAGCAAATTAACGAAAATATAAATATCAAGGTAACAAACGAATATATACATAGTAAGTTAACGAACATATACATAGCAAGTTAACGCATATATAAATACAAAGTTAACGAATATATAAATACCAGGTAAACGAATATATAAATACCAAGTTAACGAATATATAAATACCAATTTACCGAATATATAAATACCAAGTTAACGAATATATAAATACTAGGTAAACGAATATATACATAGCAAGTTATCGAATATATAAATATCAAGGTAGCAAACGAATATATACATAGAAAGTTAACGAATATATACATAGCAAGTGAACGAATATATAAATACCAAGTTAACGAATATATAAATACCAAATTACCGAATATATAATACCAAGTTAACGAATATATAAATACTAGGTAAACGAATATATACATAGCAAGTTAACGAATATATAAATATCAAGGTAACAAACGAATATATACATAGCAAGTTAACGAATATATACATAGCAAGTTAACGAATATATAAATAGCAAGTTAACGAATATATAAATACCAAATTAACGAATATATAAATACCAAGTTAACGAATATATAAATACTAAGTAAGTTAACGAATATACAAATAACAAGTTAACTAATATATAAGTACCAAGTTAACGAAGATACAAATACCAAGTTAACGAAGATACAAATACTAAGTTAACGAATATATCAATACCAAGTTTACGAATAAACAAATACCAAGTTTACGAATATACAAATACCAAGTTTACGAATATACAAATACAAAGTTAACGAATACATAAATACCGAGTTAACGAATATATAAAAACCAAGTTAACGAATATATAAAAACCAAATTAACGCATATACAAATACTAAGTTAACGCATATACAAATACCAAGTTAACGAATATGTAAATACCAAGCTAACTAATATATAAATACCATGTTAACAAATATATAAATACCAAGTTAACTAATATACAAATATCAAGTTAACGAATATACAAATACCAAGTTAACGAAAATATAAATACCAAATTAACGAATATATAAAAACCAAGTTAACGCATATACAAATACTAAGTTAACGAATATACAAATACCAAGTTAACGAATATATAAATACGAACTTAACGAATATACAAATACCAAGTTAACGAAAATATAAATACCAAGTTAACGAATATATAAAAACCAAGATAACGCATATACAAATACTAAGTTAACGAATATACCAATACCAAGTTAACGAATATATAAATACTTAGTTAACGAATATACAAATACCAAGTTAACGAATATACAAATACTAAGTTAACGCATATACAAATACCAGGTGAACAGTTAAACATTTCCAAATTAAAACACAACTGAAAAAGACGAAATTGAAAACTAATTTGCAAAAATATAAGACATCTCTATGAGTGAAAGTTTAGTAACCGTAAAAAGTTGAAAACATTGTGGAAAAATACTCTCCTTTTTCCACAATGATTTCAAAATTAACCAGCTTCAGATGTATTAAAATGGGTCTGAATGTCTGAAAGAGCTAAGCTTAGATGAGTCAAAATGCCTATGCATGTGGGAAAAGGGTTTATGTAGTCTTAAAAACAGTGTCTACATGTAGTGTTACAAGACTTCGTCTATTACCGTCTGGGGTATTACGTACATTGACATGGCCTACATGTATATATAGTGGGTTGATCCAGACCGCTTCGATAAACCTGGGCGGAGATTCATAGGACATACACCAAGAGATCAGAGCTAGAGTTGTCTTTATCTGAGGTAAGTTTTGTTTTTATTTTTAACACTTTCCAACTTGCAGACGCTTTCCGACGTATTTGCAGCAGACGACTTCCGAAAACATTGTGGCAAAAGGAGAAATTGCTCATGATGAGCAGTTTCCCCCTTTTGCCACAATGTTTTCAACTCTAGTTTAATGGATATATTTCACATTTTTGCCAATATGTTTTCAAAGTCGTCTGCTGCAGAATTGATGTATGTGGGAAAGGATTAATGTTACGATTTTACCTTTTAAAGGCCACCGTTAATGTTTTACATGAAGTGAAATATATAGAAGTAGAAGTTGAAACATAGATATTATGACACGTTTTGCATTGTTTTGTATGTGGACAGTGAGGGGTAAAGAATATCATCAAATTAAATACTAGCACAAACATTCAATGATCGTAAATGCTTCAAGGGTTCCTATGTAAATAGATAGCGAACCGAGAAACCCCAGATCGGACTTTGCGGTGGCGCAGAATGATCTTGGTGTTCGCTGATCGAAAAGTGCATCTATAGGCTGGTATTCGTGTGTCGTGGTCCTGTGTAACAGACATACGTATTTAACCGTTACCCATCTGCAAACGTAGTTCTACGCAGATGACTTTTGAAAACATTGTTGCTACACAACCTTTTGAAAACATTGTGATCAAAGGAGAAAATGCTTATGATAACGAACGGACGAACGAAAATGTTATTATAGTGACATATGTTATTTACAAATATAATTTTGTCAATAATAAACTTCGACAACACCCGGCCACATTAGGCCTACATGTCACTTTATATACATATTCACAAATTACTGAGCACATTTACTTACATCATAACATACATGATTACATCATTGACGCCGCGTGGGAGCGCGGCGTCAGTATGGGATAGGTTTTAATTTTGTACCATGGGGTGACGTAATCGAAAAGGGAGAAACCAATGTTATTATTGTTAAAAAAAACCTCTGTTGTTTGATTGAAAAAAACAACCTTTATGAATCAATAAATTGTATTAACTGATTTAAGAAACAACAAGATACAAAATACGTTTGTTTTCTACCGTTATTACAAAACTTTATACACATTTAATTTGTATTTAATAACTTTTCCCCAACTGTTTAGGCTACGCTGTTTTTGATTGTTTGGTTTGCGGCCCTGACCCAATTCATCAAAGCTCAGAGAAAAAGTTCACTTTTCCCAAACTTTCTAGGCTACGCGTTTTTAATTGTTTAGTTTACGGGCCCAAAATTCGCCGGATGTTTTTGCCTATTCATAAAAGTGTGTGAAGTTGGCAGAGCATTAGACGTTAGACATTAGACATTCAAAAAAAATATTCGAATGTCTAATTAGACGTTAGACATTCGATTAGACATTCGCTAATTTTGATTATCGAATGTCTAATTAGACATTAGACATTCAATTAGACATTCAGAAAAATCGCAAATGTTAAATATCGAATGTCTAATTCGACATTTGAAATTCAATTAGACATTCGCAAATTACAAGATCTATAACCCAAATTCGCCGGAGGTCATTGTACATTCAAAAAACGAATGTCTAATTGGTCAGTTAGACATTAGACATTCGATTAGACATTCACAAATTAAGGGATTTAGGTACCAAATTCGTCGGAGGTCATTGTACATGCAAAAAACGAATGTCTAATTGGTCAGTTAGACATTAGACATTCGATTAGACATTCGCGAATTACGATATTTAGGTTCCAAATTCGTCGTAGGTCAACGTACAATCAAAAAACGAATGTCTAATTGGTCAGTTAGACATTAGACATTCGATTAGACATTCGCAAATTAAGAGATTTAGGTACCAAATTCGTCGGAGGTCATTGTACGTGCAACAAACGAATGTCTAATTGGTCAGTTAGACATTAGACATTCGATTAGACATTCGCAAATTACTATACTTAGGTTCCAAATTCGTCAGAGATCATTGTACATTCAAAAAACGAATGTCTAATTAGTCAGTTAGACATTAGACATTCGATTAGACATTCGCAAATTACAAGATCTATAACCCAAATTCGTCGGAGGTCATTGTACATTAAAAAAACGAATGTCTAATTGGTCAGTTAGACATTAGACATTCGATTAGACATTCGCAAATTAAGAGATTTAGGTACCAAATTCCTCGAAGGTCATTCTACATTAAAAAAACGAATGTCTAATTGGTCAGTTAGACATTAGACATTCGATTAGACATTCGCAAATTAAGAGATTTAGGTACCAAATTCCTCGGAGGTCATTCTACATTCAAAAAACGAATGTCTAATTGGTCAGTTAGACATTAGACATTCGATTAGACATTCGCAAATTAAGAGATTTAGGTACCAAATTCGTCGGAGGTCATTGTACGTGCAAAAAACGAATGTCTAATTGGTCAGTTAGACATTAGACATTCGATTAGACATTCGCAAATTACTATACTTAGGTTCGAAATGCGTCAGAGATCATTGTACATTCAAAAAACGATTGTCTAATTGGTCAGTTAGACATTAGACATTCGATTAGACATTCGCAAATTACAAGATCTATAACCCAAATTCGTCGGAGGTCATTGTACATTAAAAAAAACGAATGTCTAATTGGTCAGTTAGACAGTAGACATTCGATTAGACATTCGCAAATTACTATACTTAGGTTCCAAATTCGTCAGAGATCATTGTACATTCAAAAAACGAATGTCTAATTGGTCAGTTAGACATTAGACATTCGATTAGACATTCGCAAATTACAAGATCTATAACCCAAATTCGTCGGAGGTCATTGTACATTAAAAGAACGAATGTCTAATTGGTCAGTTAGACATTAGACATTCGCAAATTACGAGATTTAAGTACGAAATTCGTCGGAGGTCATTGTACATCCAAAAAACGAATGTCTAATTGGTCAGTTAGACATTAGACATTCGATTAGACATTCGCAAATTAAGGGATTTAGGTACCAAATTCGTCGGAGGTCATTATACATGCAAAAAACGAATGTCTAATTGATCAGTTAGACATTAGAGATTCGATTAGACATTCGCAAATTAAGAGATTTAGGTACCAAATTAATCAGAGATCAATGTACATTAAAAAAACGAATGTCTAATTGGTCAATTAGACATTAGACATTCGATTAGACATTCGCAAATTAAGAGATTTATGTACCAAATTCATCAGAGATCAATGTACATTAAAAAAACGAATGTCTAATTGATCAGTTAGACATTAGACATTCGATTAGACATTCGCAAATTAAGAGGTTTAGGTACGAAATTTGTCTGAGGTCATTGTACACGCAAAAAACGAATGTCTTATTGGTCAAATAACTTAAACATATTGATAACTCGAACATATCGATATCTCGAACATACCGATGACTCGAACACATCGATATATCGAATACATTGATAAAACGAATGTTTTTAACTTGAACATTTATTGACAAATCGAACATATCGATATCTCGAACTTTCCGATATCTTTTTTTTTTTTTTTTTTTTTTTCTTTCTTCTCGATATCTCGAACTTTCCAATAACTTTTCGATATCTTTAAAAAAAAAATTCTCGATATCTCGAACTTTATCGGAAAGTTCGAGATATCGACAAGTACGAGATATCGACAAGTTCGAGATACCGAAAATTTCGAGATATCGGAAAAAATATGAAAACAAATTGGTAAGTTCGAGATATCGGAAAGTTCGAGATATCGAAAAAAAATATAATTTTCTTTTTCGAAAAGTTCGAGATATCGGAAAGTTTGAGATATCGAAAAAAAAAAAAAAAAAAAAAAAAAAAATATATCAATATGTTCGAACATTTCCGATTTTTTTTTTTTATTATTTTTTTTTTCTCGTTATTTCAGAAATTTGCGATATCGTATTTTTTGTTTATATACTTCCGTTTTTAACTCCACTGGCTGAAAGCCAGTCGAGCTTATGTCATGGGGAATCGTCCGTCCTGCGTTCGTGCGTGCGTGAGTGCGTCCGTGCGTGAGTGCGTACTTACGAGAGTAATCTTGTTGGATAGTGTTTTTTCGTAAACCCCAGCCACCACCGTTATAAGACACTTTGATAAGTGTTTTTTTTTTATACAATTGTGTTATGGGTATCTAATTAACATATTATTGCTATTTATTCCGTAAAGGGGGGGTAATTACGGAATAAACCATGTGCTTGTTGGGTATACCCAACAAGAGAACATCAAAGGAAAACACCCAACAAACGCCTTTTGGACGTACGTGCGTGCATGCGTGCGTCCGTCCGTCCGTAAACGTTTTGCTTCAAACTGTTTCTCCTACCTAACCACTGGACCAATTAGGACGAAACTTCATAGGAAGTATCCTCTCAATGATCTCTCCTTAGTTCCTCAAACTGTTTGGGATCCATGCAAAATTCTGGTTTCCGAAAGAAAAAACAATGAAGACTTAAAAAATCTTCTTCTCCTCCGTAGGTATCAGGCCGATTTTCAAATAATTGTGTAGAAATGTTGCTTGGGTGACCTTCTTTCAGATTTTTTCGAGCCAAGTTGATTGGTCGAAAACTATGGCCGCCAGAGGGCAGAGCTATTTTTGCCTTATAATATGGTTATAGTGAAAACTTAAAAAATCTTATATATATATATATATATATATGACCCTCTATAAGATTCCTTCAAGCCATGTTGATTGGTAAAAAACATGGCAACCAGGGCGCGGGGCTGTTTGAAGATTTAATTGGCAGTGGAGCGATACTGGCCCTCTTGGGTCTCTTGTTGTTATCATACTTCTGATAAACACGAAGGAGAATATACTTCACCCTCTCCTTCCAAAGCTTGTGTCACACTTAATTTATAACTAGAGACATTACATGTTAATATTTAA
This sequence comes from Serripes groenlandicus, assembly GCA_031761405.1. Lineage (NCBI taxonomy): Eukaryota > Metazoa > Mollusca > Bivalvia > Cardiida > Cardiidae > Serripes > Serripes groenlandicus. The sequence continues at coordinate 29,081,771 of JASEVX010000003.1, forward strand.
GCACCTATGTGATGTTTTTTTTTATCTAATTGATCTAGTTAGAGCAGATTTGAAACCGTGTATTGGTAAAAAATTAAGAAACTTCATGTTGTATGGTAACCTTTTATTATAGGCTATGGTAGCCAGGTGAGCAATATAGGCACATCTTGGCCTTTTTGGTTATGATAAAGGGACATTTGGCCTTCTTGTTCGAAATATTTACATCCTGTCTGTTTTCACACGTTATTTAAATGTACTGACATCTGCTTCCTTTAAGTCATGCTTCAAAATCATGCGCGGCGTCCTTTGATGCTCTGCATCAAAATTCGTCTTGTATATAACTTACCAACTGTTGTTCTGTTTTCAGAGGACACGAATTTAGCAACATGGCGCTAGGAAAAATTCTTATCACTTTGTCAGTGTTATTGTTTGGCCAAGTCTTTGGTAAGGTTATGATTTACGTATTACATGAAATACAAATTTTACATTTCTTAGGCTCTCCCATATAAACTGAATTATAATAATTTGAGAGAGTCTTAAAACATAGTAAAAAAAGCTGATATTTTTAATATAATAAGCAATGTACGTATTTGTTACAAATTCCCACATACTTTTATTATTTAAGAAACACCTTATATTGTTTACAGCATATACACTGTATTTAATCAGTCCGACATGACCGCTTGCATTGCCCTGTCGGCTTGAAAGCGGGGTAGTATTCGTGATGTCTGCGTGTTTGAATATTGTTGTCAAATAACCATATGCATATTACTTAGTATAATTTCGGAAGGAATACAAACAGAACTCACCACTCTCACAATGTAAATATCTCATCCATACGATAAGTTACACATTTCCTCCCGTTGCTATGCCATATACAGGTTTAAAACCGATACGTATAACAGTTTTGGCTATTAAGTAGTTGTAACGCAAAACGTTAAACAGACCAGGTCCAACCCGGTCGCTTACTTATTCCATGACAACGAACGAACGTGTGTAGCGATCATGCTGGCAAGATTTAAACAGCCGTCTACCGTTGTTGATTCAACAAACAAATCAGGATGAAGCAATCCCGATGGTCATGAATCAGCGAGTAGTGTAGACCCATACCATACAAATCCACTGTATCCGAGTAATTAGCGTGGGGTATTTGAAACAAGGCGCCTCGGGTTCGATCCCTAGTCGCGGCGGTCAAAGTGGAGTTCCCTTGGGCAAGGCAAATTTCCTAGCCTAGAACTGGTTTGTTTACCCAGGGATTCACGAGTAAGTGTTCTGTTGCAGGGATATCACTGAAATAATGTTGAAAACGGCGTAAAACCCAAATAAAAGAAAGAAAACCCACACCACCCTCTTTCTGAGTATTCCATTATTATTACTGAAAAGATAGATTTGAAGGCTTTTATAAATCGTCATTCTTTCAAATATAAATTATCCCAACATAAGTGACATCCACCATGTTTCTGATACAAACGCGTACTGTTACAGGTAACGATGACCGCGGACATGACAGTGGATATATTGAGAATGGTTTTCATGACAGTGGGATGTTCCTGGATTCTGCAGGAGGTAAGATGCTGCTTTACTAGGAGTCGTGCTCCTTGCAAACTAACCTTAGGGTATATGCGACAAGTGTAGATAAAAAGCTACCTTTGGATGCAATTCATCTTATACAAGTAATCACTGTTTGTTAGAAGTATTTTGAAACTAGTTGTGACTGATTGGTGAACGATGCAGAGCTAGATCAAACTACACGTATGCGTAGGCTAATCTGGATCTTCACTTCTCGCAGATGCATTAAGGTTATGTTTCTACGTTACCTCGAGGTTTATCATTAACCTTTTCAATGCTGATTCTTTTGACACGATGGCCTGGCTCTTTACTGGTGAAACTGGCTTCACAAAATCGGTTCCAGCAGTCAAAGGGTAAACCATTACACTTTAAATGCGTTCGGGAAAAATATATTTTATTATCGGCTATTTACGGAAATAAACATCGGGAATAATCATGCGTCAATTCTGGACTACTTTCGCATTTAAAAGTGGTTGATATCCAATTCAAATTCCACCAAATGAATGTGATTCGTGCAGTCGCTTCGGAACTATTTTTACTATTTCTATCACACACACGGAATAAGATTTGAGACAGTGAAATCGAGTTGTTATTCCCTCCGCACCTGAACTGTCTTTCAATGACCTGTTCTACTTTCTCTGCCAAGAACTAGTTTGTTTTATGCTGAGTGTTTTGTCTATAGATTCGGCATGTTCTCATAACAATTTACGCTAACAAAGAACATAGAACAATGCCAGATATATTTGAAGTATATAGATAACTTTAAGTAGTAAATACCATATTACTTCTAACCTATACGTGATCCGACATCTTTTACGTCTCTAACACGGGACAGTTGAAAATACAAGGAGTAAACATATTGATTATTTCCTCAGCTGTATCAAACAAATCTTGAAAAAAAAAAACGGAGTCGGCTATATTACATATATATGCGTATCGCCTTTGTTACAGATGATACTTTCCGAAATCGTGGTGGGTTTGCTGATGATTCTATGATAGGCAATGGAGGGATTGCTGGGTCTGGCTTTACAGGCGGCAGTGGAGGAATTGCTGGGTCTGATTTTACGGGCGGCAGCAGTGGGATTACTGGGTCTGGTTTTATGGGCGGCAATGGAGGGATTGCTGGGTCTGGTGTTATGGGCAGCAGCGGAGGAATTGCCGGGCCTCGTTTTATGGGAGGCAGCATTGGAACTGCTGGGTTAGGTTTTATGGGGGGAAAAGGCTATAATCGTAAGTAAAAAGCAGTAGTTCTGAGTTATAGAAAAAAAACAACACTATCGTATTTATTGCAAATCCAGTTTAAGATCTCCCTGAAATTTGATCCTAATCGGTCTTTGTACCTATGTTTCTGTGATATATTGGAGAACAGAGTCGATTAAAATATAATTGTGGAGATGCACAGGGTGCTCTAAATCTTCACTACATTTATCGAAAATGCGCTTTGGTTGGTTTTCAGTAAGCACTGCTTATTACCTCTTTATTCAATTTTCATAAGGAATTAATTAAAGTTCATTTTTTTAATGACACTATCGACACCGTTTTTTTTAAAAAAAATCATTATTAAAGATTTTGAAATTCACTGGTGTTTTGAAAAACTGAATATATATACATTTCTGACATTGGCATATCAAATGTCAATTATACATAGTTACCACAATCTGACCTTCGACATAAATTTCTCTCAAAATTCAACTGATATTAACCTTTCTTACATTCGTTAGGTCGTCAGCGTCACTCTCGTCAACATTTTGACAGTGGTATAAGCGGTGGTATTCTTGGAGACAGCTTTACATCAATGAGATCAAGCGGGATGCCCCGTAGGATGCCCCATAAGATGCCCCATAGGATGTCCATGAGAACGCCATATATCGGAGGACGCGTTGGAGGATTCCCGCGATTCCCCAAAATGGGAGGAGGTATGTGTTTTGATTTGAGTTGAAACCTAGTCTGGTATCCGGCTTAGTATATTAGATAAGTACATCTGGCATAAACCAACTATGGCGACTAGATTAGACATTTCCTCCTCTATATGGCTATCGCATACATAGAGAATTGTAATGTATACAACGGATGTTCGTAAACCCAACAGTTGAACATTACAACGTCATGTTTGGAATTAATACATAACTAATAAAGCAAGGTACTTTCAGTGTTTGAAGGGTTAATCGGTTGGTTCACAAAAAGGTTGTCTCTATAGCTTGTTTAATGCTAGACGACTTCCAAAGGGCACCGCCATTATAAGTGTATGCCTGGCTCTAAAATGTAATGGTAGGGGCACATTACTCCGGATTAGTTTAAACCCATAAGTAACGTCAACTCGTAGCCGAGAAAAGAAAAAAGAAATACCACGTCGTCGGAAACAAAACCAAAGTGACTTTTGCGACCGGCAATGACTAGAAGCAGTCTTTAACTCTGAACCGTTTGATCAATAGGTTTCCATGTTCCTCTTCAGGTTATTTAAACATTCATAACTGTTTCACTCATGCAGACGACTTTAGGAATTATTGGGACAAAAAAGGAAAATTCATTTATAATGGTCAATGTCTCCTTTTGCCAAACTATTTTAAACTCTATTAAATTAATATGAGTATACAATCAAATTTCGTTGTTTATGCCGGTTATCTTGATCTCATAGTTACTTTTTTAATTAATTTATGAGTCCTACAGTCTTATACACACAGGGAATGTATTAGTAGTCCCCGTTGCAAAAAAACTGAAAATCATCATCAGGTTAAGCATATATTCCACTTTAATATACAGCCAGATGTTTAATCCGTGAAATAAGGATGACAGGTACACAAAACTGCAATTGCACCTCATAAAGAATTTCAAATGATAACAATCGATAATTTACGGAACTACATTTGTGACGAGTCAAACTAACCTTTCCTACCATATATGTTGTTTTCCTTTCGGATATGTATTCATCATTTGCATTACACTAATACAATTAGGTCACTATTATAGAAATTTGGATTTGTTAAAAACCGGTTAGTTAAAAAACACATTCATACACATTAACTATGGACGCGGGACAAAAAGAAATATCCGCCACGCCTTAGATTAGTTTAACCGTAATATGAGTATAGGTGCTACCTATTTCTGGTAAATATTTATTATCTTTTGTGATCGGTAAATCATTCTCCGTGATCTGCAGTTAGCCCATTGCTTGCAGCACTATCAGTGGTTTGATTATAAGTTATTTACGAGTCTTAAGCAAATAAACTTAAAATGATCATCTGGTTAAGAATATATTTAACTTTAAAATATGGCCAAAATTTTAAATCCATGACATAATGATAACAGGTACGAAAACAATCGACTTGCCCATTTTCGTTACGATAATTCAATGACGTCACCATTATAGAAATTTGTATTTGTAACATCCGGCGAAGTTAAGGTCTGGTTTAAGCCCTTTCTCACATACAGTCGATTTATGACGCCCCTGCACCAACGACTTTTGAAAACATAATGTCGAAAGGAGAACTTGCTTATAATGATTTCGTTTTCCTTTTGCTAAAATGTTTAACTTTATTCAATATGTGTTCTTTCATCCTATAGAGAGTTTCCATATGTTTTACTATTATGTTTTCGAAGTCGTCTGTAGCAGATTTGTTGTATGTGGGAAAGGGTAATGCGATTGGGCTCCAATGATACCGAAGTAGAAATGTCATAAGACCCTAAATCGCAAGACACGGCTCAATTTCTTTTAAACAGCAATCGGTGGCGGTATCCTTGGATCTGGGCGCCCAACGTTTCCAAGACGTCGTAGCTCATCGTTGATGGGTGGATTTGGACCACGTGGTAATAGAAAGCACGTTCGCTTTGGTGGAATGATGGGAAGAGGGGGTATTGCTGGTATGTCCCGTAGAAGATTCCGTAAGCTTGACATTTTCTTAATAATTATTATCTATGATATTTATATTTAAGCATCGTCATATTCACTCGAACCATGTAACGCAAACAATACCATCTTAACTCGAGAACTTGAATTAACCGTTTTAACTCTTGCGGATATACTTGAAAACGTTTCTCCTTTTATCACATTTTATTTTTTCATTGAAAAAGTGTATTCAATATATTGTGCTTTCATTATAAGAGATTTTCTATATATTTCTAAATGTATGCGTAAATGGTTTTAAACTCGTCGTAGCAGATCATTTATATAACGTCTTTGTTCATTTCAGAAACGTACTAAGTATGGCTACATTGAATGGACAGAGCTGCTTGTTATCTGTTATTTCTTCTAAATGCATGATCTCATTTCTTATTGACTTGTCAAAACATTTACATTTTAAATAAACAATATTGATGTTGTAAACGTCTTTTATGGACTCTTATTTGAATACCTACTCGGTCAGGAAACCGTTTTGTCTGCAGACTTCCATGGTAAAATCAGTTAACACCCCCGACTTTGTTAGCTTGGGGTGTTGGCGAGACTCGAGAACTCACTTGTATTTTTCATTTGAACCACGTCCCGCGAAAACAGTCCGTAAGGTTGTAAGTCCTTTACGACATGCACATTTTTCTGAACCAGACGATTTTGGCAACATATTTTCGAATGCATTCAATACTAACATTTTCATTTAAAAATATTTCTTAGTCTACATTTTTCAAATGTTGCACATTTGTTGTATATGGAAAAATATGAAAATGTTGACAATAACGATCAAAATTTGGCATTGACGATAAAACTTGGACAGTCTTTATTAGGTTCTTATAACTATTGGAGGTTTCTAGCACACACGTATCATTAAATAGTGAAGAAGAAGATAATGATCAGAAAACACGGGGTGAATTAAATTATCGCTGATCTTAATGAGCCAAGAAATGACCCAAAAAATTCCAGATGTAATAAGAATAAATTTAATTTGAAAAATTTAAAAAGGTGTGTTTATATAAATATTTGTCTAAACAGAAATATAATCAAAACAAGAGGGTCATAATGGCACTATATCGCTTACCTGATTCAATGGAACTTCAATACGTTTCGTTTTAACTTTTAACATTTAAGGAAAACGGGCTCCGTCCCCTGCCAAATGATTTGAAATCGGGCAGTACTTTTGGAAAAGAATATCTTTAAAGATTTAACTATATACCATATAAGGAAAATAAGCCGTCCCGCCACCTGCGGCCATGGAACAGAATCATTTGAACAAACTTGGAAGGTGGTCTAAATTATTTTCAAATTGGCTAATACATTTCGACAAGACGATGTTTGAAGTTTTTTCTTGCCGATTCCATGACAACCAGAGTTTTACAACCAGAGTTTTTGATGGAATTCATTTATTTGACAAATATTGAAAGAGGATCACCTTAGGTACATTTTTGTAAAAATACATTGAGAGTGGTTCACTGTTTAAGTAGGAAAAGTTGAGTAATATAAAGTTTGAACAGACTGACGACGCCGGACGGTGAGTGATCACACTAGCTCACCCTGTACTTCGTGACCAGGTGAGCTAATATAAGGAAGTGTCAAATGAAGGCATGTGTCGCCTTCCTTTAGGTCAGGTCGGTAATGTAAAGTGTGACGGACAAACGATGGAGAGGTGCTCCCTATGTGTCACCCTGCAACACCAGATGGCACAACATAATCCAAAATATGTTCCCCAAATGTCTTAACATTTTCCTTGATACAGATTACTTCTGACGCCGCACATTGCAGCAGACAACGTTTATCAAAATGAAAATGGTCTCATAGTGGTAGATATGATTTATATAATCAAACACATATGGGATTACACTACAGTATTTATAGATACGAGACATGTTCCTTTGTCTTATCGACTAGTCTGCAGAAGTATTTAATAATATGCAGTACAGTAGTATACATGTACATGGAATATTTGAGGTATTTTTAAGGCACCGAAAGTGCCGACAGCAAGAGGGGCTCACCACAAATCAGGAATGTCACTTAAACATGTATTTACAAATCAGTGATTCATGTTACTATCGCTCTTCGAACGCCTTCAGTGTTATTGGTTATGTACTACAAATAGCCATAATCTTTGAAGGCAAACCCGTTTACATGATATGATATTCTTACGGTCTGATTAACCCTCTATCCCATCGACCAAAAAACAGCAGATGACTTTGAAAATATCTAGGCAGTCATGATTGATAATCTGTATTAACGAAAGTGTAATGCGCACTGGGTCCTTCACGGAGTAAAGCCATCGCGGCTCACCTATCCAGGCACTAACCGCGATGTACGTTGCTAAACTTTGTGAAAAAGCCAACCACCTTACCAACGTCGCTTTAAAAGCCGGCTTCCACAGCAAGACTGTAGTATTGGTATTTGTACCTATACCCAATTCCCGTTACATGTTTCCCTCATTTCCCCTGACTTCGATCCGAAGTCACACATCTGCCCACTCGCAGTACATCAGAGCGGAGCCGATACAATATCACTGGGAACCACCGAGGATGACGGTGATGTCACCCCATATTTCTGCACCGGGTCCTTCACGGAGTTAAGCCATCGCGGATCACACTTCCAGACATTGATCGCGATGTACGTTGCTCTTAAAACATTGTAAAAAGTTTAAATATCTAGAATATTGAAAACATCAACTTGAATCAGGTGTTATTGCATTGTGTGGAAAGGAGAAATTGCTCATTTCAGCGATTGCTGGATTTCCAACAATATTTTCAAAATGCGTAGATGCAGCATCTACCACGGACAGTGTAAACCAATCCCGCCTACAGACGCATTTTGACGCAGTTTCCTTACATGTATCTTGAAAAAGGATTTTTTTCTGAATTGTGTCCCGTAGCCTACCTGGACGTGGTACCGTGACATGGGGTTTCGCTTTTCCCTAGTTTAAAAGCAATGTCTATAAAGCCTGGAAGACTGTAACCGTCCTGGTAGATCTGTTCTTGTAGCAACAAACTAAAACATTGCTGCTGTTAGGGCAATGTTAGATGAAGATGGCCGATATACTTTTTCCCAGATAGCTTATAGTCTAGGCATTTCAGAAGGGACCTTCCATCAAATTGTGATTGACTGTTTGAAATTAAAGACGCTTTATGCTTAATGGATCCACCATTCGTTGACACCAGATCAAAATGCCAAGTGTTTCGATTGTGCTAAAACACGTTTGAACAAATATAAGAAATGTAATCTTGGTATAATTTTGTGTTGTTCACTGGGCACGTCATTTGGGTTTATTATTTTGAGCCCAAGCGACGCATAAATAAGAAACAAAGGATAAGTAAAGGTCAGACAATGCCAATCATTGCAAAGAGGACAAGAAGCGCCGAGAAGGTTTTATATGCAATATTCTTCTATTCTAATGGATCATACAAAAACCTTACAAAAAAAAGAGAGATAAGAACGATCACATGTATGTTTATAAAGTACTTTCATCTGACAACAAATGATATCAAAATGACTTAAGTCCCAAATTACTATGCTATTATAAGTGTCTTCGTTTCTGCAATTGTTCAGTGTTTCAACAGTCTACCAAAGAGGGACTGCTTTACAGCAATTAGGTCGTACATAGCAATTCTTCTAAATCGTGTATCTGTACAGGGTGAATACTTGAACAAGTATCTGACAGAATGAAAAGGTAAATTTATTCTAATATTATGTACATAATTCCAAAGTTATGTCCTGATGTTTACAAAGTCGGCGTTCGCTGCAGATTTTTTTATGTTAAAGGTTGAAGTCGCGAACAGAAAGTTAAGAACATTATTCATGTTGAAATTCAGAAATAATGAAGTAATCTCAAGGACAATATGACTAACGCCTTCTTATTTATACAGACGGTGTTTAACGTTTGTAATCACGCAATCGGTATAGCACACAGTCCATGGAGTTTATAAACCAAGGAATCTTTTTTTTTTTTTTACAGCATACGACCGAAAGTTTCCCGCAGTTGCTCTCTTTTAACTTTCCTCATATGTTAACCACAGGTGCCAGTCTCGTTTTAAATCTAAAAATAGCATTTGACTATATATTGAATATAGTCAAATGCTGTTTTTAGATTTTAAACGAGACTGGCACATGTTAACTCAGGGAAAAAAAACATATTACGTCAACGCTTATTTAAAAGCAGTACACATTTTTCGATTAATTTGACAGATAACAGTAACAACAAGGATAAATCAGTTAGTGACATTTGTAGCAGGTGTGATGTAAGACTGGTCGCTATATCAAAATTACTCGGGAAAAAAGGATATGTTTGTACTATTTTCAAAAATTTAATCATAACATTACTGAGTGTGAATATCATGTATTTTCCATTGTGAAAAGTTCCACGAAATCAGACAGCATTTCCTTTTCACCTGGTATAAATCTTGTACTAACATTACTAGTTTATACAGCTTACTACAATCTAACAATCCTTTGCTAATTAGAAAATTAGCACACTATGTATACATGCTGTTGAAAATGTTTTTTAGTTTTAGGGACACTTTCAGAATGTTATAGATGTATAAATATTATGTTATGTATTATGGGCCGTTGGCCTAAGTACTTTTGAATACATATTTGTCATTGTCATTGTCATTCAGTTCATCCCGGATCTCTTCTCCTGTGGGCGAATTGCTCTGGAACAATTATATGATGCTTATGTGGATAGTAGACACGGAGGCGCACGATGATCTTGGTCGTCGGTGTTTGAAAATCGCTTATGTTGATTTGCGTGTGGCGTTGCCCCTGTGTATAATATCTACTTTTTTAACCATTGCCAATTAACCATTGCCCACATGCAGACATATTTTGATGATCTACGGCAGACAACTTTTGAACAAATTGTGGCAAAGGAAAAAGTTGCTCTTTATGAGCAATTCCTCCTTTTGCCATCATGTTTTCAACTATATTAATACATATTACTTTCTTTTTTTTTCGAGATTTGCTTTGATGCATGGCTTAAACGTTTATATGTACTTCGTATGTATCTATATCGAAGGGAAATGCTACAAATGGAATTTAGATGTACACTAATGCACAGAGGAGAAAACAGGTTGTGCCTCTTTTCTCTTTTGAACACCTTCTCACAAGTGGTAATATCCCTTTTGGAGTGATCAACTCTTCGAACTCCTTCTTTAGACCTGATAACATCCCATGCATTCTCGGGGGACGTCAGAAATGTACATGTTCTCTGACCAACCGAAAGTCTTACAATTTTATGAAACCCATTGTTAAATTCATGTACCTGATCACGATTAAATTCGCTCGTGCAATCCGTGCGTGTCAACCGTTTCGGTTCAAAGATTGAACTTTACACATGTACATGTGTAAGTCGGCATACAACCATATTTTCAGAGTTTTTCTGAAAATTTTCCAGTTTCTGAAAATGCCGAGGCTAAATTTTGGCCATGCATGATTGTGAGGGAACGCAAGATCTAGTTGCTAGACGTATAGACGTCTCTTCTTAGACAGTATTGCGTTTCATTTGGCGTGTCAGGGACACGAAAACGTTTGCCGATAGGCAAAGTTCAGGTAAACGGCTTGTAACACTAATACGATATGTTAATTACAGGAACTGCGCGACAGATACTTAACGGCTGAATCCACGTCAGGTTTAGTGGTAGGTAACCGTGGATGCCCTGTAAGTCGACATATAGTCAGAAATCGGCTGAGAGAACGGGGAATAAGCTGCCACTGTCCCTACCGCGGTCTTAGTTCTTACGCGATGTCATCGTCACCAACGTTTTATTTGAGATAGCAACCATCGCGGTCAACGTTAGCAGAACGTTATGCTTAATGAAGAGTCACTTTTTGAACGTAACAAATTGCGTTCTGCAGCACACTCATAACGGTGGGGGCGTTATGGTCTGGGCAGACATTAACCATAGGTTTAATTGTTTATTTGGTATTTTATGCAGTTAAATTACGGCATTTCCTGGGTAAGTTACAAGTACTATTGGTCCATTTATCATGACACCAGCCAGTCAGTCGTAATGCTAACCCCATAGCCACGAGCGCCAAGGAAGCGTGCATTCGTTCTCGGGGGTTGTTCACCCTCGCACTCGGCTTTAAAAGCCATTTGGCGAGCAGACATTACTACTATTTCTAAAGTCTTACCATATGTTTAAGTATCAATTCGTCATGTGCCAAGGTAATCTCAAAGTCAGGAGTTACATCGATCAGACATTATATCTTGTGGTTGTCCATTTTTTTCGCCAACTTCAATGCCTGGTCTTTCAGCATGACAACGCGACCTCACATATCACGTGTCAACAGGGAATTTTTACAGGTCAGCAAAATGTGTTTCTTCCCTTGGCCGGCGTGTACACCGAACTGCAATAAAATTGAACACCCCTGGAATTACCTTGGACGGCGGTCAAAGTCAACGACTACAGCAACTGCCATCGTTCAGTCACGGATAACAGCGCTTCACCGGGAATTGGCCAGAATCCCAAGGTACCTGCTACGTAACGTGTACGGTTCCATGGGGCGACGTCTTGTCGCTGTGGTTTCCAGTAGAGTTGACCACAAGCGCTTCTGATTGTGTCAGTGGATTTGCTCCGACTATAGTCAATTGAAATTCAAGATGTTGTCTAATTAATCATCAATTCTCTTAAATGATCACATTTGCGAATGTAGTTGTTCTTTTCGAATTTTGAATTGCAGTAAGCAAAATCAATTATTGTACAATGAGCTTGAATTGGGCGTTTCTTTTGTTTAAATATACCATTACAAATATAAGATTTTAATTTCATATTGAAAACTCATGATTTGCCTATACCAAAGCTTTTACAATTATACTTTCAGCATACGGCGGACTCTCGATAACTCGAAGTATAAGGGACTCATAAATTACTGCTGGGGGAAAAAGGTTGTCGCCAGTTAGCAGCTATGGCTTATTTTTATGTGGAAAAGGATCCCAAATCGCACGACGCAATACGATAATCGGGAGCCAAGTAAACAAAAGCATTAATTGCATTTCTATTTTGTACGAAGATGTTAATATTCTTAAATAATGCAATATCTCAAAAACCAAGCTAGGTTCAGTTATTGATTATCAACTGTCATGCAATGGAGTTTTAAGGTGCATCTTATCCATATGACTGGGGAATGTACATTGCACATAATGTTTTAAGTTTTTGTTTTATTAATTCTCGAAAACTACGATGATATCAGAAACACCTACTGGTACCTAATAATCCGTACTTCCCAATCTATTTGTAATATGTTGATCACGTAACCATAGTGTATTTAAACATTGAAAATATAATTCATTTTAAACGAATTATCAGTAAGTCTTTTGTAAACAGATTGTCACCGTTATTTGACCAAATGTAACGTTTAGTTTATCGTAATAATAACTTGTCCTATCATTGTCAATTTAAGTTAGCAGTAAAAGTAGTGTGTATTATATAGCCCGGTGTGTCACAGTATCGCACCGTGCTATACTAAATAGAGAAGAGTGAATTCCTATATTGATGCATAATGGTTACAAAGTAGCAGCGCATGTATATAATGGTTTTGTTGAATCGACACAGCTCAGTGTTACTCTACCTGTTATTCTCTCTTAATCAGTCACATTTGAAATTCAATGCTACGGGTTCTCTGATTTTTATTTTATTTGGTTACGTATATACATAACAATATAACGTCCAAGTATCAGTTGACAATGTACAATAATGTAAAAGACAACAAAAAGAAGCTTTTTGTAATATAATTATTGAATGCAGTCTCTCATTTGTTGTTGTCAAAATAGATATACATTAAAAGACCATTATTGACGATGTATACATTCACCTTGGACTATTATATAACTGACAGTCTGATCAAAATATGCGCGGTTTACATATAACTTATACACAACTGAAAGAAGCTTCTGTCAACGTGTGTAGATTCTGATGAGAGGGACAGGAGATGAGATGGACAAGATGATGAGATGGACAAGATGATCAGATGGACAAGATCATCAGATGGACAGGATGATGAGATGGACAAAATGATGAGATGGACAAAATGATGAGATGAACAAAATGATGAGATGGACAGGATGATGAGATGGACAAGATGATGAGATGGACATGATGATGAGATGGACAAGATGATGAGATGGACAGGATGATGAGATGGACAAAATAATGAGATGGACAGGATGATGAGATGGACAAGATGATGAGATGGACAAGATGATCAGATGGACAGGATGACGAGAGGGACAGGATGATGAGATGGACAAAATGATGAGATGGACAGGATGATGAGATGGACAAGATGATGAGATGGACAAGATGATGAGATGGACAGGATGATGAGAACATACTCTGTTCATAAATGCCAACTTGTACCTTTTCCAATGACGGACTCAAATCAATCTCACTGAAATCAGATCGATATACTTCGCTGTGCATTTATATTGGTATAAATAAGAATGTGCTACTGCAGCAAAGTGTAAGTCTGGTTTAAGCCTTTTCCCACATACAGTCGCTTTATGACGCCTCAGCGGCACAGGAATTATTATGGAGAAAGGAGAAATTGCTCATAATGTGTTCTTTCTTTCTATAGAGAGTTTCCATGTTTTTTATTATAATGTTTTTAAAGTCGTCTGCAACAGATTTGTTATATGTGGGAAAGGGTTTATGAGATTGGGATCCAGTGATACCGAAATGGAGATGTAATAAGACCCTAACTGGCATGGCACGGCTCATTTTTTTTATAAAGCAATCGGTGGCGGTATCCTTGGCACTGGGCGCCCATCTTTTCCAAGACGTCGTAGCTCAAGTGGTTATGGAAAGCACTTCCTGATTTGCTGGAATGATGGGAAGAGGGGGTATTGCTAGCATGTCCCGTATTTGACATTTTCCTTATAATTATTATCTATGATAATTGTATTTGAGCATCGTCATATTCACTTGAAACACGTAACGCAAACAATACCATCTTAACTCGAGAACTTGAAGTAACTGTTTTAACTTTTGCAGATACACAGCAGAAAAACATTTCTCCTTTTATCACAGATGTTTTTATTGAAAAAAAAAAATTCAATATATTGTGCTTTCATTTATAGAGAGTTTCTATATTGTTCTAAATTGGTGCGTAAATGGCTTCAAAATCGATTGGTTCCTGTAGCAGATCATTTATATAGTCTTTGTTCATTTCAGAAACGTACTAAGTATGGCTACATTGAATGGACACAACTGCTTGTTTCCCGTTATTTCTTCCAAATGCACGATCTCATTTCTTGTTGACCTGTCGAAACATTAACATTTTAAATAAACATTATTGATGTTGTAAACGTCTTTTATGGACCCTTATTTGAATACCTACTCAGGAAACCATTTTGTCTGCAGACGACCATGGTCGATTCAGTTAACCCCCCTCGACTTTGTTGGCTGGGGGTGTTGGCGAGACCCGAGAAATCACTTGTATTTTCTATTTTAAAACCGACGTTAATGTTATTAATCCTTTCTCACATGCAGACGATTTTGACCACACTATTTTCGACTACATTCAATAAAAAGATTTTCGTTTAAAAATGTTTCCCCTTTTTTTTTAAATGTTGCATATTTGCGTGAAAATGTTCAACCTTTATGAGGTCCTAATAACTATTGGAGGTTTCTAGCACACACTTATCACGAAATGGTGAAGAAGAAGATAACGATAAGAATATGTTGAAACACGGGGTGACTTAAATTATCGCTGATCTTAATGAGCCCAGAAATGACCCAAAAATTCCGGATGTAATAAGAATCAATTTTATTTGAAAAATCTAAAAAGGTGTGTGTATATATAAAGATTTATCTAAACAGAAATATAATAAAAACAAGATGGCCATGATGGCCCTATATCGCTTACCTGAGTTAATGGATCTTCAATAAGTTTTAACTCTTAACATATAATAAGGAAAACGGGCCCCTTCCCCTGGCAAATTATTTTCAAATCGGGCAGTACTTCTGGACAAGAAGATCTTTAAAGATTTAACTTTATACCATATAAGAAAAATAAGCCGCGTCCCCTGGGTCCAAGAAGCGGAATAATTTGAATAAACTTGGTAGATGGTCAATCAAGGAACACTTGTTCCAAATTATTTTTAAATTGGCCAATACATTTAGACAAGAATATGGTCCAAGTTATTTCTTGCTGATTCCATGACAACCAGAGTTTTGAAAAAGGACCATCTTAGAAAAATTCTTGTGAAATTATATGTAAAGTGATTCACTGTTTAACTAGGAAACCTTTTTTAAGTTGATTATTAAAGCCATGGTCACACTTACGTTCATGCACGTAGTTGACCGTAGTTCATTTGAAACGTAGTCTGCCGTAGTGTTACTACGGTCAACTAGGTTGAAGTACGTTCGAACATAATGGCTAGGGTTAACTAGGGTATCACTACGTGTAGCTACGGACAACTACGTTGAACTACGTGTGAACTACGGTGAAGTAGGGTCAAATACGGCCAACTAGGTAGAAGTACGGTGAAGTAAATTCGAGCATAATGGCTAGGGTTAACTAGGGTATCACTACGTGTAGCTACGGACAACTACGTTTAACTACGTGTGAACTACGTTCAAGTAGGGTCAATTACGGTTAACTAAGGTCAACTACGTTCAAACTACGGTCACAGTAGGGTCACACCCTAGTTAACCCTAGCCATAATGCTCAAATTTACTTCACCGTACTTCTACCTAGTTGGCCGTATTTGACCCTACTTCACCGTAGTTCACACGTAGTTCAACGTAGTTGTCCGTAGCTACACGTAGTGATACCCTAGTTAACCCTAGCCATTATGTTCGAACGTACTTCAACCTAGTTGACCGTAGTAACACTACGGCAGACTACGTTTCAAATGAACTACGGTCAACTACGTGCATGAACGTAAGTGTGACCATGGCTTTAAGTAAGTGCAAACGGACTGACTACGACGACAGACGGTGCGCGATCACAATAGCTCATCCTGCACTTTTCGACCAGGTGAGCTAATAAAAGAAAGCGCTCGAAAGGAAGCATGTGTCGCCTTCCAAAAGGTCAGGTCAGTAATGTAAAGTGTGAAAGACAAACGATGGAGAGGAGCCCCTATGTGTCACCCTGCAAAAGCAGGTGGCACAAAAATATCCAAAATATATTACCCAAAACTACGTTTCATTCTCTCTTTCACACAAACACAATATGTTACAAAACCCATTATCATTTATTGAACTTGTTTATAAAATGTCTTAACATCTTCCGCGATACAGATTACATGTGACTCTTATTGCAGCAGACATGAAAACATGGTATATGAAACATTGTTCAAAATGAAAATTGTCTCCTTTTCTTACCATAGTTTCCACCCTATTTATATTAAACTTTTCAAATTTCTAATTTTTATATGCAATTTCTTTTTCACGAAAAATGCCTTTTCACTGCTTTAATAGGTGGTCCCGAATTCCATAAAAAAACAACTTTTTTTTTAAGATCTTGTGAAAGTATCCTTAAAATATAATAAGGTAAATTGTTATTGATTATAATATTGTTAACAAGAGCTGTCGGAGGACAGCGCGCTCAACTTGTTTGTGCTTGCCAATAAAACAAAACTTTTGTGGGTGATAGAGAAAACATAACTAAGTACTTTATCATATTATTTATAAGAACTTTATTGATTGATTTGGGTTTAACGCCGTTTTTAACAATTTCTCAGTTATATCACGGAGGCCAGTTCGTCTACTCATGCATTTCCTGGTTTTCCTCACACCAGTACTCCACACAACAATCTTCTCAAGCAACTGGCTGCTTTTCCACATAGACTTAGCCCACTATTGGAAGACTAATGACGCCCTGCGTGTAACCGGGTTGTCCCTTGCACTGCTCATGCGTGACATTTGGATTTCTTTGTATATTGCGGTATATGGCATAGGAGTCTCTCTTTGTGCGGAACCAGTTTGCTCCAACCAGTGTGAAATTGTTTTCACTCACAGCTAGGTTGATGTCGTATAAACACCTGAAATGAAAAATAATATTTATAAGTTAATTTGAGGTAAAAAGTGGTATTAAAGCATTACCCGTATTTATCACTTGATCACTCTTTATGGAAGTGAAACTAGTTGGGCTACAATTCTGAGGAGACCGCATATATACAGGTTCTCCAGAGTCTTCCCTTTTCGCGGATGCATCAATGACCAGTTTTTGCCAGATGCATTTAATATTTCAGCCCATCGAAGAGTCAGTTTTCATGGAGAGTGTAGATCCAGAACAGCCTGTCATTGCAAGTCTCACTAAGGTCTAGACTGTCTAAATACTACTTACATAAATGTGTAAAAAGATTAGGAACTTGTGTAGATATTAAAAAAAAAACAGAGCAGATGTTAAGGCTGATCTGAACTAACAATGTTGAGACATGCCAATTAGTACATTTTCAATGTCATACAACCTAGAAATGAGTGACTATCTGCAACAACTAACCGTTATGCATTTGCATGCAGTGTAGATCCATATTAACTAGGCATCCATGAAGTCTGATCTTGTTCTGCACTGTGCGTCAATAAGTCATAAAACGTTTCAGGAAATGTATTCGGAAAAGCAGTATCCTTTTAAATCAATAGCATGGATATACAGGCATTTTCCCCCCCGACATATGTACCCTGTCTCATGACAATCATTGTTACATGGATAACTGACTCTTTAGTTAATAAACAACTTTACACAATCAAAGTGTAAGGAACGGAGAAATTCAGAACGTCAGTAAGAATGTTTCTTTTAGGAATAAAGTCGAATATTGATTCAACATTTTAATTTATTTACCTGATATAATATTTAATGAGTCGTCGGTTTTAAAAACCCTGATGATCTGAGGAAAAATAAGGATATTCATAAAATAAAAAGATCAATTTTAAAAGAGCATTGAAAACTCTTTTCAAATGATGTTCAAAATACGTTTTCCACAGAGGTGTCAAAGAATGTCAGTCTGTGGGAAAGGGTTAAATGAAAATTGTTTTTACCTCCCGGTCAGCGATGTACTACAGTCTCCGGCATATGACATCATCAACGTCTTATCAACTTGTTCTGTGTGTTTATATAACAGGAAGTAGTAATAATGCGGTTCGTCATTTGGAGGAAAAGGACCATTCCAAGTGATAACATCTTCACCTAAACATATGTAAGTGTTTAAAAGATACATATTTTGAATTACACATATTTTACAATAGTCGTTTGATTAAATGATTTTTACGCCAATTACAAAAAAATCTCATTTACATCATGGCGTATTATTTATCCTGAGAAAATATTAAATTTGAAAATGGATTCATGATCTAAAAGTAAATGTCAACAGTTCAGTTATGTTCATTTATTCAAAACAGTACTACGCTAGGCAAAGTGCACTCCGCCACGCCATGACAGCCGCAATCGACTTTAAAACCTAGGACGACGCCCGGTCTCTATTCCCCGCTTACCACTTCGTCACGGAAATTCCTTATAACATGATACAGACAAGTGATAATGTCATACAGGCAGGCGACACAAAAATGAAACCAAACAGAAAACATGAAACAAATGGAGATAGCAACAACGTGATAGCAAATGCTCATAGTGCAGACTCATTTAATCATACCTGCCAACAATGACCTTTGAAATGTTGTGACAAAGGGAGAAATTACCATAATGTGTTCATATCTTTTAAACAATTTGATTTATAGACATTTGCTACAGTTGTGCCTATATTGTATCGTAGTTATCTGCTAGAGAAAAGTGTGTATGGTATCTTATCCAGCTTTCAACACTTTTTCAGTTATATCAAAGCGTTTCTTCAGTAAATAACCACAACCACTAGTCCATTTATTCTGAAACCAGCGAGTTGTAAATGGGAAAAGTTCAAGGTGAGAACAATTACCTGATGTGAAGTCTCCATTCATAATATTAATCTTCATTTGATGTAGCAGAGGGTGACTCTCGTTGGCGACGTTGTTGAAAGGTACGTCTGGGTCCATAGCGATCATTGTGTACATGTCACCTGTTTATACAATAATTATAAATTCATCTATGAAGATGTTCCACATTTTGTCAACATATTTTGAAAGTGGTTTGCAGCCAATTAGGAAAGTGTCAACTATAAGGCGTTTAAATCATTTAGACTTCCGCTGGCACATTGTATCAACTTTGATTGATTTGGCAAACATATGCAGGATTATAACAAAATGTCCGTACGATAGCATTCTAATTTATCCGGATAATTAGTGTATATTGACAATGAAAGTCGACAAACGCGCATGTACTGAAGGTATTTCGAATCCGAAGTTATAGAACTTGTCCTGCAAGGTCATTTGATGGCGTCCAAAATGTGTGTGAAGTTTCAAGTAATAGCATTTGTTGTTTGTGAGAAAAGTCGTTGCATGCAAAAGTTTAAAACAGAATTTGAAGTCACAAAAGGGGCATGATTCAGTCAAAATCCGATGTAGAGTTTTGCGACTTGTCCTGCAAGGTCATGCGATGACTTCCGATAAGTGTGTTAAGCTTCAAAGAAATAGCTTTGTTAATGTTTATGATTTTCTTTTCCATACAAAGCTTTGACCAAAGCTGCATCGCGGTTGCATACGCAAAGGTGACTGCAATGGTCCTCCTTATTCTTCGCATAGTCGGGTTAAAATGAACATATGGTACGAATTTCTATGAAGGACTACTATGAGACTAGAATGAGATAAGACCATGTGTTTTTATTGCACATTAAATTAACGATCAAACTCTTGTCACCATTTAATGGAGAAAGCATATAACGAATTTACCTGTGAATATTTTCGACCTAGAGTAAAGCCCTAGCTTTGCGAATGTTACATTTTGGGCTAGACCACTTCTTGTTGATGCAGAATTCAATAGTTCATTTCCAATAGGGTTTAACTTCAAGAGCCTGGATCTGTGATTATAATTTCAATCTTTTCAATGTTTTGAAAATAACAAATTTTGATTTTGGTTTTCATTGAAAAAAAGAAAACAAAAACATCTTCGGGAACAGTGGAACTATAAGGTTGTTAATAAGCATTGTGGGACAATGAGAGAGCATGCCTTTTCTGAGTTGTTATAAGAGATTTTAACTCTGCAAATAATTATATATACATCAAAATTCAACAGATAAGATAAATATGTAGCATATTGTCTATGGTATTTAATATTTAGCTTTAAATATTTCTTACATACAACACATATACAGCTGACAACTTTGAAAACATTCGTCAATACGTTTTAAACTGATGATATATGAAGGAATATTTAATAAGGTTTAAAAAACATAATGGCAAATGGAGAAGTTGCTCATCATATGCAAATTTCTCTTTTTGACACACTTGTTTCAAAATTCGTCTGTTACCTAGGCGTCTGAAAATGTCTGTATATAGAAAAGGATTAACTGCATGAATAAATTGAGTGCCATCATAATCGCAGTTTATATAAAAAGTGTATTGTTATAAACGGCATGACTCAAGGGGGTCAATTTTGATACAGCAATTATTTATGGTTACCCAACATATAACCCATTCCCACGATAAACAAATCTGCCGCAGAATAATTTGAAAATATTTAAGCAAATACATAGAAAACCTTTCGGGTAATAAACGTGTTGAGAACATTGGGAAATACTGAGAAATTGACCTTTATGAACAGATTCTCCTTTTGTGAAAACTTACAAGTATTGTTTGCTGCAAATGTTTCAAAATGCATGGTGGAAATATTTAATATAATCATGGCAGTTAACACTTTCCAATATACATCAAATCAGAAGCCAACGACTTTGAAAATATGTACATGAAAGTGGCAACATATGGAAAAATGCTGTAAATGAATAATTATGAAAACGCAATGGCAGAAGGAGAAATTTCTTTCTTAGCCACAATGTTTTCAAGAGTCGTCTTTTTCAGATGCATCCAAATGTATCTGGAGGGTGGAAAGGGTTATTGAGTTATCCAACACTTGCTTGGATCTTACCAATTTGAAAGCATCTAAAAATCACGAATTTAGAAATAAGCGCACTATTATATACCTGGCGCGTTATGATCGGAGCTGAATTGAAAACATCTTATTAATCAAACTTGAATACTCTATAATAATAATATATTTGTTTACCATTAATTCTTTAAAACACGTCACTCAATGTTGAAAATAATATATAGTTATAGGTAGTGTATTGTAATCAAGAGGCATTGTATAACTAATTAAAGAATCTTGAATCTTGAATTGTCATGACTTACTGTTCAGTGTGATTCACGCAGCATGTGTAATAGTTCAGCTCATCTACTTTAAACATAATATCCATTTGCACGCTCAGAGAGGCTGGATTTGGTAAAAATGGGCGAGGTTTAAGGTCCAGGGCTGTAATAAAGTGTAACATCAGCATTCAGAATGAGTTAACCCTTTTTCAAGTAAAACAGATATGCAGCAGACGACTTTGAAAACATCTATCTTAAAAACATGGACGGTCTTTAGGAATGAAAGTGTAATTATCAAATTTTATTGAAAACATTGTAACAAAATGGGATTTTGCTTATTGTTAGTAATTTCACATTTTGCTATATTGTTTAAAAGGTCTGCTGCTGTAGAAACGTCAGAAAGCGTCTTTAAAAAATTTATTTTTTGGACACCTTTTTAAAATAGTTTTGTTTTCAGCAATGTGTCCAATTATTCAGATGTTTCAATTTCTTCAATAGAAGTTTTTAAATTGTTTATTGATTTAGGTATAATGCTGTTTTCATGTAAATCACGGAGGACAGTTCAACTCCCCATATGTTTCCTGGCTCTCTTAACAGTACTACCTTTCCACATTATTTCCCAGATTCAGCTGCTTTGTAAGGTCATATTTGTTAATCATTTACACATATATACGGTTTCTGACAACTTTGCAAAAGATATGGCAAAAGGAGAAATTGCTGATAATGAACAAGTTCTCCTCTTGCCATAATTTGTTCATGTTTATTCAGTAATGATAATTTCATTTGTATAAATTATTGATATGTTTGCCTAGATGTTTTCGAAGTCGTCTACTGTTGATTGTTGTTATGAGTGAAAGGGTTAAACTAAGTACTATTCCTTACCTTGACCTACAAACACAGGACAGTTTGACAAGATACGTCTTTCATACATTGCAGTAGCTGCATACTCATCACCAGTAGCAACCACCCAATTAATTGCAATTGGACCTGAAATTTAAATGACGATGTTGACCTGTATCCCCAAAGATTTCTGTTCTGCTTTTTTATGCTGCCTTCAACAATATTCCAGTTATATCACGCGTCTCCTGCGTTAAGTTATCATTACTACTGGTTCATTTATCCTGACACCAGCGAGTCAGTCGTAATGCTAACCCACAATTCTGAGCGCCAAGGAGAGAAAGCCTTTGTCATATTAACCTGTCAGGGGAGCAAACCAGTGGCTTTCCACACCAGAGACAGACGCTCTACCGCTTCACCACTTAAGTGGTCTAAATTGCTGATTAAAGTATATCAATTTGTACCTAAGTCTACTCCATAACAATATAAGAACTCATCAGATACTAACTGGTATGATACCTGATTTGGGAATTTGATCTTCAGCTTAAACTGATTTATTTTAAATTACATTAATTGCGAAACAAGCTTTAAGCTTATATTTATATCAATCTCACTTGAATGGATCTGATGAAGCGTCACCTAGGAACTTCATAATAACATTATTTGAAAATAATCGGCCATAAACTTTCGGAGGAAAATATTTTTTAAGTTTTCCTGCCCTACAAAGGGCGATCACAATACCTCAGCTTGAGCTCCTTGAGAACAGTTTAACTAAACAAGAGGCACACAATGGACAGTATTGCTCCACTGACATAAGGGAAACATTAATACACTATTGCGATATAATGCAAATCTGTTTGAGAATTTAATATTGTTTAAGTGTTTACACAAGCCAATAACAGCCACGCTGTATGATCGCCATGCTTTTCGACCAATCAACAAGGCTTGGAGGAATCTGATATAGAGTAACCCAAGGAACATTTCTACATAATTATTTGGAATATGCTTCATACATGTACGTTGGAGGAGAATACTTTTAAGATTTTCACAGTATCCTTAGCAGGCAAAACAGCCCTGCGTTATTTTTTTTTAACAATCCTTATGGGATGAAGGAATCCGATAGAAGGAACATTTTTACATTTTTTTTTTTTGAAAATTGGCTTCATACTTTCGGAGGAGATGATTTTTTAACTTAGCCTTATAGCCAATTTAGGCTAAACAAGCCCGCCCCCTGGCAGTCATGTTTTTTTTTTTTAAATCAACCTGATTTGAATGAATATGATAGAATGTCACTTTATTTGAAAATCGACATACATTTCGAAAAAAGATTTTTAAAGTGTTCACTTTAGCCATAAAAGGCAAAACAGTCCCGATCCCTGACGGCTATATTTGTGTTATCATGGCTCATAAGGAATCTCATAGCGGGTCACCCAAGGAACATTTCTCCAAATTTATTTGCAAATTGGCCACACATTTAGGAGGAGAACATTTTCTTTCTTTCGGTTGCCATGGACGTTTCATACTATTTATATGCGTATGAGATGACATTGATATCATTGACGCAAAATTATAATGATAAATGAAAGAGTTAATAATTGGAAAATGGTAAAAATATTATTTCAAAAAAATAAGTTGAGCCATTCCTTCTTTTGTCACAATATTTTAAAAAGACATTTGCTACAGTTGTATGAAGTTGTGTATGCAATTGGGTAAGGCTTAGAGAAGACAAGAATTACGCGTAACTATGTTTCGCCGTCACCAGCTTTGACTATCAATACAATTGTAAAATTCAAAGACAAAATGAGTGAATTTGAAGTCGATCTAACCAGTCCAAAATATAAGAAATTGGAAAACAAAAAAACACATTTATTTATTTATGATATCATTATTATTATAATATTTATGTGTGCAATATTGAAAATCTTTCTATCAAAAAATGAAGAATTCTCAAAATCCATTAAAACATGAACAAGAGCTGTCGGAGGACGGCTCGCTCGACTATTCCACCGCTTAATAGTTACTAAGATATGGAGATATGAAAGGGTGATAATATTCATTATATGCAGGATACAGTTATCTAACTTGATTATTTGTATAGGTGTGATGGTTGGAAAGGGTCGACCACCGTTTCAATGGAATGCTTCATGTAGTTACTAAGATATGGACTCTTAATGTATTTGCACGCAAAACTTTAACCATAATTTCTAAGTAAAGAAAGGGTAACAGTTTGCATCATATGCAGGATAGAGTTATCTTAATGGGTTGTGTATATAGTCGTGAAATTGGGAAGGGTTGTATAAAGTTTCAATACAATGCTTCAAGTAGTTACTGAGATATGGACTCTTAACGTAATTGCATGCAAAACTTCAACCATCATTTCTAAGTCAAAAAGGGCCATAATTTGCATTATATACTGGAATGAGTAATCGGACTTGATTGTTTACATAGGTGTTATGGTTGGAAAGGGTTGTATAAAGTTGCAAGGCAATGCATCAAGTAGTTACTAAGGTATGGTCTCTTAATGTAGTGACACACACAACTTTAACCAGAATTTCTAAGTAAAAAGAGAGCCATAACTTGCATAAAATGCAGGATAGAGTTATCTAACATGATAATCTACATAGGTGTGCTAGTTGGGTATGGTTGTATAATGTTTCAATGCATTGCATCAAGTAAATACTGAGATATGGACTATTTATTTAGTTGCACGAAAAACTTTAACCAAAATTTCCAAGTAAAATAAGGCCATATTTTGCATTTAATGCAGGATAGAGTTATCCAACTTGATCAATTCCATAGATGTGGTAGTTAAGAAGCATTGTAGAAAGTTTTTAATGTTCTGCATCAAGTAAATACTGAGATGTGAACTCTTAATTAAGTTGCACGCAAAATTTTAACCAGAATCTCTAAGTAAAAAAGGACCATAACTTGAACAAAATGAAGAATAGAGTTATCTAACTTAAATCTACAAAGGTGTGATAGTTTGGTAAGGTTGTCGAAAGTTTCAATGCAATGCATCAAGTAAATACTGAGATATGGACTCTTAATTAAGTTGCACGCAAAACTTTAACCAGAATTTCTAAGTAAAAAAGGGCCATAACTTGCATAATATGCAGGATATAGTTATCTGACTTAATAATCTAAATATGTGTGATAGTCAGGTAGGGTTGTAGAACGTTTCAATGCAATACAGATAGTATTTCATTACTTGCATGCAGAACCTTAACCATGGACGCAGACGCCGATGCCGAGGCCGACACCAGGGTGGGTAGTATAACTCTCATATTCTTCGAATAGTCGAGCTAAAAATCATGTTTTATCCTCAAAAGTATGATCATACTCATTTTCAGTTTTCAATATGATGGATAGGATAAGATGCAATTACGATCCATGTTTAAAAAAGCCTATCACTAGAGGTTATTGAGAAAAAGTAAAATCATGAAACTTTAACGTTGAGCTACACGCAATTGTTATGTATAATAATGATAAAAAATGCCAACAAATAAAATAAACAAAAGCTGTTGGAGGACAGCGCACTCGACTTGTTTGTACTTGTCAATAAAACAAAACTGTTTTGGGTGGTACAGAAAACATAACCAAGTACTTTATCATATTATTTATAAGTAAAGTACTTTATAATTCGAAAAAGGGTCATAATTCTTACAATTTTTTTACTGAATTATGCACTCTTAGCTGTTGGATGAGGTAATGATGGTAATAAGATTCTTGAAAGTGTTTAAGCTATATATCTAATTGTTTTTTTAAAAAAAATGATTTGGTATGAATAACTTCACCAAAATTCTGAATCGAAAAAGGACCATAATTCTTTAAAAAAAACTTGACAGAGTTATGTACTCTTGTCTGTTGATGGAGGTAAATATGGTAAATAAGCATTATAAGTGTATAAGCTATATCTCTAATGGTTTTGAAAAAAAGTGGGGTGGTGAGAACAACTTAACCAAATTGTAGGTCGAAAAAAGGCCATAATTCTTACAAAAACATGAATAGAGTTATGTATTCTTGTTTGTTGCTGGAGGTTATGGTGGTTAAAAAGTGTTGAAAGTTTTAAAGCAATATCTGTAATGGTTTTGAAAAAAATAAATTGGTACAAAAAACTTAACCAAATTTCTAAGTCGAAAAGTAGCTATAATTCTTACAAAAACCTTGACAGAGTTATGCACTCGTGTCTGTTCATGTAAGTAATGATGGTGAATAAGTGTTGTAATTTTCGAAGCAATATCTGTAATGGTTTTGAAAAAATTGAATTAGTACAAAAAACTTAACCAAATTTCTAAGTCGAAAAGTAGCCATAATTCTTACAAAAATATTGACAAGAGTTATGCACTCGTGTCTGTTGATGTAAGTAATGATGGTGAATAAGTGTTGTAATTTTCGAAGCAATATCTGTAATGGTTTTGAAAAAATTGAATTGTTACAAAAAACTTATTCGAAATTCTAAGTCGAAAAAAGGCCATAACTATTACAAAAATATTGACATAGTTATCTGCTCTTGTTTGTTGATGGAAGTAATGATGGTGAATAAGTGTTGTAAGTTTCAAAGCAATATCTGTAATGGTTTAACAAAAAAAATAATTGGTACAATAAACTTAACCAGTGTGTGACACCAACGCAGACGCAGACGCCAACGCCTTCGCCGAGGCGAGTAGTATAGCTAGCCTTTTCTTCGAACATTCGAACTAAAAAGTATCCAAATGTATGACCTTTTAACCCGTTTGATTTCTGTAATGGTTTAACAAAAAAAGAATTGGTACAATAAACTTAACCAGGGTGTGACACCAACGCAGACGCCGAAGCCAACGCCTTCGCCGAGGCGAGTAGAATAGCTAGCCTTTTCTTCGAACAGTCGAACTATAAAGTATCCAAATGTATGACCTTTTAACCCATTTGAGTTTTTGAAGAACCTTAGATATTCAATGTGTGTGCAAGTTTAAAAATCATTCTAAACAAAAATGTAGATGCTATGTCCAATCCTCAAAATTCACTAAAACCCACTAACACTCATGTTTTTTTACTCAAAAAAAAAGGTCACACTCAGCATCTTTAGCATGCAATGTAAATAAATGCATAGGATGCAACTATGCTTTAGGTTTGAATGCCCTAGCACTAGTAAATATTGAGAACATCACTAAAACCCACCAAAAATAATGTATTTTACCCCAAAAATAATGTCACACTTAGCACCTTCAGCATACTATGCTATGATCCAAGTTTGAAAGCCCTGATACAAGTACTTTTTGAGTAAAAGCCAAAAAATGAAACTTCATCCCTGAGCTAAATGCAATTGTTTGACTTCGCCGCCAGAAAAGCAACACCTTAGTGTCGCAGCAAATCAAAAACCAGCTAAATCACTTAAAGCTTCCTAACCACTTTCCGACAAACCGAAATACCACGAACTATTCCTAAAATGATAGATGGCAAAAAGCCTCCTAATCCCTTTCCCACATACCGAAAGACCACGAACTATTCCTAAACTGGTAGATGGCTAAAAGCTTCTCTATCTTTTTCCTACATACCGAATGACCACGAACTATTCCTAAACTGGTAGATGGCTAAAAGCTTCTCTATCTTTTTCCTACATACCGAATGACCACGAACTATTCCTAAACTGGTAGATGGCTAAAAGCTTCTCTATCTTTTTCCTACACACCGAATGACCACAAACTATTGCTAAAATAGTAGATGCACAGGTACCAGTATCGTAGTCTAAGAGGTAAAAAACAAATCACATTTTACTGATACATAGAATATTTAATTGAATCTTCTATGTAATAGTAAAATGTGAAAAGATATATTTGTTTACCTCATAGGATACGATCCTAGTACCTGTGGATAGATGGCCAAAAGCTTCTAGAATACCAACATCACTTACCTGTTATATTAAGGAGATGTGTGAAGTCTCGAATGTAACTGGGTGATGCAAAATATATCGGTGAATGGGAAGCATCATACCAGTTTTGTGCCACTCGTGGATTGAGGTAGCCGGTTTGTTTGAATAACAGGAAGGCATATGGGTTGTGTATGTTCGTTGAAACAAGGGGTCCGTGATATTGATCAATTACCTAAAACATGTAAGGTGGGTTGTTTGGGTCATGTAATACATATAACCATTTCCAACATACAACTAATCTGATGAACGTTTAAACTAGTGTGGTATAAAGAGGAGATGCTCATTTGGAGCAATTTCTTCTTTGGCCAAAACGGTGTTTTTTTCGAAAAACGTTTTTCGGCAGATTTGTCAAAAATACCTTCTCCCTAAACCATTGGGTGAAGATGAACAACACAAGGCACAATGACTTGTCAATCATCGGTAAACATGAACAGCCGAACAAGAATATTAACTCACAACCCTTTGTTCGATAGCCACCAATGATAACGAGTGATCCATCGCAGCTCAGAAACCTGGTCTGGTAAGGCTTAAATTTTAAATTATTTTGAAACATTGTTGGTAAAGATAAACAATCAACCATATCTTCTTATATACACATAATATCTTCTTATTTTGTTTATTTTAGAAGCATTGTGGAGTATTAGTATATAAAGTTTTATAAGAAACAAACGTATTACATAAACACTTCCCTTCATCTGTAGAAGACACATTTAAAAACTATTTGAAGAAACCATGGAAAATCTAGTCTTGAAAGTTTTAATTTAGAATATAGTAGAAAACATTCTGGCAAAGGGAGAACTTTAACATAATGAGATCAATGTTATCAAATGTCGTCTTATGCGAATGCAACGAAATGCATCTGCATATCGAAAAGAGTTCAGAATTACTTACATTTTCCCCACTAGTTGGAATTTCGTTGCGTTGAATGTTTATATAGACAGCGTGTGTGATATAATAACCAACGTCAAACACATAGATGGAGTAATACTCTCCTTCCGTCCAATCCCACGTCATTTCCGGCGTGTTACGTACATACCATGGCCTAACTATCTGTGATGATGTTGGGTCAATGTTGTTGGTGACAGTCTGGCTATTGATGAACGTGTTTCCACATCCGGTATACTGGCCTGTTTATATAATACAGATTTCCTTTAACCCGTTCCCACATACAGAAGTGTTGTGAAGCAGCTATAGCAGACGGTTAATGCAAACATTGTAGCAAATCGCGATATGCACAAGTCAGCCAGAGGGAATTACATTTTTGTATAACTGTGTTGTGAAATATATTTTAATATGAAATCCCTATGTGAAATTATGTTTGCTAACTGGTAAACAGTCTATCAAACTCTGCAATACTTATTTTGAACGCTGAATCACCCATCAAAACGTTTTTATCCTCAAATCTGCATGTTTATTGATATGACAAATTGCTTTATATAGGCATGAACAATAACTAATGAGACACTACGAGTGGATTGTCTTTATGGATCAATAAAAATATGGAATCGCCCCTTTATGCATAAGAATATGGACGTAGATATTCTTGATAAGTCGAACGTTTAACTACATAAGCGTTTGAAAGACTACATGTGTCGTTTGTTAGTTTGACATATATAATCGTATATATTTATGCATTATAACAAGGGCGTAGATCTTCCTGGTTAGTCGAACGCTTAATAACAAGAGCGTTTGAAAGAATACAGTTGACGTTTGTTTATGTGGCAGACCGACAGATGACGGAGAAGTGATCCGTATGCGTCACACTGCCAAAACAATCAGCTAACATAGTGTATGTTTTAACCCTTTTCCACATACAGCAAATCTGTTTTGAAAGCCATTGGCAGCTGACACAACAAAGGATAAACACTACCTGGGGTGCACATGCGATATAAATGATCCTAACATGTCTCCCTGCCATGGCAGAAATGATCCCGACATGACTCCTTGCCATTGCAGGCGATACAAAAAACGGCAAACATTACTTGGGGTTCACATGCGATAGAAATTATCCCGACATGTCTTCCTTGCCATGGCAGGCGATACAAAAAAGGTCAAGCATTACTTGGGGTACACATGCGATAGAAATGATCCCGACATGTCTCCATGTCATAATGCCATGGCAGACGACAAAAAAGGTCAAACACTACCAGGGGCACACAGGCGATAGAAATGATCCCTATATTATACAAGCATTCCTACCTGGATCGGCTGTAAATTTAACATTGATAAACTTGGTCAGCGAATTATGATCAAAATTTATGCTGAGGATTCTGGAACCGAGACTGTTTGCACTGTTTGGATTGGGATTTGAACAAGAGATCCCACCCGCAGTACCATTGGGACAAGCTGTACCAAACCAGAACAGGCTCGAGTCGTACATGTTCTGTTTAATCTTTTCCAGGCAAACTGTTAGGTTTGTTGATCGATTATCCACAGAACATTCTGTTCCTAACACCACACCTGAATCAAATAGAAAATAATTAACATTTTCCATAAAACGAACCATTTTCATATAAAACAGAAGTATAAAGCAGAGGACATTTTAACCATTGAGGAAAAGATATTGAAAAACTATCATTGAAAATGTTATTATTGAATAGAGTTGAACTCATTGTGACGACAGGAGAATGATAACATTCTCATTTTGCCACGTTTACATTTTCATTCTATACTTTTTCTCCCATTTTTAGAGAATTTCTATATTTTTTACTAAATGTGTTCAAAGTCGTCTATTGCAGATGTGTTGTATTTGGCAGATGGATTAATTGATTTCATAACTCCGTTAGCATTAGACATGACTTCGAATTGTATTGATTGTAGAAATGGACTTTGAGACTAACTAGAAACATTTAGGGAAAAGGAGAAAGCGTTTTGATTTTTTCTATTGATAAATGATCAAATTGCTGAATGTTTGCAAGGGGCGTCAGACGCTCGTTATAAAATGCCAATTAAGCCAAAACACAATCCAATTAAAGAGATTAACTAATGCTTCCTATACACTAAGTTTGGTTGCATTGTGTTCCCTGTAACAATTCATTATGTGTCTGAAATGTTCTAGGTTAAGAATCTAGTCAAAATACATGACAGGGATATGTAACTTGTAAAAGTTTTCCTTCATGCTATTGTACATTTGATAGTGAACAGTTATTCCAAGTTGTAAAGTGATAGCCTCGATGGTTCGCAAAAGTGACTTAAACGCACAACTTATAAAATCTGGAGAGCTGAAAAAGACAAAGTCCAAAGAATTAAAGAACTATGTCCAATTCTTAACATCCACCAAAATTCATGTTTTTTACCACTAAAACAGGTCGCATTAAGCATATTTAGCAAACAATGTGAAGAACGGTATAAGATTAGCAAGTTTTCCAAGTTTCAAAGTAATAGCTTTGATATTTTCAATATAAGTGAAATAAACGCAAAACTTAGCCCACGCCGACGCCAACGACGAAGTCGACGACGACGATGACGACGATGAACATGACAACAAGGGCTCTTCTTTCTTTTTTTGAAAAAATTCAGACGAGCTAATAAATTAATAGAGTTGATACAACGTTTTTAAGCGTCGTCTGAACTCGTCTGCAATTTGGAAAGGGTTGAAGTAAAATGGAATTTTGTAAAACAGCCCCAGGTCCACATTATCAATATTTGGTTATCTCTATGCTTTTTGACGAACACACCCTGTTTTTAGAAATAAATGTTATACCAGTTTAAATAGACAACCGTTATTCACAAGTATGACCTTGTGAAACCACACTCTTTACTTCCCATAAGCTGTTTGAACCTTTTCCCACATAGAGACACATTTTGACGAACCTGTACACTTTAGTGTTGTCTACTTTGGAAACATTGCAATTTGTCGTAAAACAATAAATCATGGAATATTAATAACACAGCGATAATTCCTTTTCGTAAACCAATAAATCGTGGACAATTAAAAATACAGTCATATTGAGCTGTAATAGTTTCCTATTCGTAAACCAATAAATAGTGGACAATTAAAAATACAGTCATATTGAGTTGTAATTGTTTCCTTTTCTTAAAACAAATGGTCGTGGACAATCAAAACTAGTCACGATGAGCTGTTATTGTTTCCTCTTCATAAAACAATAAATCGTGACCATTAAAACCAGTCATGATGAGCTATAATTGATTCCTTTTTGTCAATATTTTAAAATCGGTATGCTGAAAGACATCAAATATAGTCTCTAAATAAAAAAGCCTATGTTGTGGGTATAAGTTCTCAAATTTCAATCTAACAAAATATTTTGTCTGTTTATTTCAAGCTTTTTCTTACTGACAGTGAAACAAACCATCACGTTATAAACTGTGAGTGATTTTATCAGGATTTCTCAATTATCCACTGGTATGCATGTAATAAATACAGATAAATACAAACATTGTGGCAAATGGAGAAATTGTGTCATCATTAGCAAGTCTCCCTCTGTCACACTGTTTTCAAAATAAGTCTACTCCTGAGGCGTCAGAAAGCCTCTGGCAGACTGTAAATCGTTTTTAGTAGTCTAGCATACGTTGACAAATATGAAGCAAAATTACTATACAATTGACCACAACGGGCCTATAAGTCACCTGAAAATAAATCCTAACACAACTGTATGTGGGAAAGGGTTAAACAAAGAATCGGATGGAGGGACATTACATATAAAACCAAAATAAAGTATTTTGAACAGTACGTACCTATACAAAGCACAAGAATAAGTCCAGATTGCTGGAAGGCGTCCATCTTTCACACTGGGGATGCCGTTATATGTAACTATATTATGAAAGTGTCCTAAAAAAAAATGCCCTAGTACTTGTACACCTATAATGTTTGAACTGGGCCGTAGATAAGTCTTATCTACATCCCTGGTTTGAATAACGACTAGCTTCCACTATCCGTCAGGCCACTTAAGGGATATAACTTGAATTTGCTTATGTGAACATTATAAAGACCAAAAAACCTTTCCAGCCTGTGGACGCATTTTGACACAATAGCACCAGACGACTTCTGAAAAAACATTGTGGCCAAAGGAGAAATTGCTCATGATGAGCCACAATATTTTCAACTTCATTTATAATAATTAATCTAACTTTAATGGTAATTTTCAGGTTTTCGTAACTATGTTTTCAACGAAGGGTTAATGTTAACAGAAAGATATCTATATTTTAAAAATCCCGAAGCGTGACACAGGTAAATATAGACGCTTTCTGACGCCTCTGCAGCAAACGGCTTTTTGTAAACATAGTGACAAAAGAAGAAATTGCACAATACGTGCAATTTCTCCTTTTGCCACAATGTTTTCCACTTTTTGTCATAGGTTATCCATTCAATTATGGACATTTTCTACTTGTTGACAAAATACGTTCAAAGTCGTCTGCTGCAGAATTGCAGTATGAGGGAAAGGGTTAATCTGGTGTTTATTTTAGAATAGTAATAATTACCTGATACAGACGACACAAGCAACCACTGCTGTCAACAACGTTTGATAACACTGGTAGAATTAAGGAGAGACATTTCAAACATATAAGCAATAACTCCTTTACCAAAGATGTTTTCATCTAAATAAAAAATACTTCCATCATCAGTAAGTATATTGAATGTTTCATTACGAAATTGGATTGGCGGACTTCATGAAATTGATGTTAAATATGCTGAACTCCAGATAGAGATAACATTTTTGAAATGTTGAAAGTTCTGTAAATATAGTCTGGTTCCCGACTTCCTATGATAGTAAGTCTGGCACGACCGAATAAATGGCGGCCGGCGATGATATACCTCAAATGTGTACAATTTAAAGGTAATTATTGTAATAAGCTGATCATCTGGATAAAATTGTTTTATTCCTTTAGTAATTATTAAAACAAACTTAAAATGGATATTTACGAGTGATGATTGCTCTTTGTAAGAAGATGTGACGTTTGTTTTTGACAAACTAGAAAGCGAGTAGTGTTCGGACAGTTGAATAATTTCGGATACTTTATAAAACAAAGTTTGCATTAATGTCCTGTGTGGTTTACTTTGACATTTCATCTTTGTACTACTAATATTTTGTGATGCTCCTTAGCTATAGTGTTGTAAATTTCTTAATCAACTAGAAATTAATATTTGCCTTTTTCCATCCTTACATGGTCTGCTGTCTAACGTATTTAGTAGCCCAGATAGCAAGTAAATATTTTTGATTTATCGTCTTTCTTTCATCAAATTTGACTATATTGATATTTAAAATGCAATTGTAGGAATTAGTATGCTATTCAATGAATTGGATGATGTATAACATCTTTATGAAAAAACCATTTTATCAGATGGATCACTCATACTAAAAGAACGGACACAGGATACCTGGGTTCCAGGTCATTATTGATGCATGGAAGTCAGCACCAGACCACAGTTATGTAAAAGAACCTCCGAAAATTCTTCTTTTGTCGCCATGTTTTCAAAAAGCTGTCTGCTGAAGAGGCGTCAGAAAGCGTTTATATGAGGGAATGGGTTAAGAAACACTTGATTGATTGATTGGGATTAACGCCGTTTTTAATAATTTCTCAGTCATATCACTGCGGCCAGTTCGTCTACTTATATAAGTTGAGAAACACATACAAGAAATCTACAGCAGACAAATTTGGAAAATTAATTTTAGAAAATAATTATAACTGGTATCACATGAAGAGTTTCAAATTTATTATAATTATGATAGTATTTTTCAATCAGTTTATTTTATTATAATTTCACTGCTTTTAATGTTGGATCCCATGTGTGTTTTAAACAAGAGGGCCAAGATGGCCCTAAATCGATCACCTAATTGATAGTAAATTAGTAGCAAATATTTAACTGCAAATATCTTGGAAAATGTTATCAGGGAATGCAAATGAAACTGCAAAGGAGTGGACACTTCTCAAGAAACAGCTTATCAGTAAAGGCCATTTATATCTTGAAATCTAACAAGAACTTTAATAAGAATGGAATTATAAAGTTTTTGTCATTTTGCACCTTTCCTGATGCCACCTTGCTGCCCTGTTTTTCAACGAAATCAATATGGCTTCAACAGTTTATTTAGTGGGTCACTTAAGGAACATTTCTACCAAATTATCTTGCAATCGCACAAGTAGATTATGGAGGAAAAGGATTTTAAAATTTGGGTATTTTTCTCACTTTCTGATGCCGCAGCAACCAAAGTTATCAATGGAATTTAAATCTTTGAACAATTTTGAAAGAGGACCACCAAAGGAACATTCTTGTGATGTTTTGTGGAAATTGGTCTATTGGAATGGTAGGAGTTGGTTGTCATTTGTAGCTAAAAGTTCAATTTACCCTTTTTGTGACGACGCCTGGTTGATATGATTGTGTAACCAATCAAAACGGCTTAAACAAATTAAATAGAGGATCATTACAGTAAGATTCGTATTATATTTTCTTAAAATCAGACAAACACTTTCATAAAAAATGGAATTTTCAAATTTTGTCATTTTGCCCCTTTTCTGATGCCGCCTGACTGCCATGTTTTTCGACCAATCAGTATGGCTTGAACACATTTTATAGAGGGTCACCCAAGGAACATTTCTACCAAATTATATTTGAATCTGACAGGCAGATTCGGAGGAGAAGATTTTTAAAGTTTGGACATTAAATCGATCACCTGATTGATAGTGTATGGTGAGTGTAAGGAACGACAACTCTGCGAAGGAGATTGCCCTTGCATAATACTCTGCCAAGTGTTACCTCCCTTAGACCATCAATCTAATAACCATATGT
Organism: Serripes groenlandicus; assembly: GCA_031761405.1. Taxonomy (NCBI): domain Eukaryota; kingdom Metazoa; phylum Mollusca; class Bivalvia; order Cardiida; family Cardiidae; genus Serripes; species Serripes groenlandicus. The sequence goes on from JASEVX010000003.1 coordinate 29,117,884, forward strand.
CATTTGAAGCAAAAAGTTAATTTTACTCCTTTTCTGATGCTGCTTGGTTGCTATGCCTTTCAACAAATCAATATGGCTTGACAAAGTATGTATATGATCAATGAAAGAACATTTCTACAAAACTATCTTTAAATCAGACAAGCACTTTTATAAGGATACTTTATTAAAGTATTGTCATTTTGCCCCTTTTTTGATGCCGCCTGACTGCCATGTTTTTCGACCAATCAGTATGGCTTGAACAATTTTTATAGAGGGTCACCCAAGGAACATTTCTACCAAATTATATTTGAATCTGACAGGCAGATTCGGAGGAAAAGTTTGGACATTTTGTCCCCTTTCTGATGCCGCAGCAACCAAAGTTCTCAATGGAATTTAAATCTTTGAACAACTTTGAAAGAGGCCAACCAGAGGAACAGTCCTGTGATGTTTCACGAAAATTGTCCTTGGAGTTTGGGAGGAGTTGATGTTTAAAGCTAAAAGTTAACACCAGACGGACGACGGACGACGGACGACGGACGACGGACAAAAAGTGATCAGAATAGCTCACCTTCAGCCTTCGGCTAAGGTGATCTAAAAATACTCAAATGCTAAGCCTGGTCCAATTATTTAATGACATAAAGATGATGATGGTGTCACATTTTTTTCAATAAACATCTATTTGATATTTAAATTGAATTTAAGCATAAAAGAAATAGTTTTTTTTATTATTTCAGTGCAAGATTGATTTTTTTTCAATCATGATCAAAGACACTAAGGCTATATTTTCACTGGTAGCCACTTGATGGTGAAAATATAGTGAAGGCTTCTGATATCACTGGGTGAAATAAAATTCAATCTTACAACAAAATAAACATATTTTCTGTTACTTTTAAGCTTAAATAAGCTTAAAATACTAAATAAGCAAATTTTCTCTTTAACCCTTTTCCTTCTACATTATAATTAGTTTTGTTTAATTACTGAAGAAAGTTGAAATATTGTGGCAAAAGGAGTAATAATAATAATAACTCGTAATGAACAATTTCATCTTTTGTCACAATGTTTTCAAAAGTTGTCAGGGAGCGTCTAAATGAGGGAAAGGTTTACGACAGATGTTTTCTAACTATGTGAAGTGAGACATTCTACTTCAGAGCCAAATTATTGAAATCCTATTCAATTCCAAGGTGTTATGTGCAAACATCACAGCAGTTATGTCGTGTGTTAACATTTTCAAAACCAAAGTAACTATTTTTTGTTCTCCGCCGGCATGTATCATTATTAAGACAATATTCCTTCATATAGTTTCGTTTTCGAGCGAAGGGTCGCGAACGATCCATAAGCTCATAACATGCCTGCTTTCGAAAATCCAACTTTAAGCTGCAACCACACTCAACCGCGGAAGGATTTGAGATTACTTCATTTGATTGGCTTTCATTCGCATCGCACTACTTTCGACACGCCTTTTTGCCCGAGTCCGCCTTCCTCATGAATGAGTTCAAAAAGTAATTCCACTGTGGACTAGATTGTTATCAATATGTACAATGTCAAATACTTTTGATTTCATTCAATATTATCACACTGTAGACTAGTCACCCAGTCACTTTAAACAACGTTTTATAATATCATAATGTATATACATAGAAAACTGATGAACTCAGAGGAACACTTTGAAATGGCAGGCTTCGAACGTTTTTATTAATGAACTGTCAGTGTGTTCACCCTTTACATGATAGAATACGACACAAACGAAGCGGGTGAATTTTGAACACTTTTCTAGAAAATGTAACAATTACTCAAAATGACTTATTCCTCCCTTTTACACAATATCTCAGACCTGTAGCATGAAAATTAATTCAATATTCTAGATATCACACACTTTTCTACAGCTATTCTTATACCATTTTCCGCCACTTATCTGCGTTCATGTTATTAGGCAGGGACAGTGTATAACACTGTCCCTGTATTAGGGGAAATTAAGCAGAACACTTTTGATAATCATTGTGCCAACGCTTCCCGCTTTATTCAGTTAAACTTATTATTCCCATATTTTTGTTTGGATATGTTCCAATTCGCCGGCCTCTAATTTCGGTTTAGAGAAAAAGGGTAAGTAAGTTGTAAAACTATCCGATATTATAAACGGTTATGAGGTCTCCAGTTACAATCTCGATTATATAACTGATTCTCGCTCAATAAGTTCAGAGAGCGGTCATACAGGGCATGAATAAATGGTCTCTTCCTTTGTTCCTTTCCTCTGTGTTTTGAATTAAGGTTTAATTAATGTCTTTTGGATAAACATACACAAGGATAATATAATATTTTGCATAACTTTTTTTTGTATCAAAAGTAGCACTTTCAACAATAATGGTAAGTCCATATATGTTGATGCAAATAAGATGTAAAATGTGTTACATTAATGTATACAGTCAAATTGTTTCAACAACAATACACTTATCCATGATAATACCAAGGTAGTGTTATTGCATTATTTACTGCGAATGGACAGATACTCAAATTATTCTTTAAGGTCAATTAGCGCATCTGCGTATTCCGATCAGGATCTGCATTGCACGCACACATTAGTCGTAGAAAGTTTTACCCTTTCCCTCATATAGACGCTTTCTGACGCATCTATGTAGCAGACGGCCTTTTGAAAACATAGTGACAAAGAGAGAAATTGCACAACACGTGCAATTTCTCCTTTTGACACTCTGTTTCCAACTTTTAGTCTTATATATTATGTTTTCCATTCAAATATAGAGATTTTCCATTTTTTGTAAAAAATATGTTCAAAGTCGTCTGCTACAGAATTGCCGTATGAGGGAAAGTGTTAAGGGATTATTTTGTTGTAACACAGAATTCATTTGTTTCTTATGTGTTGAACCTAAGACAGGTCTTATATTTATTGTCATGCTGGTTTTCACAGTTACAGCGTCAACATCAATGAAGGTACTTCGCTCATTAGTGCTATCAACGCTTTGATTCATACTAGGAAGCCCAACATCAGCTTTGTTGTAGTATAAAATGTAAAAGTGTAAAAATCAACTTCACCACTCGATCTGCCAGTCCTCACTACCTCTTGGACATAAGCTGTGAGAGAATAGAAACAACTTAAATAATGTTCTGAATGATCATAACTAAATGTGCAATCTGCTCAGTAAAGTGTTAAGTTAACCATAGTTTAACCCTTTCCCGTACAGATTAAACCGTGACTTTATGAATACATGTTTGCCTTTGATTATAATTGCTAACCAGATTGCACATCTGTGTTTACTGTTAGATTCAGCTTTATCAACCCTTTCTTACTAAGTGAAATATAGACGCATTTTGACAATTCCGCAGAAGACGACTTTTGAAAAGCAATTTCTCCTTTTGTCACAATGTTTTCAACTTTTCACAGTAATTATACTGTCATTTCTTGAGATCTTCAAGATGATTTCAGTCGATCTTTGCAGATGTGCTGTATGTTCGAATGTGTCAAGTGAACAATGTAGATCTTGATCAGCATTATCCATGCAGGCTGATCTGGATCTAATCTGCAGGAATAGTTGATATAAGGCATAAAGTGGGAATGGCTAAATATCCAGTAACTTCAATTGACAATAGAAATTCAGAAATCATTTGACTTGAGAAATCAAATAAACAGTACGTTAACATTCAAATGTTTTATAGTAAATTGTTCAAAATAGAGCCAATATTGCTTAGATATGGGAGTACTAAAACTTATACTAAAGGAAGCATGTGAACATTTAAATGATATACACGTATCCCATAATGATAAAACAATTTAGTGCTAATGAGATCCTGTGTATCCGAATTTCAAATACATTTTCATCTATCCGAAAACTACACTACTCGATAACAAATAATTTTCTTCCAAACAGAACAAAGCATCATAAAATGAAAACATGAAATCAATTGATTACCTTATTTTAATAAGATAAATGAATTATTATCCCGATGGTCAACAAAATAAGAAATTTAGATATTACCTGATAGTCCATCGCGTCCGCCATTATTTGGTTTGTGCCTGACCCTTTACATAGTAATAAGGGGAAGGAACTCCAGACTACTGTAAATATTGCTAATAGTGACAACAAAGTAAGTAATAAGTTGATCAAAACTTTTTGGGAAGTAAATGTTGAAGAACTGTCAATTGAAAGTCATGAAAATGTACACAATTTGCCTTACTGGATATGTCTACCCAGTAAAAATATGAGCATAAACAGTCAATATTTAGATGTTTAAGGATACTAGAGAGTGAAATGATTACTCTTATTTTATCCCATAATTATCATTCTAATATTTCAAGACAACTTTTGAACAGTTTTAAAAATTAAACTATAATATCTATTTTCTGGAGTTCAGCACCCTTAAGCACAAATGTGTCTTGCACAAACGTTGGTAATGGTCGTTATACTTCTCTAAATGCTTATGACGTAGCGTTAGATGTTAGCGTATATAAGGAAAAAGGCCCACTGAACGACATATAATGTTTAATGACATTTGATATAATAGGAGTTTGAAGTTGCAATTTATATAAGTCAACAGAGCAAATAATGGGCATTTACACAATCTTAACAGTTAACATATATTATGAAATTGATTGATTGGGGTTTAACGCCGTTTTTAACAATTTCCCAGTCATATCACGGCGGCCAGTTCACCTACACACGTATTTCCTGGTTTCCTCTCACCAGTACTCCACACAACCATCTTCCCAAGCAACTGGCTGCTTTTCCACATAGACTTAGCCCATTGGTGGAAGACGAATGGCGCATGTCGAATCGCATTCGACTTTTGTCAAACGTCGGAAAGAAAGTTCGCCGAGTCGGCATTCGAACTCACAACCCCTGGATTGACAGCCCGCGTAGCTACCGTCTGAGCTACCGGGGCTCGGCTTATACAATTTATTTTATTACTTTCAGGCAAATTTGCCCATTGTAAACAACACATGTTTGTACAAATAACAAAACGTATGGAATGGTCATGCCCATATCTGCTTTTTTAATATTGTCGTTATGAAGAACGATACCAACACAACACATTTTCCATTTTGTTGTTGTTGTTGTTGTTTTTTGTGTGTTTTTTTTTTTTTTTTTTTTTTGTCTTTTTGTTTTTTTAATTTTTTTTCTTTTGAACGTGACTTATAGGCCCATGAGGCCGGGAGTTATGTATTACTGTGTGTACCATTGTTTTGTTAATGTACATACGCGTGTCACTATAATAAAATATTTACTTACTTACTTTACTTATTCATTTTCGAGAAGCAAAAATAAAATGAATAATAAGTATTAGCTAATTGTTCTGATAATATATATAGTAACAACAAAAAACAATCAGTTAATGACATAATATATACACTGACATCGTACATATTAAGCGGGTGTGATGTATGATGTAAATGATGTCTTCTTCTTCCCCATTAGCTCAGTCGGTAGCGACGCGGGCTGTCAATCCTGGCGTTGTGAGTTCGAATCCAAGCTCGGCCAATATTGTTTCCGACATTTTTTACAAAAGTCACTGTGACAAGCGTCATTCGTCTTTCAATTGGCTAACAGTCTATGTGGTAAAGCAGCCAGTTGCTTGGAAAGTATGTCGTATGGAGTATTGGTGTAAGAAAGCTAGGAAACACATGAGAAGGTTAACTGGCCGCCGTGATATGACTGAACTTTTTTGAAAACGGCGTTAAGCCCCAATCAAACAATCAATCGTCTTATTCCTCATCTTCTTCTTCTTCCCTTTCTTAAACGTTATGCTTACAACATTCAGTTCATCCAGGATCTCTTCTCCAGTGGGCGAATTGCTCTGGAACAATTATTTGATACTTATGTAAATAGATGCGGCGGAGGCGCAGGATGATCTTGGCCGTCATTGTTTGCAATTCGCTTATGTTGGCTATCGTGTGGCGTTGCCCCTGTGTAAAAGGCCTACTTATTTAACCATTTACCGCATGCAGGCGTATTTTGATGCATCGACGGCAGACAACCTTTGAAAAAAATTCGGCAAAAGGAAAATTTGCTCATGATGAGCAATTCCTCCTTTTGCAACCATGATTTCAACTATATTAATATATATTACTTTGTTTTATCGAGATTTTCCATATGTGTGATTAGATGTCTTAAAATCTTTCAGAGCGTTTTTGTATGTTGGAAAGGGTCACAAGATTATGACTCTTTGGGAGGAAATGACGTTACCTTAATGAGTTGATGCATGGCTTGAACGTTTATATGTACTTCGTATGTATCTATATTTAAGGGAAATGCTACAAATGGAATTTAGGTGTACACTAATACACAGAGGAGAAAACAGGTTGTGCCTCTTTTCTCTTTTGAACACCTTCTCACAAGTGGTGATATCCCTTTGAGAGTGATCAACTCTTCGAACTCCTTCTTTAGACCTGATAACATCCCATGCATTCTCGGGGACGTCAGAAATGTACATGCATTCTGACCAACCGAAACTTGTACGATTGTATTCATCCCATTGTTAAATTCATATATCTGTTCACGATTTACCCGGGCAATCCGTGCGTGTCAACCGTGTGGTCTTATTAAATGGATTTTACAAATGCACATCTGTTAGTTGACATACATCCATATTTTCAGAGTTGTTATAATAATGATCCAGTTTCTGATAATGCCGAGGCTAATTTTTGAATTTATTTATTTTATTTTATTGGGGTTTTACGCCGCTTTCAACAATATTTCAGTTATCTAAATTTTGAAGAAAAGCCCAGAGTTTTAACAATGATTGATTGTATGGGATCGCAAAAACACGTCGCTAGAAGTATTAACGTCTCTTGTTCGAAAATATTACGTCTCATTTGGCGTGTCAGAGTCACGGGAACGTTTGCTGATAAGCCACGTTCAGGTAAACCGCGTGTAACAATAGTACGGCAGGATAATTGCATACGTCAACGTCATCGTCATCTGCGTGACATATTTTTAACGGCTGAATCCACGTCACATTTAGTGGTAGGTAACCGTGGACGTAAATCGACAAACAGTCAGAAATCCGGTTGAGAGATTGGGGAATTAGCTGCCACAGGCCTTATTTCTAACGCGACGTCATCGTCACCAACGTCTTATTTTGGCCCGCTACCATCGCAGTCAACGTAAGCAGAACGTAGTGCTTAGTGAAGAGTCACGTTTCGAACGCTAACAACTGCGTTCTGTAGCACAATCAGTACGCAGGGGTAGGAGTTATGGTCTAGGCAGACATCAATATTTAATTAAATTATTTTGTATTTTACGCCGCATTCAACAATTTGAAATTCAATATTTGAAGTATAATTTGACCATGAAATGTTGTCTAATTTGCGAATGGAGTTGTTCTTTTCTTATTTTGAATCTCAGTTAGCAAAATATTGTACAATGAGTTAGAATTAGGCGTTTCTTTTTGTATATATACTATTAATACGAAAAAAACCCATGAATGGGTTTTTTCGCTTATAGTTAACAGGTGCGAGATTTTTTTTTTTTGGGGGCCGCCATTTTGGGTATGTATAAAATGAGCCGAGAAACACGGATTGAAAAAAAATTATTGTCGTCTTTTTAATATTTTTTTTTAAATCGATATTTTGGGTATGTATAAAATGACACGAATTTTTTTTTTTTAAATCGATATTTATTAAAGTGCTGTGTTTTGGGGGAATTAACATGTTAAAAATAAATGGAACTCTGTAAGAAATATGTTTTCCCGTTCGTCAAAAAAACGACAGCATTAGACTTCTACGCCTGAACCTAAATGTTGACTGTATCGTAGCCAAAGAAGGACGTGACGTCATTTCCGTAACCCTTCATCTTGGCGTAACGTCAATGGAGCGACGTCGTTTCCCGCAAAAAAGTGGTATCAACATGAAATACCCCAAATTCCTATACATGAGCTATTTATCAAACATTGTGGCAAAAGGATAACTTTCTCATAAGGAGCAATTGTTCTTTTAGCGACAATCTTTCCCTAAATCGTCTGTTGCAAAGGCCTCAGAAACCGTCTCTAATAGGGAAAGGGTTTAGCAGATATTGTGACCCCTCACATCATTTGTTCCAGTCATATTGACTGGTTGAAAAAGACAGTTGCCAGGTGGCATCAGCAAAGAGCTGATCTTTTTGCTTCTTTACCATAATGCAGGTGATCGATTAAGGATCATCTTGGCCATCATGTTTTAACCTCGATCATTATAAATGTATTCCTTGATTTTCTGAAAGTCTTTACTTTATTATTTTCTGTTCGTAATAATAGACGACAGCAATACGAATTCCAAATATTTTTTGATAATGCACGAAACATGACATTAACATTATTATTGTCTAGTCAATTACTTATAAATCCTTTTTTATGGCCAAAGTATGCTCTTTAATTTTTGTTTATAATTATCTTGCGTTTTTTCGTAAATAGGTAGCACCTATAGATATATTATATCATTACAAATATGGGTTTAACTGGACATATGATTTGCCTATACCAAAACTTTTACAACTATTATGAACACTTTCAGCATACGGCGGATTCTCGATAAGTCGAAGTCGAAAGGGACTCATAAATGACTTCGAGGTACCGACATGTTCGAGTGATCCCCCCGATGTACGCTTAATTCATTTATGTATTTTCAACTTATTTATTTATTTATACTTTAATGTTTATTATGAAATATAAGCCAGTAATAAAAAGAAATATGAAGAAAACATCACAGAAGCAGGTCTGATTTCTCATTTTGAGCGATTTCTCAATTAGCCACACTATTCAATTCAATTCAATATATTTTATTGCATAAAACAACAAACAGTATGTTTATAGCAAATAAAGAAATTATAAAATGTACAAATGGAGAAATGGATTTTCCAGAAGAATTTGCAATAATTTAACATTATGAGTGTTCTTGTTAAAATTGCTCTATTGTAGAAATATGATGTATACATTTTCGTTAAAACTTTGATATTAGAACTATTTTCAAAAGTCTTTTGATGAAGAAGCGTCAAATTGCGTCTACATCTGGGAAAGGGTTGATTTGTTATTCACTGGTGTGTACAACAACTCATAGACTGGATATGCAAATTAGATGTAGTATTTTAGACAATAATATAACCAATCGATATACTCGATTGCCCCGAACATGGTTTCTGCATCACAAACAAAAGACATGTGATACCTGGGAACCCGGTAGTTTTTAACAATAAATTGTGTTGGCTTTGTTTGTCATGCATGACGATGGGTGACGCTTACACTGGAAATGTCCTTTTATTTGAGGTAAAACCCACACGTAACACCAAGTAGTCAACGAGAGAAAAGAAATGTGCCATGCCGTCGAAGACTTCGCGACCAGCAATGACTAGATGCAGTCTGCAAGGCGAGGGTAAAAAAAAAATCAAATAATGAATGAAAATAGTTTGAGACAGTCTGGACCGTGTTTCTGACAAGCCAATATCATAGACTCGAATTACTTCTTCTGAGCTTTTGTGTGTTAATTGTTGCTGAAACATACTAACTGTAGGAAGATGGCGAGATAGTGTGTCAAGCTTCACTGTGTTGCTCGGAACGTAGTGGGATTGTTGAATTGTATGATGTTAGGGAGCTTCTGGGACTATTCAAGGCGCTGCGGAGCCTAGCGCTGTTTACAGAAGAGATGCATCGTTTTCTTCTGGATAGCTTTAGTTTAAACTTATTTATTTTACATCGATTGCGAAATAAGGTTTCAGTTTATATTAATAACGCTCGATGTCTGCTTCCTGGAGACTTAACCAGTACTCGCGCCGTTTGTGTGGAAAATCCCAAAGGCAGAACCCGCTCATCACGGGATTCAAACCCGTGAACTTTGATACGAGAGGCCGATGCTCTACCTCTGCCTTCCACAGTGGGTAGCTTTCGGGCCTCGCCTGACTGCTGAAAAAAAAATAGTCGCCAGTGAGCAGCTGTAGGGATGCTTAGAAATTTCGAACAAGGAGAATATTTAGACCTGCCAGCGTGACCACATATCTTGATTTCCCTTTGTCCTTACTATACTAAGTACATTAATTTAAGTTAATGACTTTTAAAACATCCCTTTTACACTCTATATACATGTGTGAGTTTTACAAATTAAAAACAAAAGACAAAGGCCAGTATATTAATTGAATATATGTACAATTTTATTCAAGCGAAATTCATACTGTATCTTGTCTAAACAGTAAACTGAATTGGTTACCTGCCTCATACGCTTTTTTAGTTCGATAGTGTGTTAAACCGGGAACCATGAACAAGAGAAGGCACGCAGTAAATGTAATCTGTTTCTTGTTGTTGTTGTTGTTGTTTGGCGTTGTTTACCCTCGCGCTCGGCATTAATGCCATTCCGTTCCTTACATGCTATCATATATTACGCAGTAATTCGAGATGAAGAAGTGCAGACATGAACATATATAAACCACAGAAATATCTGTTTCACAATAAATGTTGCCGTCTAGTTGAAATGTTAATGTTTATCAAACTTATTCATACGAATCACAAGAAAAAAAATCCTGGTAGTACTTAAAGGGAGGTAATTTGAAGTATATACGCACAATTTAACTAAGTCCCCATTTGGTCTGACACCTTTGTCTAATAATACACATGTGTGACGATTTAAATAAACAATTTAAAGGGAATACAAATATTTAACACAGTTAAACATTTAAATACATGTTCAACGGCTAACCGTTTCCCACATACAACAACCAATTTGGTAGAGGAAAGTTTACGTCGTGCCGGGTTAGCTAGTCTCAATATAAACTCGCAAATATTGGAAATATACTTATACACAAACGGACGTTTCTAGTTTCAGAACATACAAAAACGGTTGATACTTAAATTTACTTTAACATGTTGGTATATTGAAATGGGATTCACAGACTTAGTACGTTGAAATGAAAATTTGTTTATAAGTTTACACATTTTATATTCATACCTATACATTAGGGTATCTACAAACAATTAATGAAATGTGTACACATTTATCTTGGCTTAAATTTGATTTTGATGTTGTTACTAATTTAAATAATAGTTTGCATTCATATAATTTCAATGTTTATTAATCTTATTCATACGAATCACAAGGTAAATATCCTTGTAATGCTTAAAGGGAGGTAATTTGAAGTATACAACAGTCTTCAAAGTGATAAATATGTCAGCGTATTACCGTCTACAGTTGTTTGAGGATTTAAATGTTCTTTTTTCTTATTTCTAGATGAACAACGAAAAATTGCGGCTTCTCTTTGACGCGTTGCGTCAAACATTCGTCTTGTTGTTATGTGGGAAAGGATCCCAAATCGCACGCCGCAATAAGACAATCGGGAGCTAAGTAAACAAAATCAAAAATTGCATTTCTATTTTGTACGAAGTTGTGAATATTCCTATTCTTAAATAATGCAATCTCCAAATCACATCTCGAACCGTTTATCAACACATTGCCAACAATACACTATGGTCACGTGATCAACATATCTATAACTAGAAATTCAAGTACAAAAAAAGTTTTTTTTTGTAAAACAGCGTCTTTATATATCCTCATTTCATTTGTTTTATTTGTACGTAAACCCTATCATTTACAGAGATTTTTATATTTTTACCTATGTATTTACAAAGATGTCTGCTGCAGATTGACTATATGTGGGAAAGAAGGTAAATTCCCGAAGTGAAAACTCCTCAACAGACTTTTGTTAACATTTGTTCAGTTAAAATACTGCAACATTCACCTTTTCATGATTCCTGTGTAAACAAACCAGTACTAGGCTAAGAAATATGCCTAGCACAAGGGCACTCCACCATGACTGTAGCGACTAAGGATAGAACTCAAGAAGTTGGTTTATTAAAAAGAGGTGAACATATTGTGACTTAATGAGAAATGTCTCACTATGAGCAATTTCTCCTTTAACCATAGTCGTCTGCATGTTGGAAAGGGTTAATATTTACCAGATACTCTGTCTTAAGAGTTGTCTGCTTTGAAACAAAAATCATATTTCTTTTTAAAACAAGATTTACGCGTGATTAAATGTCTCGCCGTCCTCCTGCTTTTTTTGACTATCAATGCAAGTGTAAAAGACAAAAAGTTAAATAACAAAACTTCAACGTTAAGATAAATGCAAACTTAAAAAATACAAGAAAGCAAAAACAAAAAAATCAAAATGTTTGACCCAAAAACCTGTTTGATATGTTAAAGTACTTTATTTGTGAAATGTGTGCGCACATTTTTAAATAAATCTACCAAATAATGGAGAAACTATGTCCAATTCTCAAAATCCACCAAAAAATAATGCTTTTTTACCCTAAAAAGAAGGTCAGCCTCTGCATCTTCAGGATACAATGTGAATAAGGGTATAATACTAGTGGAGCCATTTTAAAATTATAGCATGCCGCGCAGGCTAAACCGGACAGACACGTTTCGACTCCTGTGGATTTTCTGTTTTCAGTCGGCACTCTTTAGCTTCCGTATATAATGACATTTTGAGAGGCTTGTTGTTTTTTCCCCAAAATGTTCGCCAATGAAAAGTGACGCCTTAGGTCTGACCGATATCTTTTATTTAAAACTATTAAGATATCAATAACACAAGCTTGATGGGAGATTCTTTTCGACTTGTAAATATTCTGATAAGATATATCAGGTCGACAAGAGCTAATCGCAACCTACATTATTCAGAAATGCAAACGTGTACGTATTCCAATGGACGGGCTAATTATATGTAATGCCGGTTTGGACAATTGATATTTGCCATTCTGTAGGCCTCCTTGGAATCGGTTAAGACCATCAAATAAGACTAGTGTATAACCTGAATCATCATGCATCTAAGATCCCCGAATGTACGACTGGTTATGTGCTTAGTGTATGTCCAGTGATATGTGTAAGTGTGTATAACTAATTAAGAAGAGAAACGCATAATTCATATTCAAAATAAATCTGTATTTATGTAATATACTTCTTTTAACCTTTCGATTATAAAAAAATAAGATAGAAAAATATGTATATATAATATTATCAACGGCGTATATCATCAATTCACGAAAATCGACACATTCCAATATATGGGTTTTCGTCGTCTTCATCACTATCTTCAACAACATCAGCGTTCTCCTTTATCTTTCCTACATCATCCCTTCCTAAATCTTTGTCACTTTCTGCGTTAACTTCAACCTCAACGACATTATCATTACACAACACACATAGAGGGCACTGGCAAGGCTCTTTCGTCTCTTCTTTAAATATTTCGTCCATACTCTCTTCTCTGTCGGCATCCTTTTCATCTACATCATCGTTGTCGATACTTGATTCCCGAACATCAGCACTATAATAAATATCACCATAGCCATCTTCTTCATAATGATCATCGTCATTTCCTTTTTCATCATCATCGCCATCATCATCACAACAATCATATTCATTATCTACTTCTTCCTCATCATCGACATCACCATATTTATCATCATCATCATCATCGCCGCCATCATCATCATATTCATCATCATCATCATCATCATCATCATCGCCATCATCATATTCATCATCATCATCGTCATCATCATCATCATCATATTCATCATCATCAATGTAGTCATAATCAGTGTCGTCATCCTCATCACCCCCGCTATCAGCATCCAACCGCCTGACCCTGACCGTTTCCGTCTGAAATCCAGAAAAAAAATGAGTTTAGTGTAAATGCTTTTTCTCGTGTCTCCGCATGGAAACAGATTAACTCATGAAATTTTTTTTGAAAAAGAAGCGATTGAAAGCTTTTTCAGTAACTGGTTCAAAATAATTCTTCTCTGTTATATTTTATTTTTTATTTTACAGGAATAATTGTTTGTTTCAAAGTAAGATTGAGTTACATTACATGTATATTAAATTGTCATTGAATTAACACCAAACTGTCTGAACACAAAGTGGAATATGCCACGAGTGAAGATAACTCATTTTGGTATTCGGGAAATTAATAAATTAAATTGTGATTATAGTTACTGATTGTTTGGGGTTGCAAGGAAATCACGGCGGCCAGTTTACTTAACCATGTATTTCTTGACTTTCTCACACCAGTACTCCTAACAACCAGGGACGTAGCTTTGCAATAATCAATGTGTAGGCCGTCTCGTGAGAAAATCAACAGTGTGGACTCTGCGTAAAGTATCGACCCGGTCAGCCTTAGCATGCCACACAGGCCTACCCGGATAGACACTTTTCGCCTCCTGTGGATTTTCTGTTTCAGGAATAACTACTCTATACATACATTGTATATTCCCCTAGGACGGAATATGTCGGCCGGATCAGTCTGCGCGGACAGCGCAGGCTGATCTGGTCGATACATTACGCAGATGTCTATCGCCGCAGCTGCATTTTGGGGCATTTTGAGAAAAGATGTTTAGGCACGTGCCTACAGTGCCTATAGGGAACTACGCCCCTGACAACAGTATTTTCCTAGCAACTTGGCTGCTTTTAGCACTGTTACACTGTTAGCACTGCGGTGGACTGACCGTTCGCAATCACAACCCCTGGGTCCTATCGACTGAGCTACGTGGACTCGGTGGACGTGATTCGAGAAAAGGATAATACGTACCTCCGTAACTGTTTCGACTAACGTCAGTGATACCATACTCATTATTAAACGTGCTTGTCCCTTTCTGTCATATGTCCGTGTCTGTTGAAAAGTGTAAGTATGTCCGTGTCGTTCTTCCGTTCGTGTCCTTGTCGTATTCTCTGTCAGAAACATCTGGTCAGGGTCAAACGAGTTTTCATCCAATACTGCCAAGCTATTCACCTGAAAATAAAGGTGTTAAAGATTATCATTGAGTTTATTCCTATGTAAATATTTGGTAAAAACCGGAGAGTATTTTGTAAAATATTGTCAATCTGTGTTAATTGAAAGTCAGATTAAAGAAGAACTGAGTGGTCTGTCTGTTTATGAATCAAAGTTTAAAGACAATGTGTTATGGCATACATTGTATGTACACTATCAAGAGGAGTCGATTAAATGTAGACCAAGAATCGACTTCGAGAATATTGCCCCGAATACCTGCGTCGAAAACAGTAGGCAACAGTTTACTGGAAACAGGCAAAGTGGCTTCAACTCGGAAGGATAACTAAGGTGTAGATCCATATAAATGGTTAAAGAATAATTATATTCCTTATACTCGTATGGGTAACATACATAAGTTTTCCGTTAGAGACTTTGATCATTGAAAGACATATTGAACTTGTTATTTCGAGACCAATCATGTATGAATTTATATAATGTTGATTGTTTATGTAGACCTTAAAGATCCGTCTCATTGTAGACATTTGATCACTGCAAGCATATCAAAACTGTTCAAATTAAATTATGTTTTGTCTGTTATAAAATTCTAAAAAATTCTTGTCGATTCTTTGTGAATAAATAAATAAAACACAATGTATACATGAATAAAATAACACTCAATATGCAGGCTTTCGCCTAACGCCCTTCTTCAGGAACTTTAAATTTGATTACTTTAAAAGCATGTATGGTTTCTAGTTCAATACTAAAAGTATAACTGACAAGAAATAACATCATGATCTTAATAACATCATGATTAAAACACAATGATCATCTACAAGTATAAACATTATGTAAAATCAAACTGGCAAATGTTAGTTAATCAAGCTGAAGAGGACATAATTAATTTGTGCTATCGTCCCAATCTAAAATAATATATAGTTTATGTTATGTTAATTTACGGAATAAAACATGTTTAAACTGAACTGACGATGAATACAATGATTATCAAGGCCAAATCTGTCCATAAGGAAAGGAAAGTTGAAATGTCTTACCACAACTGTGTGTTTTCGGATATGATCATACCCATTCCTATCCCCATGTATTCGTGTATCAGTATTTACACACTGTTTCACAAATCGTGCCGTTTGCATATTTTATTTCATTATTTTGATCAAAGCTAAAAATGTACGTCTTCTTATTGATTTGTATAGTTTGCTTTTGCGACGTTGTTATTGGATACGACGTACTCGACGTCATCAAAAGTACGTCACTGACGTAGATTAATTAACGCATGCGCTGTACGGTGAATCTCAGACTTGGCGTCAATATTTTAAAGGAAGAGAATCAGATGAAGGTTAAAGTTCGCACAGCCTTAGCTTTACCTACATTGTTTGGTTCTCATTTCAACCCCCTTTCCCACATACAAGAAATGTGCAGCATCTGAGCACAAATATATGAAAGTACATGTTGCTCATGGTGGGATTATTCAATAAGTCGTTTGCTGCAGATTCGTCAAAATGCGTCTATATGTGAGTAACGGCTAATGTTAGGTGAAGCAATATACTAGTATTGTGTTTGTTTGTATCAGGAACGCAGATGATCTTATCTACGTCCCTGTTTGTATGGTATTTTACTCCACTTTCAACCATGTTTCAGATATATCTTGGCGTTTCTAGGGTAACTTGAAGTTACCACTTGTATTGGTCTTTATATAATTAAAACAGCGAGTCAGTCGTCATGTATATAACCCCATAATCCTGATCTTCAAGGCAACTGGCACGTTTAACAATTATGATATAAGGCATAAAGTGGGAATGGCTAAATATCCAGTAACTTCAATTGACAATATAAATTCAGAAATCATTTGACTTGAGAAATCAAATAAACAGTACGTTAACATTCAAATGTTTTATAGTAAATTGTTCAAAATAGAGCCAATATTGCTTAGATATGGGAGTACTAAAACTTATAATAAAGGAAGCATGTGAACATTTAAATGATATACACGTATCCCATAATGATAAAACCATTTATTTCTAATGAGATCCTGTGTATCCGAATTTCAAATACATTTTCATCTATCCGAAAACTATACTACTCGATAACAAATAATTGTCTTCCAAACAGAACAAAGCATCATAAAATGAAAACATGGAATCAATTTATTACCTTATTTTAATAAGATAAATGAATTATTATCCCGATGGTCAACAAAATAAGAAATTTAGATATTACCTGGAAGTCCATCGCGTCCGCCATTATTAAGTTGTTCAAAACTTTTTGGGAAGTAAATGTTGAAGAACTGTCAATTGAAAGTCATGAAAATGTACACAATTTGCCTTACTGGGTAGACCCAGTAAAAATGTGAGCATAAACAGTCAATATTTAAGGATACTAGAGAGTTAACATATATTATGAAATTGATTGATTGGGGTTTAACGCCGTTTTTAACAATTTCTCAGTCATATCACGGCGGCCAGTTCACCTACACACGTATTTCCTGGTTTTCTCACACCAGTACTCCACACAACCATCTTCCCAAGCAACTGGCTGCTTTTCCACATATACTTAGCCCATTGGTGGAAGACGAATGACGCATGTCGCATCGCATTGACTTTTGTCAAACGTCGGAAAGAAAATTCGCCGAGTCGACATTCGAACTCACAACCCATGGATTGACAGCCCGCGTCGCTACCGACTAAGCTACCGGGGCTCGGCTTATATTATGAAAGGAAATACAATTTATTTTATTACTTTCAGGCAAATTTGCCCATAGTAAACAACACACAAGTTTGTACAAATAACAAAACGTATGGAATGGTACTGCCCATATCTGCTTTTTTAATATTGTCGTTATGAAGTAGAACGATACCAACACAACACGTTTTCCATTTTGTTGTTGTTGTTGTTGGTTTTTGTGTGTATTTTCTTTTTCTTTTTTTTTTGTCTTTTTCTTTTCTTAATTATTTTTCTTTTGAAAGTGACTTATAGGCCCATGAGGCCGGGAGTTATTTATTACTTTGTGTAGTACCATTGTTTTGTTTATGTACATACACGTGTCACTATAATAAAATATTTACTTACTTACTTTACTTATTCATTTTCGAGAAGCAAAAATAAAATGAATACAGAGTATTAGCTAATTGTTCTGATAATATATATACAGTAACAACAAAAAACAATCAGTTAATTACATAAGATATACACTGACATCGTACATATTAAGCGGGTGTGATGTATGATGTAAATGATTTCTTCTTCTTCCCCGTTAGCTCAGTCGGTAGCGAAGCGGGCTTTTAATCCTGGGGTTGTGAGTTCGAATCCAAGCTCGGCCAATATTGTTTCCGACATTTTTACAAAAGTCACTGTGACAAGCGTCATTCGTCTTTCAATTGGCTAACAGTCTATGTGGTAAAGCAGCCAGTTGCTTGGAAAGTATGTTGTATGGAGTATTGGTGTAAGAAAGCTAGGAAACACATGAGTAGGTTAACTGGCCGCCGTGATATGACTGAACTTTTTTGAAAACGGCGTTAAGCCCCAATCAAACAATCAAACGTCTTATTCATCATCTTTTTCTTCTTCCCTTTCTTAAACGTTATGCTTACAACATTCAGTTTATCAAGGATCTCTTCTCCAGTGGGCGAATTGCTCTGGAACAATTATTTGATACTTATGAAAATAGATGCGGCGGAGGCGCAGGATGATCTTGGCCGTCATTGTTTGCAATTCGCTTATGTTGGCTATCGTGTGGTGTTGCCCTTGTGTAAAAGGCCTTCTTATTTAACCATTTACCGCATGCAGGTGTATTTTGATGCATCGACGGCAGACAACCTTTGAAAAAAAATCGGCAAAAGGAAAATTTGCTCATGATGAGCAATTCCTCCTTGTGCAACCATGTTTTCAACTATATTAATATATATTACTTTGTTTTATCGAGATTTTCCATATGTGTGATTAGATGTCTTAAAATTCTTCAGAGCGTTTTTGTATGTTGGAAAGGGTCACAAGATTATGACTCTTTGGGAGGAAATGACGTTACCTTAATGAGTTGATGCATGGCTTAAACGTTTATATGTACTTCGTATGTATCTATATCGAAGGGAAATGCTACAAATGGAATTTAGGTGTACACTAATACACAGAGGAGAAAACAGGGTTGTGCCTCTTTTCTCTTTTGAACACCTTCTCACAAGTGGTGATATCCCTTTGAAAGTGATCAACTCTTCGAATTCCTTTTTAGACCTGATAACATCCCATGCATTCTCGGGGACGTCAGAAATGTACATGCATTCTGACCAATCGAAACTTGTACGATTGTATCCATGGCATTGTTAAATTCATATATTTGTTCACGATTTACTCGTGCAATCCGTGCGTGTCAACCGTGTGGTCTTATTAAGTGGATTTTACAAATGCACATCTGTTAGTTGACATACATCCATATTTTCAGAGTTGTTCCAATAATGATCCAGTTTCTGATAATGCCGAGGCTAAATTTTGAATTTATTTATTTTATTTTATTGGGGTTTTACGCCGCTTTCAACAATATTTCAGTTATCTAAATTTTGAAGAGAGACCCCGAGTTTTGACAATGATTGATTGTTTGGGATCGCAAAAACACGTTGCTAGAAGTATTAACGTCTCTTGTTCGAAAATATTACGTCTCTTGTTCGAAAATATTACGTCTCATTTGGCGTGTCAGAGTCACGGGAACGTTTGCTGATAAGCCACGTTCAGGTATACCGCGTGTAACAATAGTACGGCAGGATAATTGCATACGTCAACGTCATCGTCATCTGCGTGACATACTTTTAACGGCTGAAACCACGTCACAATTAGTGGTAGGTAACCGTGGACGTAAATCGACAAACAGTCAGAAATCCGGTTGAGAGATTGGGGAATTAGCTGCCACAGGCCTTATTTCTAACGCGACGTCATCGTCACCAACGTCTTATTTTGGCCCGCTACCATCGCAGTCAACGTAAGCAGAGCGTAGTGCTTAGTGAAGAGTCACGTTTCGAACGCTAACAACTGCGTTCTGCAGCACAATAAGTACGCAGGGGTAGGAGTTATGGTCTAGGCAGACATCAACCATATATTTAATTAAAATATTTTGTATTTTACGCCGCATTCAACAATTTGTCAGTAATATCACGGCGTTTTCTGGGTAAGTTACCAGTACGCAGGGGTAGGAGTTATGGTCTAGGCAGACATCAACCATAGATTTAATTAAATTATTTTGTATTTTGCGCCGCATTCAACAAGTTGTCAGTAATATCACGGCGTTTTCTGGGTAAGTTACCAGTACTACAGGTTCATTTATCATGACACCAGCCAGTCAGTCGTGATGCTAACCGCACAACTCTGAGTGCCAAGGAGAGCAGCCATTATGCCATTTTAAAAGTCTTACCATAGGTTTAAATCCCAATTCGACGTGTGCCAAGCTAATCACAAAGCCAGGCGTTACATCGCCTAGTTATAACGTCATGTGGTTGTCCCTATGTTTCGCTTTGTTAACGTCAAAAGTTGGTCTTCCAGCATGACATCGCGCGACCTCACGTAGCACGTGTTAATAGGAACTTTTAGCAGGTCAGCAATAATGACGTCTTGCCTTGACCGGTGGGGTGTATTCACCGGACTCCAATCCTATTCAACACGCATTGGATTACCTTGGACGGCGGTTACGTCAACGTTTACAGTAGCTTGCAACGTCCAGGAACTGAGAGTAGCGCTCCAACAGGAGTGGGTCGAATCCCAAGGTATCTGCTACGTAACTAGTGCGGATCCATGGGGCGACGTCTTGCTGCTGTAGTTGCTTGTAGAGTTGGCCACAAGCGCTTCTGATTGTGTCAGTGGAATAATTGCTCTGACCAGTCAATTGAAATTCAAGATTTGAAGCATAATTTGACCATGAAATGTTGTTCTTTTCTAATTTTGAATCTCAGTTAGCAAAATATTGTACAATAAGTTAGAATTAGGCGTATCTTTTGTATATATACTATTTATATATCATTACAAATATGGGTTTAACTGGACATATGATTTGCCTATACCAAAACTTTTACAACTATTATGAATACTTTCAGCATACGGCGGACTCTCGATAAGTCGAAGCCGAAAGGGACTCATAAATGACTTCGAGGTACCGGCATGTTCGAGTGATCCCCCGATGTATGCTTAATTCATTTATTTATTTTCAACTTATTTATTTATTTATACTTTAATGTTTATTATGAAATACAAGCCAGTAATAAAAAGAAATATGAAGAAAACAGCACAGAAGCAGGTCTGTTTTCTCATTTTGAGCGATTTCTCAATTAGCCACACTATTTTCAAAAGTCTTTTGCTGAAGAAGCGTCAAATTGCGTCTACATCTGGGAAAGGGTTGATTTGTTATTCACTGGTGTGTACAACATCTCATAGACAGGATATGCAAATTAGATGTAGTAGTTTAGACAATAATATAACCAATCGATATACTCGATTGCCCCGAACATGTTTTCTGCATCACAAACAAAAGACATGTGATACATAGGAACCCGGTAGTTTTTAACAATAAATTGTGTTGGCTTTGTTTGTCATGCATGACGATGGGTGACGCTTACACTGGAAATGTCTTTTTATTTGAGGTAAAACCCACAAGTAACACCAAGTAGTCAACGAGAGAAAAGAAAGGTGCCATGCCGTCGAAAATAAAATGTATGTGACTTCGCGACCAGCAATGACTAGATGAAGTCTGCAAGGCGAGGGTAAAAACAAAAATCAAATAATGAATGAAAATAGTTTGAGACAGTCTGTACCGTGTTTCTGACAAGCCAATATCATAGACACGAATTACTTCTTCTGAGCTTTTGTGTGTTAAATGTTGCTGAAACATACTAACTGTAGGGAGATGGCGAGATAGTGTGTCAAGCTTCACTGTGTTGCTTGGAACGTAGTGGGATTGTTGGAATTGTATGATGTTAGGGAGCTTCTGGGACTATTCAAGGCGCTGTGTAGCCTAGCGCTGTTTACAGAAGAGAGGCATCGTTTTCTTCTGGATAGCTTTAGTTTAAACTTATTTATTTTACATCGATTGCGAAATAAGGTTTCAGTTTATATTAATAACGCTCGATGTCTGCTTCCTGGAGACTTAACCAGTACTCGCGCCGTTTGTGTGGAAAATCCCAAAGGCAGAACCCGATCATGGGATTCAAACCCGTGAACTTTGATACGAGAGGCCCGATGCTCTACCTCAGCCTTCCACAGTGGGTAGCTTTCGGGCCTCGCCTGACTGCTGGAAAAAAAAAGATAGTCGCCAGTGAGCAGCTGTGGCTTATTGTTGTGTATTGGAAGCCGCCAGGAGGCGGCTTCCTGTAGGGATGCTTAGAAATTTCGAACAAGGAGAATATTTAGACCTGCCAGCGTGACCACATATCTTGATTTCCCTTTGTCCTTACTAAGTACATTAATTTAAGTTAATGACTTTTTAAACATCCCTTTTACACTCTATATACATGTGTGTGTTTTACAAATTAAAAACAAAAGACAAAAGCCAGTATATTAATTGAATATATGTACAATTTTATTCAAGCGAAATTCATACTGTATCTTGTCTAAACAGTAAACTAAATTGGTTACCTGCCTCATACGTTTCTTAGTTCGATAGTATGTTAAACCGGGAACAATGAACAATGAATGAATGAATGTATATTGTTTTATGGCGCATCGACAGCTAAGGTCATTTAGCGCGCAATTAAATTTAATTATTCATGATCCCTAGGTAAACAAACCAGTACTAGGCCAGAAAATGTGCCTTGTCCAAGGGCACTCCACCATGACCGTAGTGCCGCGACTGGGGATCGAACCCGGGACACCCGGTTTCGAAATCCCCGACGCTAACCACTCGACCACATCGGATTCCGGAACCATGAACAAGAGAAGGCACGCAGTAAATGTAATCTGTTGTTGTTGTTTGGCGTTGTTTACCCTCGCGCTCGGCATTAATGGAGTCATTTTAAAATTATAGTTATTTAAATAATCAAAAGAAAATACTGATATTGTTTCATTTCATAAAAAAAATACAACTAAGCATGCCGCGCAGGCTAAACCGGACAGACACGTTTCGACTCCTGTGGATTTTCTGTTTCAGTCGACACTCTTTAGCTTCCGTATATAATGACATTTTGAGAGGCTTGTTGTTTTTTCCCCAAAATGTTCGCCAATGAAAAGTGACGCCTTAGGTCTGATCGAGATCTTTTATTTAAAACTATTAAGATATCAATAACACAAGCTTGATGGGAGATTCTTTTCGACTTGTAAATATTCTGATAAGATGTATCAGGTGGACAAGAGCTAATCGCAACCTACATTATTCAGAAATGCAAACGTGTACGTATTCCAATGGACGGGCTAATTGTATGTAATGCCGGTTTGGACAATTGATATTTGCCATTCTGTAGGCCTCCTTAGAATCGGTTAAGACCATCAAATAAGAATAGTGTATAACCTGAATCATCATTCATCTAAGATCCCCGAATGTACGACGGGTTATGTGCTTATTGTATGTCCAGTGATATGTGTAAGTGTGTATAACTAATTAAGAAGAGAAACGCATAATTCATATTCAAAATAAATCTGTATTTATGTAATATACTTCTTTTAACCTTTCGATTATAAAAAAAATTAAGATAGAAAAATATGTATATATAATATTATCAACGGCGTATATCATCAATTCACGAAAAGCGACACATTCCAATATATGGGTTTTCATCGTCTTCATCACTATCTTCAACAACATCAGCGTTCTCCTTTATCTTTCCTACATCATCCCTTTCTAAATCTGTGTCACTTTCTGCGTTAACTTCAACCTCCACGACATTCTCATTACACAACACACATAGAGGGCACTGGCAAGGCTCTTTCTTATCTTCTTTAAATATTTCGTCCATACTCTCTTCTCTGTCGGCATCCTTTTCATCTACAGCATCGTTGTCGATACTTGATTCCAGAACATCAGCACTATAATAAATATCACCATAGCCATCTTCTTCATAATGATCATCGCCATCATCATCACAATAATCATATTCATTATCTACTTCTTCCTCATCATCGCCATCATCATATTCATCATCATCATCATCATCATCATCATCATCATCATCATCATCGCCATCATCATCATCATCATCGCTATCATCGTCATATTCATCATCATCGTCATCATCGCCATCATCATATTCATCATCATCATCGTCATCATCATCATCATATTTATCATCATCAATGTAGTCATAATCAGTGTCGTCATCCTCATAACCCCCGCTATCAGCATCCAACCGCCTGACCCTGACCGTTTCCGTCTGAAATCCAGAAAAAAAATGAGATCAGTGTAAATGCTTTTTCTCGTTTCTCCGCATGGAAACAGATTAACTCATGGAAAACATTTTTGAAAAATAAGCGATTGAAAGCTTTTTCAGTAACTGGTTCAAAATAATTCTTCTCTGTTATATCTTATTTTTCATTTTAAAGGAATAATTGTGTGTTTCAAAGTGAGATTGAGTTACATTACATGTATATAAATTGTCATTGAATTAACACCAAACTGTTTGAACACAAAGTGGAATATACCACGAGTGAAGATAACTCATTTTGGTATTCGGGAAATTAATAAATTAAATTGTGATTATAGTTACTGATTGTTTGGGCTTGCAAACAAATCACGGCGGCCAGTTTACTTAACCATGTATTTCTTGATTTTCTCACACCAGTACTCCTAACAACAGTATTTTCCTAGCAACGTGGCTGCTTTTAGCACTGTTACACTGTTAGGGAACGACCGTTCGCACTCACAACCCATGGGTCGCTATCGAATGAGCTACGTGGAGTCGGTGAACGTGATTCGAGAAAAGGATAATACGTACCTCCGTAACTGTTTCGACTAACGTCAGTGATACCATACTCATTATTAAACGTGCTTGTCCCTTTCTGTCATATGTCCGTGTCTGTTGAAAAGTGTAAGTCCGTCCGTGTCGTTCTTCCGTTTGTGTCGTTGTCGTGTTCTTTGTCAGAAACATCTGGTCTGGGTCAAACGAGTCTTGGTCCAATACTGCCAAGCTATTCACCTGAAAATAAAGGTGTTAAAGATTAGCATTGAGTTTATTCCTATCAGGGGCGTAGCTTGGCAATAATCAATGTGTAGGCCGCCTCGTGTGAAAATCAACATTGTGGACTCCTCTGCGTAAAGTATCGACCCGGATCAGCCTAAGCATGCAACACAGGCGTACCCGGATAGACACTTTTCGCCTCCTGTGGAGTTTCTGTTTCAGGAATCACTACTCTATCGATCCCCCCTTAGATATTATGTTTCGGCCTGATCAGTCTGCGCGGATAGCGCAGGCTGATCTGGTCGATACATTACGCAGATGTGTATTGCCGCAGCTGCATTTTGGGGCATTTTTAGAAAAAATGTGTAGGCACGTGCCTACAGTGCCTAAAGGGAGCTTCGGCCCTGCCTATGTAAATATTTGGTAAAACCCGAAGAGTATTTTATAAAATATTGTCAATCTGTGTTAATTGAAAGTCAGATTAAAGAAGAGCTGAGTGGTCTGTCTGTTTACTAATCAATGTTTAAAGACAAGTTCTTATGGCATTCATTGTATGTACACTATCAAGAGGAGCCGATTAAATGAAGACCAAGAATCGACTTCGAGAATATATTGCCCCGAATACCTGCGTCGAAAACAGTAGGTAACAGTTTACTGGAAACAGGCAAAGTGGCTTCAACTCAGAAGGATAAATAAGGTGTAGATCTATATAAATTGTTAAACAATAATTATGTTTCTTATACTCGTATGGGTAAAATCTAGATACATCTACATAAGTTTTCCGTTAGAGACTTTGATCATTAAAAGACATATTCAACTATTATTAATTTATATAATGTTGATTGTTTATGCTCATTGTAGACTTTGATCACTGCAAGCATAACCAAAACTGTTCAAATTAAATCTATGCTTTTTCTGTTATAAATTCTAAATAATCTTGTCGATGTTTTGTGAATGAATAAATAAAACACAATGATCATCTACAAGTATAAACATTATGTAAACATTGAACTAGCCAAATTTAGTTATTTAAGCTGAAGAGGGACATAATTAGTTTGTACTACCGTCCCAATCTAAAATGATATATAGTTTATTTTATGTTAATTTACGAAATAAAACATGTTTAAACTGAACTGACGATGAATACAATGGTTAAGGCCAAATCTGTCCATAAGGAAAGGAAAGATGAAATGTCTTACCACAACTGTGTGTTTTCGGATATGATCATACCCATTCCTATCCC
Organism: Serripes groenlandicus; assembly: GCA_031761405.1. Lineage (NCBI taxonomy): Eukaryota > Metazoa > Mollusca > Bivalvia > Cardiida > Cardiidae > Serripes > Serripes groenlandicus. Next base: position 29,143,920 of record JASEVX010000003.1, read on the forward strand.
CATGTATTCGTGTATCAGTATTTACACACTGTTTCACAAATCGTGCCGTTTGCATATTTTATTTCATTATTTTGATCAGAGCTAAAAATGTACGTCTTCTTATTGATTTGTATAGTTTGCTTTTGCGACGTTGTTATTGGATACGACGTACTCGACGTCATCAAAAGTACGTCACTGACGTAGATTAATTAACGCATGCGCTGTACGGTGAATCTCAGACTTGGCGTCAATATTTTAAAGGAAGAGAATCAGATGAAGGTTAAAGTTCGCACAGCCTTAGCTTTACCTACATTGCTTGGTTCTCATTTCAACCCCCTTTCCCACATACAAGACATTTGCAGCATCTGAGCAAAATATATGAAAGTACATGTTGCTCATGATGAGATTATTCAAAAAGTCGTTTGCTGCAGATTCGTCAAAATGCACCTAAATGTGAGTCACGGCTAATGTTAGGTGTAGCTATATACTAGTATTGTGTTGGTTTGTATCAGGAACGCAGATGATCTTATCTACGTCCCTGTTTGTATGGTATTTTATTCCACTTTCAACCATGTTTCAGTTATATCTTGGCGTTTCTATGGTAACTTTAAGTTACCACGTGTATTGGTCTTTATATCATTAAAACAGCGAGTCAGTCGTCATGCTATAACCCCATAATCCTGATCTTCAAGGCAACTGGCACTTTTAACAATTATAGGCATATATATGAACCGTTCCACGAGGAAACCAACATTATTTACTCCGCGTAAAGTATCGACCCGGATCAGCCTAAGCATGCCGCGCAGGCTAACCCGGACAGACACTTTTCGCCTTCTGTGGATTTTCTGTTTCAGGAATCATTATGTTACACCTCTAACCACCTGAGACGGAATGTGTCGGCCCGGATTAGCCTGCGCGGACTGCGCAGGCTGATCTGGATCGATTCATTACGCAGATCCATAAATGTTGGTTTTCTCGTGGAATGGCTCATATATATATATATATATATGTAGGAGATGTCACTTAGAGTAATTGTTGAAGAAGAATGATTAATTTATATATTAAACAAAGACTTTTCTATCTTGTCTATCGAACAAGGCGTGTTTTAACGTTTATTTGTTTAATTAACCATCTTTTAATGCTTCTGTAGAAAACGATTTTGGTAGCAATTGAGAAATTGCTCTATTTGCCACAATGGTTTATACTCTTGTCAATAATAAAAAATTCTTTTAAAGATAGTTTCTATAATTTTGCCTAGATGTTTTCCAATGGTTTATACTCTTGTCAATAATAAAAAATTCTTTTAAAGATAGTTTCTATAGTTTTGCCTAGATGTTTTCCAATTCGTCTGCTTGTATATCCATTGGAGAAAGGATTTAAAGTCTTGATAGTAAAGGTATGCTAGTTTTGAAGATTTCGGCGCCCAAATATATTTCTAGATCCATTTCATCGTGTGAACTGGTGTTTTTAGTGAACCGTATGCTTAACTTGAGCTACATCACAGGGAAGACGGCATTGGCATGGGTGTAGCTCCCTTTAGGCACTGTAAGCACGTGTCTACACATTATTTCTCAAAAGGCCCCAAAATGCAGCTGCGGCGATAGACATCTGCGTAATGTATCGACCAGATCAGCCTGCGCTGTCCGCGCAGACTGATCCGGGCCGACACATTCCGTTTCCGGGGGATAGATGTATAGAGTAGTGATTCCTGAAACAGAAAATCCACAGGAGGCGAAAAGTGTCTATCCGGGTAGGCATGTGTGCATGCTTAGGCTGATCTGGGTCGATACTTTACGCAGAATACAGAATGTTGATTTTTCTCACGAGACGGCCTACACATTGATTATTGCAAAGCTACGCCCCTGATTGAGTACTAAGTGACCACTGAATAACCATATCAACGCACGCTGCAATGCAGTCTGATCAGACTCTTCCATATATTCAGTCATTGAAAAATGATTAATCAATAGATATTTGTCCAATTCTCATACACAGACGCTTGCTGACGCCTCTGCAACACGTGCAATTTCTCCTTTTGACACTCTGTTTTCAACTTTATTCTTATGTTTTCCATTCAAATATAGAGATTTTCCATTTTTTGTAAAAAATATGTTCAAGGGGAAAGTGTTAAAGGATTCTTTTTTGTAACACAGAATTCATTTGTTTCTTATGTGTTGAACCTAAGACAGGTCTTATACTTATTGTCATGCTGGTTTTCACAGTTACAGCTTCAACATCAATGAAGGTACTTCGCTCATTAGTGCTATCAACGCTTTGATTCATACTAGAAAGCCCAACATCAGCTTTGTTGTAGTATAAAATGGCATCAACTTCACCACTCGATCTGCCAGTCCTCACTACCTCTTGGACATAAGCTGTGAAAGAATAGAAACAACTTAAATAATTTTCTGCATGATCATAACTAAATGTGCAATCTGCTCAGTAAAGTGCTAAGTTAACCACATTTTAACCCTTTCCCATACAGATTAAACCGTGACTTTATGAATACATGTTTGCCTTTGATTATAATTGCTAACCAGATTGCACATCTGTGTTTACTGTTAGATTCAGCTTTATCAACCCTTTCTCACTAAGTGAAATATAGACGCATTTTGACAATTCCGCAGAAGACGACTTTTGAAAAGCAATTTCTCCTTTTGTCACAATGTTTTCAACTTTTCACAGTAATTATTCTATCATTTCTTGAGATCTTCAAGATGATTTCAGTCGATCTTTGCAGATGTGCTGTATGTTCGAATGTGTCAAGTGAACAATGTAGATCTTGATCAGCATTATCCATGCAGGCTGATCTGGATCTAAGCTGCAGGAATAGTTGATATAAGGAATAAAGTGGGAATGGCTAAATATCCAGTAACTTCAATTGACAATAGAAATTCAGAAATCATTTGACTTGAGAAATCAAATAAACAGTACGTTAACATTCAAATGTTTTATAGTAAATTGTTCAAAATAGAGCCAATATTGCTTAGATATGGGAGTACTAAAACTTATAATAAAGGAAGCATGTGAACATTTAAATGATATACGCGTATCCCATAATGATAAAACCATTTATTTCTAATGAGATCCTGTGTATCCGAATTTCAAATACATTTTTATCTATCCGAAAACTATACTACTCGATAACAAATAATTTTCTTCCAAACAGAACAAAGCATGATAAAAGGAAAACATAGAATCAATTTATTACCTTATTTTAATAAGATAAATGAATTATTATCCCGATGGTCAACAAAATAATAAATTTAGATGTTACCTGATAGTCCATCGCGTCCGCCATTATTTGTTTTGTGCCTGACCCTTTACATAGTAATAAGGGGAAGGAACTCCAGACTACTGTAAATATTGCTAATAGTGACAACAAAGTAAGTAATAAGTTGTTCAAAACTTTTTGGGAAGTAAATGTTGAAGAACTGTCAATTGAAAGTCATGAAAATGTACACAATTTGCCTTACTGGATATGTCTACCCAGTAAAAATGTGAGCATAAACAGTCAATATTTAGATGTTTAAGGATACTAGAGAGTGAAATGATTATTCTTATTTTATCCCATAATTATCATTCTAATATTTCAAGACAACTTTTGAACAGTTTTAAAAATTTAGCTATAATATCTATTTCAGCACCCTTAAGCACAAAAGTGTCTTGCACAAACTTTGGTAATGGTCGTCACCAGTATACTTCTCTAAATGCTTATGACGTAGCGTTAGATGTTGACGTATATTAGGAAAAAGGCCCACTGAACGACATATAATGTTTAATGACATTTGATATTATAGGAGTTTGAAGTTATATAAGTCAACAGAGCAAATAATGGGCATTTACACAATCTTAACAGTTAACATATATTATGAAATTGATTGATTGAGGTTTAACGCCGTTTTTAACAATTTCTTAGTCATATCACGGCGGCCAGTTCACCTACACACGTATTTCCTGGTTTTCTCACACCAGTACTCCACACAACCATCTTCCCAAGCAACTGGCTGCTTTTCCACATAGACTTAGCCCATTGGTGGAAGACGAATGACGCATGTCGCATTGACTTTTGTCAAACGTCGGAAAGAAAGTTCGCCGAGTCGGCATTCGAACTCACAACCCCTGGATTGACAGCCCGCGTCGCTACCGACTGAGCTACCGGGACTCGGCTTATATTATGAAAGGAAATACAATTTATTTTTTTACTTTCAGGAAAATTTGCCCATAGTAAACAACACACAAGTTTGTACAAATAACAAAACGTATGGAATGGTACTGCCCATATCTGCTTTTTTAATATTGTCGTTATGAAGTAGAACGATACCAACACAACACGTTTTCCATTTTGTTGTTGTTGTTTTTTGTGTGTATTTTTGTCTTTTTGTCTTTTTGTTTTCTTAATTATTTTTCTTTTGAAAGTGACTTATAGGCCCATGAGGCCGGGAGTTATTTATTACTTTGTGTACCATTGTTTTGTTAATGTACATACACGTGTCACTATAATAAAATATTTACTTACTTACTTTACTTATTCATTTTCGAGAAGCAAAAATAAAATGAATAATGAGTATTAGCTAATTGTTCTGATAATATATAATACAGTAACAACAAAAAACAATCAGTTAATGACATAAGATATACACTGACATCGTACATATTAAGCGGGTGTGATGTATGATGTAAATGATTTCTTCTTCTTCCCCGTTAGCTCAGTCGGTAGCGACGCGGGCTGTCAATCCTGGGGTTGTGAGTTCGAATCCAAGCTCGGCCAATATTGTTTCCGACATTTTTACAAAAGTCACTGTGATAAGCGTCATTCTTCTTTCAATTGGCTAACAGTCTATGTGGTAAAGCAGCTAGTTGCTTGGAAAGTATGTTGTATGGAGTATTGGTGTAAGAAAGCTAGGAAACACATGAGTAGGTTAACTGGCCGCCGTGATATGACTGAACTTTTTTGAAAACGGTGTTAAGCCCCAATCAAACAATCAATCGTCTTATTCATCATCTTTTTCTGCTTCCCTTTGTTAAACGTTATGCTTACAACATTCAGTTCATCCAGGATCTCTTCTCCAGTGGGCGAATTGCTCTGGAACAATTATCTGATACTTATGTAAATAGATGCGGCGGAGGCGCAGGATGATCTTGTTTGCAATTCGCTTATGTTGGCTATCGTGTGGCGTTGCCCCTGTATAAAAGGCCTACTTATTTAACCATTTATCGCATGCAGGCGTATTTTGATGCATCGACGGCAGACAACCTTTGAAAAAAATTCGGCAAAAGGAAAATTTGCTCATGATGAGCAATTCCTCTATTTGCAACCATGTTTTCAACTATATTAATATATATTACTTTGTTTTATCGAGATTTTCCATATGTGTGATTGGATGTCTTAAAATCCTTCGTATGTATCTATATCGAAGGGAAATGCTACAAATGGAATTTAGGTGTACACTAATACACAGAGGAGAAAACAGGGTTGTGCCTCTTTTCTCTTTTGAACACCTTCTCACAAGTGGTGATATCCCTTTGAAAGTGATCAACTCTTCGAATTCCTTTTTAGACCTGATAACATCCCATGCATTCTCGGGGACGTCAGAAATGTACATGCATTCTGACCAATCGAAACTTGTACGATTGTATCCATGGCATTGTTAAATTCATATATTTGTTCACGATTTACTCGTGCAATCCGTGCGTGTCAACCGTGTGGTCTTATTAAGTGGATTTTACAAATGCACATCTGTTAGTTGACATACATCCATATTTTCAGAATTGTTCCAATAATGATCCAGTTTCTGATAATGCCGAGGCTAAATTTTGAATTTATTTATTTTATTTTATTGGGGTTTTACGCCGCTTTCAACAATATTTCAGTTATCTAAATTTTGAAGAGAGACCCCGAGTTTTGACAATGATTGATTGTATGGGATCGCAAAAACACGTCGCTAGAAGTATTAACGTCTCCTGTTCGAAAATATTACGTCTCATTTGGCGTGTCAGAGTCACGGGAACGTTTGCTGATAAGCCACGTTCAGGTATACCACGTGTAACAATAGTACGGATAATTGCATACGTCAACGTCATCGTCATCTGCGTGACATATTTTTAACGGCTGAATCCACGTCACAATTAGTGGTAGGTAACCGTGGACGTAAATCGACAAACAGTCAGAAATCCGGTTGAGAGATTGGGGGAATTAGCTGCCACAGGCCTTATTTCTAACGCGACGTCAACGTCACCAACGTCTTATTTTGGCCCGCTACCATCGCAGTCAACGTAAGCAGAGCGTAGTGCTTAGTGAAGAGTCACGTTTCGAACGCTAACAACTGCGTTCTGCAGCACAATCAGTACGCAGGGGTAGGAGTTATGGTCTAGGCAGACATCAACCATAGATTTAATTAAATTATTTTGTATTTTACGCCGCATTCAACAATTTGTCAGTAATATCACGGCGTTTTCTGGGTAAGTTACCAGTACTACAGGTTCATTTATCATGACACCAGCCAGTCAGTCGTAATGCTAACCGCACAACTCTGAGCGCCAAGGAGAGCAGCCATTATGCCATTTTAAAAGTCTTACCATAGGTTTAAATCCCAATTCGACGTGTGCCAAGCTAATCACAAAACCAGGCGTTACATCGTCTAGTTATAACGTCATGTGATTGTCCATAAGTTTCGCTTTGTTAACGTCAACAGTTGGTCTTCCAGCATGACATCGCGCGACCTCACGTAGCACGTGTTAATAGGAACTTTTAGCAGGTCAGCAATAATGACGTCTTGCCTTGACCGGTGGGGTGTGTTCACCAGACTTCAATCCTATTGAACACGCATTGGATTACCTTGGACGGCGGTTACGTCAACGTTTACAGTAGCTTGCAACGTCCAGGAACTGAGAGTAGCGCTCCAACAGGAGTGGGTCGAATCCCAAGGTATCTGCTACGTAACTAGTGCAGATCCATGGGGCGACGTCTTGCTGCTGTAGTTGCTTGTAGAGTTGGCCACAAGCGCTTCTGATTGTGTCAGTGGAATAATTGCTCTGACCAGTCAATTGAAATTCAAGATTTGAAGCATAATTTGACCATGAAATGTTGTCTAATTTGCGAATGGAGTTGTTCTTTTCTAATTTTGAATCTCAGTTAGCAAAATATTGTTTTGTTTTTGTTTGTTTGTTTGTTTGTTTGTTTGGAGTTTAACGCCGCTTTCAACAGCTTTGGTCATATCACGGCGGTCAGTGCACCTACCCATGTTTTCCTGGCTTTCCCACACCAGTACTTACACAACATTCTTTCGAAGCCACTGACTACTTTCTCACATAGATCAGAGGTGAGAGGCAATGGAAAACATCGCCCGAAAGAACGCGCCGCAACCGGGTATCGAACCCGCGACCTCCAGATCACGAGTCAGATACGCTACCAATTGAGCTACCCGGCCGGGCCGCAAAATATTGTACAATGAGTTAGAATTAGGCGTATCTTTTGTATATATACTATTTATATATCATTACAAATATGGGTTTAACTGGACATATGATTTGCCTAAACCAAAACTTTTACAACTATTATGAATACTTTCAGCATACGGCGGACTCTCGATAAGTCGAAGTCGAAAGGGACTCATAAATGACTTCGAGGTACCGGCATGTTCGAGTGATCCCCCGATGTACGCTTAATTCATTTATGTATTTTCAACTTAATTATTTATTTATACTTTAATGTTTATTAAATTAGCCACACTATTTTCAAAAGTCTTTTGCTGAAGAAGCGTCAAATTGCGTCTACATCTGGGAAAGGGTTGATTTGTTATTCACTGGTGTGTACAACATCTCATAGACTGGATATGCAAATTAGATGTAGTATTTTAGACAATAATATAACCAATCGATATACTCGATTGACCCGAACATGTTTTCTGCATCACAAACAAAAGACATGTGATACATAGGAACCCGGTAGTTTTTAACAATAAATTGTGTTGGCTTTGTTTGTCATGCATGACGATGGGTGACGCTTACACTGGAAATGTCCTTTTATTTGAGGTAAAACCCACAAGTAACACCAAGTAGTCAACGAGAGAAAAGAAATGTGCCATGCCGTCGAAAATAAAATGTATGTGACTTCGCGACCAGCAATGACTAGATGCAGTCTGCAAGGCGAGGGTAAAAACAAAAATCAAATAATGAATGAAAATAGTTTGAGACAGTCTGGACCGTGTTTCTGACAAGCCAATATCATAGACACGAATTACTTCTTCTGAGCTTTTGTGTGTTAAATGTTGCTGAAACATACTAACTGTAGGGAGATGGTGAGATAGTGTGTCAAGCTTCACTGTGTTGCTTGGAGCGTAGTGGGATTGTTGGAATTGTATGATGTTAGGGATCTTCTGGGACTATTCAAGGCGCTGTGTAGCCTAGCGCTGTTTACAGAAGAGAGGCATCGTTTTCTTCTGGATAGCTTTAGTTTAAACTTATTTATTTTACATTGATTGCGAAATAAGGTTTCAGTTTATATTAATAACGCTCGATGTCTGCTTCCTGGAGACTTAACCAGTACTCGCGCCGTTTGTGTGGAAAATCCCAAAGGCAGAACCCGCTCATCATGGGATTCAAACCCGTGAACTTTGATACGAGAGGCCCGATGCTCTACCTCAGCCTTCCACAGTGGATAGATTTCGGGCCTCGCCTGACTGCTGGGAAAAAAAGATAGTCGCCAGTGAGCAGCTGGGGCTTATTGTTGTGTATTGGAAGCCGCCAGGAGGCGGCTTCCTGTAGGGATGCTTAGAAATTTCGAACAAGGAGAATATTTAGACCTGCCAGCGTGACCACATATCTTGATTTCCCTTTGTCCTTACTAAGTACATTAATTTAAGTTAATGACTTTTTAAACATCCCTTTTACACTCTATATACATGTGTGAGTTTTACAAATTAAAAACAAAAGACAAAGGCCAGTATATTAATTGAATATATGTACAATTTTATTCAAGCGAAATTCATACTGTATCTTGTCTAAACAGTAAACTAAATTGGTTACCTGCCTCATACGTTTTTTAGTTCGATAGTATGTTAAACCGGGAACCATGAACAATGAATGAATTAATGTATATTGTTTTATGGCGCATCGACAGCTAAGGTCATTTAGCACGCAATTAAATTTAATTATTCATGATCCCTAGGTAAACAAACCAGTACTAGGCTAGAAAATGTGCCTTGCCCAAGGGCACTCCACCATGGCCGTAGTGCCGCGACTGGGGATCGAACCCGGGACACCCGGTTTCGAAATCCCCGACGCTAACCACTCGACCACATCGGATTCCGGAACAATGAACAAGAGAAGGCACGCAGTAAATGTAATCTGTTTGTTGTTGTTGTTTGGCGTTGTTTACCCTCGCGCTCGGCATTAATGGAGTCATTTTAAAATTATAGTTATTTAAATAATCAAAAAAAAATACTGATATTGTTTCATTTCATAAAAAAAATACAACTAAGCATGCCGCGCAGGCTAAACCGGACAGACACGTTTCGACTCCTGTGGATTTTCTGTTTCAGTCGACACTCTTTAGCTTCCGTATATAATGACATTTTGAGAGGCTTGTTGTTTTTTCCCCAAAATGTTCGCCAATGAAAAGTGACGCCTTAGGTCTGATCGAGATCTTTTATTTAAAACTATTAAGATATCAATAACACAAGCTTGATGGGAGATTCTTTTCGACTTGTAAATATTCTGATAAGATATATCAGGTGGACAAGAGCTAATCGCAACTTACATTATTCAGAAATGCAAACGTGTACGTATTCCAATGGACGGGCTAATTGTATGTAATGCCGGTTTGGACAATTGACATTTGCCATTCTGTAGGCCTCCTTAGAATCGGTTAAGACCATCAAATAAGAATAGTGTATAACCTGAATCATCATTCATCTAAGATTCCCGAATGTACGACTGGTTATGTGCTTATTGTATGTCCAGTGATATGTGTAAGTGTGTATAACTAATTAAGAAGAGAAACGCATAATTCATATTCAAAATAAATCTGTATTTATGTAATATACTTCTTTTAACCTTTCGATTATAAAAAAATTAAGATAGAAAAATATGTATATATAATATTATCAACGGCGTGTATTATCAAATTCACGAAAAGCGACACATTCCAATATATGGATTTTCATCGTCTTCATCACTATCTTCAACAACATCAGCGTTCTCGTTTATCTTTCCTACATCATCCCTTTCTAAATCTGTGTCACTTTCTGCGTTAACTTCAACCTCCACGACATTCTCATTACACAACACACATAGAGGGCACTGGCAAGTCTCTTTCTTATCTTCTTTAAATATTTCGTCCATACTCTCTTCTCTGTCGGCATCCTTTTCATCTACAGCATCGTTTTCGATACTTGATTCCAGAACATCAGCACTATAATAAATATCACCATAGCCATCTTCTTCATAATGATCATCGTCATTTCCTTTTTCATCATCATCGCCATCATCATCACAATAATCATATTCATTATCTACTTCTTCCTCATCATCGCCATCATCATATTCATCATCATCATCATCATCATCATCGCCATCATCATCATCATCATCATCATTATCGCTATCATCATCATATTCATCATCATCGTCATCATCGCCATCATCATATTCATCATCATCATCGTCATCATCATCATCATCAATGTAGTCATAATCAGTGTCGTCATCCTCATAACCCCCGCTATCAGCATCCAACCGCCTGACCCTGACCGTTTCCGTCTGAAATCCAGAAACAAATGAGATTAGTGTCAATGCTTTTTCTCGCAATCGCATGGAAACAGATTAACTCATAGAAAACATTTTTGAAAAGAAGCGATTGAAAGCTTTTTCAGTAACTGGTTCAATATTATTCTTCTCTGTAATATTTTATTTTTTATTTTACAGGAATAATTGTTTGTTTCAAAGTGAGATTGAGTTACATTACATGTATATAAATTGTCATTGAATTAACACCAAACTGTTTGAACACAAAGTGGAATATGCCACGAGTGAAGATAACTCATTTTGATATTCGGGAAATTAATAAATCAAATTGTGATCATAGTTACTGATTGTTTGGGGTTGCAAAGCAAATCACGGCGGCCAGTTCACTTATCCATGTATTTCTTGACTTTCTCACACCAGTACTCCTAACAACAGTATTTTCCTAGCAACGTGGCTGTTATACTGTTAGCACTGCGGTGGACTGACCGTTCGCAATCACAATCCCTGGGTCGGTGTCTTCTCGATTGTCCCACATTTTGATTTTACTATTTACCCTTAGTGCGGTGGGATAACGAGCGGTAAAGAGAGGTAAGGGAAAGGTGAGAATACAGTCCTGTTATTATGCCTATTCCACTACAAACAGTAAATTTGCGGTTTCTTTACTGTTTGCACAAACATTCAATTAAGTTTATGCCTATTCCACTACAAACATAGTAAATTTCACAGTATTTTCACCTTTGTTTCATTGCGGTTTCTTTACTATTTGATCTTTATTAATTTCATTTGTTTGCAAAAAAACACACTTATAATTCATATTTGATCTTTATTAATTTCACCTTTGTTTCATTTCTTTCTAAACTGTTTGCACAAACATTCAGTAAGACTAGATTTTGTGAAGAACCAGCGCGGCGGAATGAGTCTGGTTATTGATGGCCACAAATTTGTTATTAAGAGCCGACGGGAAGAGAGGGTGTACTGGACATGTTCTAACCGTGCCTGTCCATCACGAGTAACAACCAGAGAAGGTATTCTCGTCAGACATAACGCTCACCATATCCACGAGCCTGACAATTTCCATATAGAAACAGACGATGTGATGCAGAAGATGCGAAAACGGTGTCGAAAAGAAACAACGCCTATTCCAACAATTTACAAAGAAGAGGTATCAGCTCTCAGAAATCGGGATTGGAATGAACAATCTGTTGAATTGGTAAAAAGAATCCAGACTTTTGAAGGATGTAAGTCTCAACTTTATCGTGAGCGAAGCAAAGACAGACCAGTACTTCCGAAAAGAAGACAAGACATACGCCTGGAAGGGGAGTGGACAGAGACGTCAGCTGGTGAGCAGTTTCTGCTTATAGACGAAGGTGAAGAAAACCGAATGCTCGTGTTCGCTACGCAGACAAATCTGGAGCACCTATGCAACGCCAGAACAATCTACGCTGACGGTACCTTCTACACATGCCCGGGACTGTTCTACCAGTTATACACATGGCATTGTTTTATAGACGGACAGATGTATCCTCTGATGTTTGCTTTCCTACCAGGAAAGTCGGAAGAAACTTATCTGAGACTGTTTAATGCACTGGATAGAGAATGTAACCGTTTTGGACTCGAGTTGAAACCCGACATCCTGTTCATGGACCACGAACTCGCTCCAAGAAAAGCTGCTCTACGAGTCTTCCAGACGACGGACGTGAAGGCATGCTTCTTCCACTACACACAGTGTATCTGGCGGAAGGTACAGTCTTCGGGCTTGGCCAACGATTACAGGACAAACGAAGACATTCACCGCCTGGTCAGACGAGCAGCAGTTTTACCACTTGTACCAGTCAACTCAGTTGAAGACGTGTGGTTCGAAGCACTCACTGACATTGCTACTTTAGAGCTTCCTGCAGCAGTTGAATTATTCACAGACTATGTAACTGAGAACTGGATTGAGAGCGACAAACAGATTTGGAATCACTTCAATACCCATGGTCCAAGGACGACAAACAATGTAGAAGGCTGGCATAGCATGTTGAAGAAAGCTGTTCAGCATTCACATCCGAACATATTTTCCATCCTTAGAACTATCCAGGAAGTTGAATCATTTTCATGTATAAAGGTAGTTCAGTATGCTACCGGAGGTAAAAGACCAACCAAGAGAAGGAAATATAAAAACATTGACACGCGACTAGCATCCCTAAAGGAACGCCTGCGTGATGGGTCCATTAGCGCAATTGAGTATGCGGACAGAGCAACATATTGTCTACATATGTAACCATTTATAAACTGAGTAAATATTCAACAAAATTGAAAACAGTGAAAACCCAGATCAGACGATGTGATTATATGATGTGTTTAATTTGTTATTTGTTATTTGAATGTATGTATTATAAACAATAGTTCAATTACCTAATTTGAATTAAAATATGTTTTTCTAAATAATTTGATATTTTCCTTATTCCTATGTTATATCAAAAAGAGGACCAAACAAGAGCTTTTTTCTGATAAATTCGTAACATACTGTTTTATAAAAAATGGTTACCAATATAGTGGAATTTTAAATGAACCGAACTGTAGTGATATCTTCGCCCCGGGCAGGGATTAGCCGACACCTTACCTGTATTTTTTCCCGATAGTCCTACATCGATTTTTAGCCCAAAAATCAAAATGTGGGACAGTCGAGAATAAACCCCTGGGTCGCTATCGACTAAGCTACGTGGACTCGGTGAACGTGATTCGAGAAAAGGATGATACGTACCTCCGTAACTGTTTCGACTAACGTCAGTGATACCATACTCATTATTAAACGTGCTTGTCCCTTTCTGTCATATGTCCGTGTCTGTTGAAAAGTGTAAGTATGTCCGTGTCGTTCTTCCGTTCGTGTCCTTGTCGTATTCTTTGTCTGAAACATCTGGTCAGGGTCAAACGAGTTTTCATCCAATACTGCCAAGCTATTCACCTGGAAATAAAGGTGTTAAAGATACTCATTGAGTTTATTCCTATGTAAATATTTGGTAAAAACCGGAGAGTATTTTGTAAAATATTGTCAATCTGTGTTAATTGAAAGTCAGATTAAAGAAGAACTGAGTGGTGTGTCTGTTTATGAATCAAAGTTTAAAGACAATGTGTTATGGCATACATTGTATGTACACTATCAAGAGGAGTCGATTAAATGTAGACCAAGAATCGACTTCGAGAATATTGCCCCGAATACCTGCGTCGAAAATAGTAGGCAACAGTTTACTGGAAACAGGCAAAGTGGCTTCAACTCAGAAGGATAAATAAGGTGTAGAACCATATAAATGGTTAAAGAATAGTTATGTTCATTATACTCGTATGGGTAACATACATAAGTTTTTCGTTAGAGACTTTGATCATTGAAAGACATATTGAACTTGTTATTTCGAGACCAATCATGTATGAATTTATATAATGTTGATTGTTTATGTAGACCTTAAAGATCCGTCTCATTGTAGACATTTGATCACTGCAAGCATATCAAAACTGTTCAAATTAAATCATGTTTTGTCTGTTATAAAATTCTAAAAAATTCTTGTCGATTCTTTGTGAATAAATAAATAAAACACAATGTATACATGAATAAAATAACACTCAATATGCAAGCTTTCGCCTAACGCCCTTCTTCAGGAACTTTAAATTTAATTACTTTAAAAGCATGTATGGTTTCTAGTTCAATACTAAAAGTATAACTGACAAGAAATAACATCATGATCTTAATAACATCATGATTAAAACACAATGATCATCTACAAGTATAAACATTATGTAAAATCAAACTGGCAAATGTTAGTTAATCAAGCTGAAGAGGACATAATTAATTTGTACTATCGTCCCAATCTAAAATGATATATAGTTTATGTTATGTTAATTTACGGAATAAAACATGTTTAAACTGAACTGACGATGAATACAATGATTATCAAGGCCAAATCTGTCCATAAGGAAAGGAAAGTTGAAATGTCTTACCACAACTGTGTGTTTTCGGATATGATCATACCCATTCCTATCCCCATGTATTCGTGTATCAGTATTTACACACTGTTTCACAAATCGTGCCGTTTGCATATTTTATTTCATTATTTTGATCAGAGCTAAAAATGTACGTCTTCTTATTGATTTGTATAGTTTGCTTTTGCGACGTTGTTATTGGATACGACGTACTCGACGTCATCAAAAGTACGTCACTGACGTAGATTAATTAACGCATGCGCTGTACGGTGAATCTCAGACTTGGCGTCAATATTTTAAAGGAAGAGAATCAGATGAAGGTTAAAGTTCGCACAGCCTTAGCTTTACCTACATTGCTTGGTTCTCAATTCAAACCCCTTTCCCACATACAAGAAATGTGCAGCATCTGAGCACAAATATATGAAAGTACATGTTGCTCATGGTGGGATTATTCAATAAGTCGTTTGCTGCAGATTCGTCAAAATGCGTCTATATGTGAGTAACGGCTAATGTTAGGTGAAGCAATATACTAGTATTGTGTTTGTTTGTATCAGGAACGCAGATGATCTTATCTACGTCCCTGTTTGTATGGTATTTTACTCCACTTTCAACCATGTTTCAGATATATCTTGGCGTTTCTAGGGTAACTTGAAGTTACCACTTGTATTGGTCTTTATATAATTAAAACAGCGAGTCAGTCGTCATGCTATAACCCCATAATCCTGATCTTCAAGGCAACTGGCACGTTTAACAATTATGATATAAGGCATAAAGTGGGAATGGCTAAATATCCAGTAACTTCAATTGACAATATAAATTCAGAAATCATTTGACTTGAGAAATCAAATAAACAGTACGTTAACATTCAAATGTTTTATAGTAAATTGTTCAAAATAGAGCCAATATTGCTTAGATATGGGAGTACTAAAACTTATAATAAAGGAAGCATGTGAACATTTAAATGATATACACGTATCCCATAATGATAAAACCATTTATTTCTAATGAGATCCTGTGTATCCGAATTTCAAATACATTTTCATCTATCCGAAAACTATACTACTCGATAACAAATAATTGTCTTCCAAACAGAACAAAGCATCATAAAATGAAAACATGGAATCAATTTATTACCTTATTTTAATAAGATAAATGAATTATTATCCCGATGGTCAACAAAATAAGAAATTTAGATATTACCTGAAAGTCCATCGCGTCCGCCATTATTAAGTTGTTCAAAACTTTTTGGGAAGTAAATGTTGAAGAACTGTCAATTGAAAGTCATGAAAATGTACACAATTTGCCTTACTGGGTAGACCCAGTAAAAATGTGAGCATAAACAGTCAATATTTAAGGATACTAGAGAGTTAACATATATTATGAAATTGATTGATTGGGGTTTAACGCCGTTTTTAACAATTTCTCAGTCATATCACGGCGGCCAGTTCACCTACACACGTATTTCCTGGTTTTCTCACACCAGTACTCCACACAACCATCTTCCCAAGCAACTGGCTGCTTTTCCACATAGACTTAGCCCATTGGTGGAAGACGAATGACGCATGTCGCATCGCATTGACTTTTGTCAAACGTCGGAAAGAAAGTTCGCCGAGTCGACATTCGAACTCACAACCCATGGATTGACAGCCCGCGTCGCTACCGACTAAGCTACCGGGGCTCGGCTTATATTATGAAAGGAAATACAATTTATTTTATTACTTTCAGGCAAATTTTCCCATAGTAAACAACACACAAGTTTGTACAAATAACAAAACGTATGGAATGGTACTGCCCATATCTGCTTTTTTAATATTGTCGTTATGAAGTAGAACGATACCAACACAACACGTTTTCCATTTTGTTGTTGTTGTTGTTGGTTTTTGTGTGTAATTTCTTTTTCTTTTTTTTTGTCTTTTTCTTTTCTTAATTATTTTTCTTTTGAAAGTGACTTATAGGCCCATGAGGCCGGGAGTTATTTATTACTTTGTGTAGTACCATTGTTTTGTTTATGTACATACACGTGTCACTATAATAAAATATTTACTTACTTACTTTACTTATTCATTTTCGAGAAGCAAAAATAAAATGAATACAGAGTATTAGCTAATTGTTCTGATAATATATATACAGTAACAACAAAAAACAATCAGTTAATTACATAAGATATACACTGACATCGTACATATTAAGCAGGTGTGATGTATGATGTAAATGATTTCTTCTTCTTCCCCGTTAGCTCAGTCGGTAGCGAAGCGGGCTTTTAATCCTGGGGTTGTGAGTTCGAATCCAAGCTCGGCCAATATTGTTTCCGACATTTTTACAAAAGTCACTGTGACAAGCGTCATTCGTCTTTCAATTGGCTAACAGTCTATGTGGTAAAGCAGCCAGTTGCTTGGAAAGTATGCTGTATGGAGTATTGGTTTAAGAAAGCTAGGAAACACATGAGTAGGTTAACTGGCCGCCGTGATATGACTGAACTTTTTTGAAAACGGCGTTAAGCCCCAATCAAACAATCAATCGTCTTATTCATCATCTTTTTCTTCTTCCCTTTCTTAAACGTTATGCTTACAACATTCAGTTCATCCAGGATCTCTTCTCCAGTGGGCGAATTGCTCTGGAACAATGATCTGATACTTATGTAAATAGATGCGGCGGAGGCGCAGGATGATCTTGGCCGTCATTGTTTGCAATTCGCTTATGCTGGCTATCGTGTGGCGTTGCCCCTGTGTAAAATGCCTACTTATTTAACCATTTACCGCATGCAGGCGTATTTTGATGCATCGACGGCAGACAACCTTTGAAAAAAAATCGGCAAAAGGAAAATGTGCTCATGATGAGCAATTCCTCCTTTTGCAACCATGTTTTCAATTATATTAATATATATTACTTTGTTTTATCGAGATTTTCCATATGTGTGATTAGATGTCTTAAAATCCTTCAGAGCGTTTTTGTATGTTGGAAAGGGTCACAAGATTATGACTCTTTAGGAGGAAATGACGTTACCTTAATGAGTTGATGCATGGCTTAAACGTTTATATGTACTTCGTATGTATCTATATCGAAGGGAAATGCTACAAATGGCATTTAGGTGTATACTAATACACAGAGGAGAAAACAGGTTGTGCCTCTTTTCTCTTTTGAACACCTTCTCACAAGTGGTGATATCTCTTTGAGAGTGATCAACTCTTCGAATTCCTTTTTAGACCTGATAACATCCCATGCATTCTCGGGGACGTCAGAAATGAACATGCATTCTGACCAACCGAAACTTGTACGATTGTATTCATCTCATTGTTAAATTCATATATATCTGTTCACGATTTACTCGTGCAATCCGTGCGTGTCAACCCAACCGTGTGGTCTTATTAAGTGGATTTTACAAATGCACATCTGTTACTTGACATACATCCATATTTTCAGAGTTCTTCTAATAATGATCCAGTTTCTGATAATGCCGAGGCTAAATTTTGAATTTATTTATTTTATTTTATTGGGGTTTTACCCGCTTTCAACAATATTTCAGTTATCTAAATTTTGAAGAGAGACCCCGAGTTTTGACAATGATTGATTGTATGGGATCGCACAAACACGTCGCTAGAAGTATTAACGTCTCTTGTTCGAAATTATTACGTCTCATTTGGCGTGTCAGAGTCACGGGAACGTTTGCTGATAAGCCACGTTCAGGTAAACCACGTGTAACAATAGTATGGCAGGATAATTGCATACGTCAACGTCATCGTCATCTGCGTGACAGATTTTTAACGACTGAATCCACGTCACATTTAGTGGTAGGTAACCGTGGACGTAAATCGACAAACAGTCAGACATCCGGTTGAGAGATTAGGGAATTAGCTTCCACAGGCAATATTTCTAACGCGACGTCATCGTCACCAACGTCTTATTTTGGCCCGCTACCATCGCAGTCAACGTAAGCAGAGCGTAGTGCTTAGTGAAGAGTCACGTTTCGAACGCTAACAACTGCGTTCTGCAGCACAATCAGTACGCAGGGGTAGGAGTTAGTTATGGTCTAGGCAGACATCAACCATATATTTAATTAAATTATTTTGTATTTTACGCCGCATTCAACAATTTGTCAGTAATATCACGGCGTTTTTTGAGTAAGTTACCAGTACGCAGGGGTAGGAGTTATGGTGTAGGCAGACATCAACCATATATTTAATTAAATTATTTTGTATTTTACGCCGCATTCAACAATTTGTCAGTAATATCACGGCGTTTTCTGGGTAAGTTAGCAAGTACTACAGGTTCATTTATCATGACACCAGCTAGTCAGTCGTTATGCTAACCGCACAACTCTGAGCGCCAAGGAGAGCAGCCATTATGCCATTTTAAAAGTCTTACCATAGGTTTAAATCCCAATTCGACGTGTGCCAAGCTAATCACAAAGCCAGGCGTTACATCGCCTAGTTATAACGTCATGTGGTTGTCCCTATGTTTCGCTTTGTTAACGTCAAATGTTGGTCTTCCAGCATGACATCGCGCGACCTCACGTAGCACGTGTTAATAGGAACTTTTAGCAGGTCAGCAATAATGACGGCTTGCCTTGACCGGTGGGGTGTGTTCACCCCACTGCAATCCTATTGAACACGCATTGGATTACCTTGGACGGCGGTTACGTCAACGTTTACAGTAGCTTGCAACGTCCAGGAACTGAGAGTAGCGCTCCAACAGGAGTGGGTCGAATCCCAAGGTATCTGCTACGTAACTAGTGCGGATCCATGGGGCGACGTCTTGCTGCTGTAGTTGCTTGTAGAATTGGCCACAAGCGCTTCTGATTGTGTCAGTGGAATAATTGCTCTGACCAGTCAATTGAAATTCAAGATTTGAAGCATAATTTGACCATGAAATGTTGTCTAATTTGCGAATGGAGTTGTTCTTTTCTAATTTTGAATCTCAGTTAGCAAAATATTGTACAATGAGTTAGAATTAGGCGTATCTATTGTATATATACTATTTATATATCATTACAAATATGGGTTTAACTGGACATATGATTTGCCTATACCAAAACTTTTACAACTATTATGAATACTTTCAGCATGCAGCGGACTCTCGAAAGGGACTCATAAATGATTTCGAGGTACCGGCATGTTCGAGTGATCCCCCGATGTACGCTTAATTCATTTATTTATTTTCGACTTATTTATTTATTTATACTTTAAGGTTTATTATGAAATACAAGCCAGTAATAAAAAGAAATATGAAGAAAACAGCACAGAAGCAGGTCTGATTTCTCATTTTGAGCGATTTCTCAATTAGCCACACTATTTTGCTGAAGAAGCGTCAAATTGCGTCTACATCTGGGAAAGGATTGATTTGTTATTCACTGGTGTGTACAACATCTCATAGACTGGATATGCAAATTAGATGTAGTATTTTATATGTTTTCTGCATCACAAACAAACGACATGTGATACATAGGAACCCGGTAGTTTTTAACAATAAATTGTGTTGGCTTTGTTTGTCATGCATGACGATGGGTGACGCTTACACTGGAAATGTCCTTTTATTTGAGGTAAAACCCACAAGTAACACCAAGTAGTCAACGAGAGAAAAGAAATGTGCCATGCCGTCGAAAATAAAATGTATGTGACTTCGCGACCAGCAATGACTAGATGCAGTCTGCAAGGCGAGGGTAAAAACAATCAAAGTACTGAAAGTGTACGTGCGAAAGTAAACTCTAAAATTAATCTTCTTAAAAGAATATCATTTTACGTATCCCATGATATGAAAGTACTATATTACAATGCGTATATTATGTCTACTTTTGACTATTGTTGTACAGTATGGGGTGGGATTTCTAAAGTCCAAAATATTATATTTAAAACCCAGAAAAGAGTTGCTAGACTTATATTAAACAAACCTGTACAAACCAGTTCTAAATCAATGTTTTCTGAGTTGCAGTGGTTGACTTTTGAACAAAGATATTAATATTATATTGCTTTATTGGTATTTAAAAGTAAGCATAACCTTACACCAAGTTACATTTGTAACCTTGTGTCCTTTGCAAACAACGAACATTACAATTTACGTTCTGCTAATAAAAATAATTTGAATGTCATGAAATTTAAAACAAATAACTTGAAAACAAGCTTTACCCATAGCAGTGCTAAAATCTGGAACAGTCTGCCTTCAAATATTAAGAACATTACTAAGTTACAAACTTTTAAATACCAGTGTAAAAAGCACTTACTTAACATATCGAAGTTATAAGAAAAGTATTTACAACATTGTTCTCATTTGTTTCAATTTATATATGCTTATTGATACAAATATGTTCTGTATGAATGCTGAAATATGTGATATAATGTTGTTTTTAAAATCTGTATTTACTATTTACTTTAACATGATGGTGCTTGTCGTATAATTGAATGAATGATTTGTTAAAAATGAGTTTTGTTACAGAAGATCACATTGTAAATATGACTTTCTACATTTGTTAATTTGTATAAAATGCATAATGTGTTATCTTCTTAAAATAAAGAATTTATTATTATTATAAAGTACTAGTAACGAATTATTTTGAACATGTATTGTAAAATCTAATTTATGAATGCAATTGATCATGCTATTGCACAATTTAGTCTATTTTATCATTATTAATATTTTTGTCCAGAGATTTTTTTTATCAGTTGACAGTTTTAGTAAATGTAGCATTTCAACGGCGATGCGAGCGTTTAACATGCACACTAACTCTTTCACTGAGCTCTGCGTAAAGTCTGTCAAAACACCCATGGCATATTTGTGAGATTTACATTGTTAGTTCGATTTGCTTTCGTCACCAGGGGCGGATCCAGGATTTCGGCTTATATTATAACTATGTTTCATGTGAGTGAATTAATTAGTATAAATCTATAATGTTTAACAAATCGCATAAAATAAGAATTAAAAAAAAAAAAAAAAAGTTCCAATTGGGACTCGAACTCGCGTCCATAAATAGTCCATGATTAGTAGTTCTACACGATCTCCATTACACCACGGTACTTTGATACAATGTATGAGCGTTACTTTCGTATATATATTAAGCTAACTGAATGCGCGCGTATGTAAACCATGATCTATAATTAGAAAGCCCCTTTGATCATCGTTATCATGTTGGAAAAAGGAGAAACAATGGCGATGCGAGCGTTAAAAATGCACACTGACTATTTCACTGAGCTCTGCGTAGTGGCATATTTGTGAGATTAACATTGTTCTATACAGCGTGGGGTCGACTTCTAGTGAATGGGCATACGACTAAAATTCATACTCGTGCCTTATACGTACCTGCCGACAAATGAAATATATATGCGCGTACTGTTAATTTGATATTTTCTAGAAAATTGATTATCTATGATGATTCGATAGTATAATTATGACTTCACTGTATTGAAATAACAAGTAGAAGTCATTTTAATATCGAAAAAATACTAGGACTATTTAGGTGCAGCGAATGTGTATTCTAAGCGGAAGTGTAGTTTAACCGTGACTTCCGGAAACAAACACGATCGCGTTAACTGTATTATTTTTTGAGAAAAAATAACTCGTTAAAAATCAAATAATGAATGAAAATAGTTTGAGACAGTCTGAACCGTGTTTCTGACAAGCCAATATCATAGACACGAATTACTTCTTCTGAGCTTGTGTGTGTTAAATGTTGCTGAAACATACTAACTGTAGGGAGATGGCGAGATAGTGTGTCAAGCTTCACTGTGTTGCTTGGAGCGTAGTGGGATTGTTGGAATTGTATGATGTTAGGGATCTTCTGGGACTATTCAAGGCGCTGTGTAGCCTAGCGCTGTTTACAGAAGAGAGGCATCGTTTTCTTCTGGATAGCTTTAGTTTAAACTTATTTATTTTACATTGATTGCGAAATAAGGTTTCAGTTTATATTAATAACGCTCGATGTCTGCTTCCTGGAGACTTAACCAGTACTCGCGCCGTTTGTGTGGAAAATCCCAAAGGCAGAACCCGCTCATCATGGGATTCAAACCCGTGAACTTTGATACGAGAGGCCCGATGCTCTACCTCAGCCTTCCACAGTGGGTAGCTTTCGGGCCTCGCCTGACTGCTGGAAAAAAAAAAGATAGTCGCCAGTGAGCAGCTGGGGCTTATTGTTGTGTATTGGAAGCCGCCAGGAGGCGGCTTCCTGTAGGGATGCTTAGAAATTTCGAACAAGGAGAATATTTAGACCTGCCAGCGTGACCACATATCTTGATTTCCCTTTGTCCTTACTAAGTACATTAATTTAAGTTAATGACTTTTTAAACATCCCTTTTACACTCTATATACATGTGTGAGTTTTACAAATTAAAAACAAAAGACAAAGGCCAGTATATTAATTGAATATATGTACAATTTTATTCAAGCGAAATTCATACTGTAGTAAACTAAATTGGTTACCTGCCTCATACGTTTTTTAGTTCGATAGTATGTTAAACCGGGAACCATGAACAATGAATGAATGAATGTATATTGTTTTATGGCGCATCGACAGCTAAGGTCATTTAGCACGCAATTAAATTTAATTATTCATGATCCCTAGGTAAACAAACCAGTACTAGGCTAGAAAATGTGCCTTGCCCAAGGGCACTCCACCATGACCGTAGTGCCGCGACTGGGGATCGAACCCGGGACACCCGGTTTCGAAATCCCCGACGCTAACCACTCGACCACATCGGATTCCGGAACAATGAACAAGAGAAGGCACGCAGTAAATGTAATCTGTTTGTTGTTGTTGTTTGGCGTTGTTTACCCTCGCGCTCGGCATTAATGGAGTCATTTTAAAATTATAGTTATTTAAATAATCAAAAAAAAATACTGATATTGTTTCATTTCATAAAAAAAATACAACTAAGCATGCCGCGCAGGCTAAACCGGACAGACACGTTTCGACTTCTGTGGATTTTCTGTTTCAGTCGACACTCTTTAGCTTCCGTATATAATGACATTTTGAGAGGCTTGTTGTTTTTTCCCCAAAATGTTCGCCAATGAAAAGTGACGCCTTAGGTCTGATCGAGATCTTTTATTTAAAACTATTAAGATATCAATAACACAAGCTTGATGGGAGATTCTTTTCAACTTGTAAATATTCTGATAAGATATATCAG
The DNA here is from genome assembly GCA_031761405.1 of Serripes groenlandicus. Taxonomy (NCBI): domain Eukaryota; kingdom Metazoa; phylum Mollusca; class Bivalvia; order Cardiida; family Cardiidae; genus Serripes; species Serripes groenlandicus. The sequence continues at coordinate 29,167,712 of JASEVX010000003.1, forward strand.
GTGGACAAGAGCTAATCGCAACTTACATTATTCAGAAATGCAAACGTGTACGTATTCCAATGGACGGGCTAATTGTATGTAATGCCGGTTTGGACAATTGATATTTGCCATTCTGTAGGCCTCCTTAGAATCGGTTAAGACCATCAAATAAGAATAGTGTATAACCTGAATCATCATTCATCTAAGATTCCCGAATGTACGACTGGTTATGTGCTTATTGTATGTCCAGTGATATGTGTAAGTGTGTATAACTAATTAAGAAGAGAAACGCATAATTCATATTTAAAATAAATCTGTATTTATGTAATATACTTCTTTTAACCTTTCGATTATAAAAAAATTAAGATAGAAAAATATGTATATATAATATTATCAACGGCGTGTATCATCAATTCACGAAAAGCGACACATTCCAATATATGGATTTTCATCGTCTTCATCACTATCTTCAACAACATCAGCGTTCTCCTTTATCTTTCCTACATCATCCCTTTCTAAATCTGTGTCACTTTCTGCGTTAACTTCAACCTCCACGACATTCTCATTACACAACACACATAGAGGGCACTGGCAAGGCTCTTTCTTATCTTCTTTAAATATTTCGTCCATACTCTCTTCTCTGTCGGCATCCTTTTCATCTACAGCATCGTTTTCGATACTTGATTCCAGAACATCAGCACTATAATAAATATCACCATAGCCATCTTCTTCATAATGATCATCGTCATTTCCTTTTTCATCATCATCGCCATCATCATCACAATAATCATATTCATTATCTACTTCTTCCTCATCATCGCCATCATCATCATCATCATCATCATCATCATCATCATCATCATCATCATCATCATCGCCATCATCATCATCATTATCATCATCATCGCTATCATCATCATATTCATCATCATCGTCATCATCGCCATCATCATATTCATCATCATCATCGTCATCATCATCATCATCATCATCATCATCAATGTAGTCATAATCAGTGTCGTCATCCTCATCACCCCCGCTATCAGCATCCAACCGCCTGACCCTGACCGTTTCCGTCTGAAATCCAGAAACAAATGAGATTAGTGTCAATGCTTTTTCTCGCAATCGCATGGAAACAGATTAACTCATAGAAAACATTTTTGAAAAGAAGCGATTGAAAGCTTTTTCAGTAACTGGTTCAATATTATTCTTCTCTGTAATATTTTATTTTTTATTTTACAGGAATAATTGTTTGTTTCAAAGTAAGATTGAGTGACATTACATGTATATAAATTGTCATTGAATTAACACCAAACTGTTTGAACACAAAGTGGAATATGCCACGAGTGAAGATAACTCATTTTGATATTCGGGAAATTAATAAATTAAATTGTGATCATAGTTACTGATTGTTTGGGGTTGCAAAGCAAATCACGGCGGCCAGTTCACTTATCCATGTATTTCTTGACTTTCTCACACCAGTACTCCTAACAACAGTATTTTCCTAGCAACGTGGCTGCTTTTAGCACTGTTACACTGTTAGCACTGCGGTGGACTGACCGTTCGCAATCACAACCCCTGGGTCGCTATCGACTGAGCTACGTGGACTCGGTGAACGTGATTCGAGAAAAGGATAATACGTACCTCCGTAACTGTTTCGACTAACGTCAGTGATACCATACTCATTATTAAACGTGCTTGGCCCTTTCTGTCATATGTCCGTGTCTGTTGAAAAGTGTAAGTATGTCCGTGTCGTTCTTCCGTTCGTGTCCTTGTCGTATTCTTTGTCTGAAACATCTGGTCAGGGTCAAACGAGTTTTCATCCAATACTGCCAAGCTATTCACCTGAAAATAAAGATGTTAAAGATTATCATTGAGTTTATTCCTATGTAAATATTTGGTAAAAACCGGAGAGTATTTTGTAAAATATTGTCAATCTGTGTTAATTGAAAGTCAGATTAAAGAAGAACTGAGTGGTCTGTCTGTTTATGAATCAAAGTTTAAAGACAATGTGTTATGGCATACATTGTATGTACACTATCAAGAGGAGCCGATTAAATGTAGACCAAGAATCGACTTCGAGAATATTGCCCCGAATACCTGCGTCGAAAACAGTAGGCAACAGTTTACTGGAAACAGGCAAAGTGGCTTCAACTCAGAAGGATAAATAAGGTGTAGAACCATATAAATGGTTAAAGAATAGTTATGTTCCTTATACTCGTATGGGTAACATACATAAGTGTTCCGTTAGAGACTTTGATCATTGAAAGACGTATTGAACTTGTTATTTCGAGACCAATCATGTATGAATTTATATAATGTTGATTGTTTATGTAGACCTTAAAGATCCGTCTCATTGTAGACATTTTATCACTGCAAGCATATCAAAACTGTTCAAATTAAATTATGTTTTGTCTGTTATAAAATTCTAAAAAATTCTTGTCGATTCTTTGTGAATAAATAAATAAAACACAATGTATACATGTATACAATAACACTCAATATGCAAGCTTTCGCCTAACGCCCTTCTTCAGGAACTTTAAATTTAATTACTTTAAAAGCATGTATGGTTTTTAGTTCAATACTAAAAGTATAACTGACAAGAAATAACATCATGATCTTAATAACATCATGATTAAAACACAATGATCATCTACACGTATAAACATTATGTAAAATCAAACTGGCAAATGTTAGTTAATCAAGCTGAAGAGGACATAATTAATTTGTACTATCGTCCCAATCTAAAATGATATATAGTTTATGTTATGTTAATTTACGAAATAAAACATGTTTAAACTGAACTGACGATGAATACAATGATTATCAAGGCCAAATCTGTCAATAAGGAAAGGAAAGTTGAAATGTCTTACCACAACTGTGTGTTTTCGGATATGATCATACCCATTCCTATCCCCATGTATTCGTGTATCAGTATTTACACACTGTTTCACAGATCGTGCCGTTTGCATATTTTATTTCATTATTTTGATCAGAGCTAAAAATGTACGTCTTCTTATTGATTTGTATAGTTTGCTTTTGCGACGTTGTTATTGGATACGACGTACTCGACGTCATCAAAAGTACGTCACTGACGTAGATTAATTAACGCATGCGCTGTACGGTGAATCTCAGACTTGGCGTCAATATTTTAAAGGAAGAGAATCAGATGAAGGTTAAAGTTCGCACAGCCTTAGCTTTACCTACATTGTTTGGTTTTAATTTCAACCCCCTTTCCCACATACAAGAAATTTGCAGCATCTGAGCACAAATATATGAAAGTACATGTTGCTCATGGTGGGATTATTCAATAAGTCGTTTGCTGCAGATTCGTCAAAATGCGTCTATATGTGAGTAACAGCTAATGTTAGGTGTAGCAATATACTAGTATTGTGTCGGTTTGTATCAGGAACGCAGATGATCTTATCTACGTCCCTGTTTGTGTGGTATTTTACTCCACTTTCAACCATGTTTCAGTTATATCTTTGCGTTTCTAGGGTAACTTGAAGTTACCACTTGTATTGGTCTTTATATCATTAAAACAGCGAGTCAGTCGTCATGCTATAACCCCATAATCCTGATCTTCAAGGCAACTGGCACTTTTAACAATTATAGGCATATATATGAACCGTTCCACGAGGAAACCAACATTATTGACTCCGCGTAAAGTATCGACCCGGATCAGCCTAAGCATGCCGCGCAGGTTAACCTGGACAGACACTTTTCGCCTTCTGTGGATTTTCTGTTTCAGGAATCATTATATTACACCTCTAACCACCTGAGACGGAATGTGTCGGCCCGGATTAGCCTGATCTGGATCGATTCATTACGCAGATCCATAAATGTTGTTTTTCTCGTGGAATGGCTCATATATATATATATGTAGGAGATGTCACTTAGAGTAATTGTTGAAGAAGAATGATTAATTTATATATTAAACAAAGACTTTTATATCTTGTCTATCGAACAAGGCGTGTTTTAACGTTTATTTGTTTAATTAACCATCTTTTAACGCTTCTGTAGAAAACGATTTTGAAAATATGGTAGCAATTGAGAATTGCTCTATTTGCCACAATGGTTTATACTCTTGTCAATAATAAAAAATTCTTTTAAAGATAGTTTCTATAGTTTTGCCTAGATGTTTTCCAATTCGTCTGCTTGTATATCCATTGGAGAAAGGATTCAAAGTCTTGATAGTAAAGGTATGCTAGTTTTGAAGATTTCGGCGCCCAAATATATTTCTAGATCAATTTCATCGTGTAAACTGGTGCTTTTAGTGAACCGTATGCTTAACTTGAGCTACATCACAGGGAAGACGGCATTAGCAGGGGTGTAGCTCCCTTTAGGCATTGTAGGCACGTGTCTACACATTTTTTCTCAAAATGCCCCAAAATGCAGCTGCGGCGATAGACATCTGCGTAATGTATAGACCAGATCAGCCTGCGCTGTCCGCGCAGATTGATCCGGGCCGACACATTCCGTCTCCGGGGATAGATGTATAGAGTAGTGATTCCTGAAACAGAAAATCCCCAGGAGGCGAAAAGTGTCTATCCGGGTAGGCATGTGTGCATGCTCAGGCTGATCCGGGTCGAATGACAGACGTTTCTCCCCCAAACCGTTTCCTCCCAAGACATTTCCTCCCAAGACGTTTCCCCCCCAAAATTGGGAGGGAAACGTCTGCAGTAGCATTATATATATAGAAATTGACAGGGGTCACTACACCTTATAGTAGTCTAGATAAACAAGTATGAGTAGTTTTATATATTTAGTTTAAATGTAATTACACTTTGTTAAGGGTTTTGAATAAAAAATAATTTTCTTTAATGATATTATTAAATGTTGCTAAATCATATATAAAGGTAATTAGTATGTTTGCATTTAAAGTATGTGCCAGAACCTTGTTGGTTGAGTGTGCCAAGTACTTTGGACCTGTGAGTGATGCTGTAGGTCCGAGTCAGCCAGTGGTCCAGATCACACGGCTGTAGTGACTCTATAATCATGATGAAGACAGTAATACTATGTGATGTATGTGACTGTGATTAGTTAAGGTGCAATTATTTTAGATATTTTTGTCATATTAAGATAGATGATATTTTTAATCTTCCTTAAAAAAATACTTCAGAATTTGTTTTTCTCCGTAAATATGTATATATTGTATATATTTAAAAGCAGATGCATTTTAAGTTTCAACTTTTGTAATATTGCCATCTTTTAAATTAAAGTTTCAAGATAGACATTTTAAACTTGGACTTTAACAACAACAGTGGACAGAAATTATATTCATTTTTCTTCTTTGGTAACATATTATGACATTTTCAAACTTGACCTAAGGATTTATTTTTGCTGTTAATATGTATATATTGTATAATAAATATATAAAAAAATCATGTTTTATTTCTAAACTAAATAATAAAATGTTCCTTATTTTGTACTGTTTTGCTTTGTGAATGAAATAGTAGGTACCTAAAAGAAATTTGTGCAATATGGCCTGGAAACTCAGCTTCAGTAGGTCAATAAAATCTAGAAATAGTGATACAACAGAAATCTATTCCCTATTTCAAAGGTGAATTTCTGAGGCCACATCCTTGATTGCTTACTGTATCAATAAATTATATAATTAAAGGTGCAGAAGACAGAACAATTATGACAATAAGTCAGTGTTGATTGGATTAATACCTGGAAATGGAGAGTAGGACCACCTTTAACCCTTTCACTCATATAGACGCTTTCGGACGCCTCTGCAGCAGACAGCTTTTTGAAAACATAGTTACAAAAGAAGAAATTGCACAAAACGTGCAATTTCTCCTTTTGCCACAATGTTTTCCACTTTTAGTCATAGGTTATCCATTCAATTATTGAGATATTCCATGTTTTGACAAAACATGTTGAAAGTCGTCTGCTGCAGAATTGTCGTATGAGGGAAAGGGTTAAACATAATAAGGCAGAATACTTTGCAAATTCCAAATTCTTTCATTTCAGTTTAATATTTATATATTGTCAGAATATTTACATTTAACTGAATTGAAGTTATTTGATAACTTTTCCTTACTATTTTTTACTTAGTAATCTTATTCTAGGATAATTTTCTCACATTACAAGTATTCACTGAAGACATAAAATACTTTTAAACTCACAATATTTCATGTTTTATCTGATTGAAAAGTAATTTCAATCACAAACATAGGAATTATTTTATTCTTTCATTACAATTTAAAATTTACCTCATATTAAATAATTGTAATGAAACTATCAATTATTCATTTAATAAACTGTTACATTCATACATGTAACAACAATTCTATTTTAGATCAAATTAATCAATATTATAACACTATGTCACATATTTGGTGTCAAAATCATTTTGGGAGGGAACCGTCTACAGGTATATAACTTTGGGAGGGAAACGTCTTGGGAGGAAATGGTTTGGGGAGGAAACGTCTACAGGGAGGAAACAGTTTGGGGGGGAAACGTCTGGTTTCCATCCGGGTCGATACTTTACACAGAGTCCACAATGTTGATTTTCTCACGCGACGGCCTACACATTGATTATTGCAAAGCTACGCCCCTGATTGAGTACTTAGTGACCACTGAATAACCATATCAACGCACGCTAGCCTGCAATGTAGTCTGATCAGACTCTTCCATATATTCAGTCATTGAAAAATGATTAATCAATAGATATTTGTCCAATTATCATACACAGACGCTTGTTGACGCCTCTGCAGCAGAAGACATTAAAAAACATTATAGCAAAACCTGAAATTGCTCATATAGCTTATGGAGACCTAAAGTAAAAGTTGTTTGTTTTTTGTCTCTGATTTCTTCTTTTTTTGTCACAATGTTTTCAAATCGTCTGCTGTCGATTTTGTGTATGTGTTAAAGGGTTAAAGATTTCCGACATCCATAGTGGAAACACGACAGCTGAAAGCATGTCACCGGATTTGAATCTCCATTAAATTTTAAAACCTTTTCGTATGGCGTAAATTATTTTTTGAACACACCTATCTTATTAATATTCATTAATAGATTATGTACCTGAAATAGTTGCCGTTCTGTGCCTATACGAGTTCCTGTATATCGATTACCAAGAACGGCTGTGATTACACTAAACAACAATACGTGTTTAACACAAGTGATTCGAGTAATGGAAATCCCTAATAGCTCAGCGAAAAAGACGAAGACGTTGAAATCTAGGAGAGAATCAGCGGTAATATCTAGCTTCTTTTCCATGAACGTCAACTCTAGAATTCGTGTTGACATCATACTAGTCGTATTTTCAATAATGCTCTTTTCTCGTCGTTTCGTGGATGCTAACTTGATTCAGATTGTTGATTTAATTATGGTTATCCAGTCAGTCCATATTAGAATATCAATTATATGTCTATTGTAACAACCTACTGTCATAATAGTGACCCATAAACTAGTTCTAGTCAAAAAGACTTGGCATATGTTCATTTTTCATTTTGTTAATATGAGTATAGGTGCTACCTATTTCGGGTAAACATTTATTATATGTTGTGATTGGTGAACAATTCCCCGCGAACTGCAGTTAGCCCCTTGCTTGCAGCATGATCAGTTATGTACGTCAATTACGAGACCTACTAACCTAAGCAAAAAATAAGGTTAAGCTTATATTTAACTTTAAAATATAGCCAAAAGTTTACATCCATGAAATTATGATGACAGGTACAACAAATAAGCAACTTGCCCTTCATAAACTACTTCAAATAAAACAATTCCATAATTCACGGAACTACATTTGTGACTTGTAAGTCAAAGTAACGTTTCCTATAATTTCTGTCGTTTTCCTTTTGGTTCATTTAGTTTAAACTTATTTATTTTACATTGATTGTGAAACAAAAACAAGCTTTTAGCTTATATTAATCATGCCCGATGTTTGCTTCCTGGAGACTTAACCAGTACTCACGCCGCTTGTGTGAAAAAATCCCAAAGTCAGGACCCGCTCATTACGGGACTCGAACCAGGGACCTTTGATACAAGAGGCCGACGCTCTACCTCTGCACCACTAATAGAATGACGTCATATTACAGGAATTTGGATTTATAACTTCCGAAAAGTAAAAAAAAACTTACGAGTTGTTATTTGAACGCGTTTTAAAAATAGACGACGAGTGTTATTAAACGGAAATTATCACACATAAAATTACTTTTGCTCGTTCCTTTATCGAGTACGTATTATCATATTTAATTATTTTCTCTAGAAGTTTTTTTTGTTTCGATATTTTCTTTTCATCCAATCAAAACGTAGCACTGTAGCAGAATCGTGACTGCATCGAAAAATCCATTCTGGACACAATTTTTGGAAAGACGGTATAGCAAAATTTTGCAAAGTTCATACACATTACCTTTTGACGGGAAACATCGCCGGCTTCGCCGTCGATTTGTTTACCCGTATTATTCTGCATACTTGGGTTGCCCAATAAATAACAGATGATAAAACAAGCAAGCGAAAGATTAAATTATTTGGACTAAATAGCAACCATACTTTTAGTGTCCTAAATACTTATTTCTGTATTTATAAATGACCCTGCAATTAAAGACCACCTGTGAACAAGGTCAGATTGTTCCCTTCCCAATTAGGTGGTTTTTAAAGTTAAACACTGACTGTACCTCCATACCTCCATACTTTTTTTTTCATTGTTCTGTGAATAAATTAAAATACTCAATGTACTGACAGTAAGCAGAAAGTAACACAATTTAATCACCAAAATTGGTTAAGCAAATGTTGAATGTTTACAAGGTGATTCTAGTCTATCAAAGGGTTTCCTTATTCGAACCTCACATCTTTTGGTTTGGTTGGACTTTAAGAGAGATATTGTGAGGAAAAGAGCTGTATGCTGCTCCTTATCTGTAACTCTGGTCAAGAGTGTGCCATGTTTTAACTAATACTGTTAAACTGTTAAGTGTCCTTGTTGGAAAGTCTAATAGATTAAACCTTGCCAAAATATGTTAAATTGTATTATAGTTAATTAAAATCTGATTATATAGTTTTCTGACATTGTTCCAAGTATGCTGACTATCTCTGACTTTTTCCAGGTACAAGGAACCAATGACTGTAGTATCGTGAGTAAATGCTCCATGGCTGCTCTTGGCTATTTTGATGATCCCTATCTGCAGTGTTTCGTATCTAAAGTAACAAGGAGAGCACCACTTATTCACAGGTTTGATCCTCTTTCTCAATTTTTCTTTATTAACCCTTTTAAAATGCATGAATGTTTAGATAACTTTTGGCACATGTACAGCGAATTGTTTAAACCTTTCCTGCATACAACAAATCTGCAGCAGATCTATGACTGTTAAAACATTTAACCCTTTGTCTCATATAGACGCTTTCTGACGCCGCTACAGCAGACGGCTTTTTGAAAACATAGTGACAAAAGAAGAAATTGCTCAAAACAAGCAATTTCTCCTTTTGCCACAATGTTTTCCACTTTTAGGCATAGGTTATCCATTCAATTATAGAGATTTTCCATTTGTTTACAAAATATGTTCAAATCCGTCTGCTGCAGAATTGTCGTATGAGGTAAAGGGTTAAGCAAAAGTAGGGAAAATCTCTATTAATGAAAATTCAGGAATTTCTCCTTTTGCCACAATGTTTGCTGCAGAAGTGTCCAACTGGGTCTGCAAGATGGAAAGGGATAAAAAACATCGAGCCATAGAGAGTAAATGGGCATTATGATTAAATGAGCAACATCTTCTTTTATCATAATGTTCCCAACTCGATTCAATTATTATACGTTTACTTTCATGTACTATACATAGAGATTTGCCCATTTATTTTCCTAGATAATTTCATCTGCTGCTCATTTAAATTATTTATTGTATGGGAATGGAACATTATCAAATAATAAAATCTTGTCCTTCAAATTCATTTTTAGACCCAATAACATCCTATTCTCGTTACATATTTGTTTTCTGCCATGAAAACATTGTTAGAAGAAAAAGAAAAATTAAATGGTCACTATGGTGCATTTTATTGAGCATTTCGTAAAATTCTCCTTATCCCACAATGTTTTCAAAATGTGTTTACTGCAAATATGTCAAAATGCCTCTGCATGTGAGCATGAGCCAAGGTTTTATCAGTTTATCTGGGTGAGGCCTGTCAGAGGACTAGATAAGGGGAGTATGCTAGTCTTTTTCCCACAATATATCTCTCATAACTCAACCAAACACTATGTTGTGCGAACTCAAAAGAATCGTCTCACTGAGACGATTCTTTTGAGTACCCACAGCATAGGATTTGAGTGTCAAATAAGGATTTAAGAACATCAAAAACGCCCCTTATCTAGAGCTCTGGTCTGTGATATTACGGGAAAAAAAACATAAATGGTTTTTTTCGCTTATAGGTAACAGGTGTGAGATATTTTTTTTTTTTTTTTTCTCAATAACGCATGAAGCTTAATGAAATGAAACTCGAAAAATCCATGGGGGCCGCCATTTTGGATATGTATAAAAAGCAGACGTAAAACACAGATTGAAAATTATTGTCGGCTTTTTAATCATTTTTTATTAAAAATCGGTATTTTGGGTATGTATAAAATGAGCAGAAAAACACGGATTGAAAATTATTGTCGTCCTTTTTATCTTTTTTTTTAGCTCACCTATGCACGAAGTGCAAGGTGAGCTATTGTGATCACATTTTGTCCGGCGTCGTGCGTCGTCAACATTTGAGCTTGTTAACACTCTACGGGCTACATTTTGCATCCAATCTTCATGAAAGTTTATCAGAACGTTCATCTCCATAAAATCTTGGACAAGTTCGAAACTGGGCCATATGAGGTAAAAAACTAGGTCACTAGGTCGAATTGAAGGGAAATCTTGTTAACACTCTGGAAGCCACATTTTCAACTTGAGCATGTTGAAACTTTATCAGAACGTTTGTCTTGATGATATGTAGGTCAAGTTCAAACATGGGTCACGTCGGGTCATAAAGTAGGTCACTAGGTCAAATTGAAGGAAAATCTTGTTAACACTCCAGAGGCCGCAATTTTTGTCAGAATGTTTGTCTTAAAAATTTCTAGGTCAAGTTCGAATATTGGTTATGCCGGGTCAAAAACTAGGTCACTAGGCCAAATTGCAGGAAAATCTTGTTAACACTTTGGATGCCGCATTTTTTGCTTCAGCAGCTTGAAATTGTGTCAGAATGTTTGTCTTAAAGATATCTAGGTCAAGTTCAAATATGAGTCATATTGGATCAGAAACTAGGTCACCAGGCCAAATTGAGGGAAAATCTTGTTAACTGGGTAGAAGCCGCATGTTTTTCTTCAGCAGCTTAACATTTGGTCAGAATGTTCAGCTGAATGATATCTAGGCCAAGTTCGAATATGGGTCATGCCGGGTCAAAAACTAGGTCACTAGGTCAAATTGAAGGAAAATCTTGTTAAGACTTTGGATGCCGCATTTTTTGCTTCAGCAGCTTGAAATTTAGTCAAAATGTTTGTCTAAATGATATCTAGGCCAAGTTCTGATATGGGTCATGCCGGGTTAAAAACTAGGTCACTAGGCCAAATTGAAGGGTAATCTTGTTAACACTCTTGATACTGCATTTTTAATTTCAGCATGATGAAACTTTATCAGAATGTTTTTCTTGATGATATGTAGGCCAAGTTCAAATATGGGTCATGATGGGTCAAAAACTAGGTCACTAGATCAAATTGAAGGAAAATCTTGTGAACACTTTGGATGCCGCATTTTTTGCTTCAGCAGCTTGAAATTTGGTCAGAATGTTTGTCTGAATTATATCTAGGTCAAGTTGGAATATGGGTCATATTGGATCAGAAACTAGGTCAATAAAGGAAAATATTGTTCAAACTCTAGAGACCGCATTTTTACTTTGAGCAAGTTGAAACTTTGTCAGAATGTTGTCTCGATGATATCTAGTCCAGGTAAAAAAATATAGATCACTAGGCCAAATGAAGGAAAATATTGTTAACACTGTGGAGGTTGCATTCAGAATAATTATCTTGATGTGTTTTGCATTGCAGTACATTGTATAATTAAGGTGAGCGATCCAGGGCCATCATGGCCCTCTTGTTTTTTAAATCGATATTTAAGATCATTAAAGTGCTGTGTTATGTGGGAATTAACATTTGTACGAAAAGTTAAAAATAAATGGAAATCTGTAAGAAATATGTTTTCCCGTTCGTCAAAAAAACGACGGAATTAGCCTTCTACGCCCGAAACTAAATTTTGACTGTATCATAGCCAAAGAAGGACGTGACGTCATTTTCGTTACACTTCATCTTGGCGTAACGTCAATGGAGCGAGCGACGTCGTTTCCCTCAAAAAAGTGGATATCAACATGAAAGACCACAAATTCCTATACATGAGCTATTGACTCACTCATTCAAAGTATAATTATTTATCAAACATTGTGGCAAAAGGCTAACTTTCTCCTAAGGAGCAATTGTTCTTGTGGCGACAATCTTTTCCTAAATCGTCTGTTGCATAGGCCTCAGAAAACGTCTCTAATAGGGAAAGGGTTTAGCAGAAATGGGACCCCCTACATAATTTGTTCCAGTCATATTGACTGGTTGAAAAAGGCAGTCGCCAGGTGGCATCAGAAAAGGGCTGATCTATTTGCTTCTTTACCATAATGCAGGTGATCGATTAAGGATCATCTTGGCCTTCATGTTTTAACCTCGTTCATTATAAATGTATTCCTTAATTTTCTGAAAGTCTTTACTTTATTATTTTCTGTTCAAATAATAGACAACAGCAATACGAATTCCAAATATGTTTTGATAATGCAAGAAACATGACATTAATATTATTATTATCTAGTCAATTACTTATAAATCATTTTTTATTGCCAAAGTATGCTATTTAATTTTTGTTTATAATTATATTGTGGGTTTTTTCGTAAATAGGTAGCACCTATAGATATATTAGATTATGTCATGTATGTGTATGCTTTTTTTTTTTTTTTTTTTTTTCCGCCTTAAACAAAGCTCTGTTTGTATTTCAATTTCAGGGGCTACTATGTAAGGGCTAAAACATTGGATTATATTTTGAAAAGTTTTATGGAAGAAAATCAAGGAAAGAAGCAGGTAAATGAAATACAGTTAAACCCTTTCCCAAATGCTGATGACTTTAAATGACGCCTCTGCAGCAGACGGCTTTTTGAAAACATAGTGCCAAAAGAAGAAATTGCTCAAAACGAGCAATTTCTCCTTTTGCCACAATGTTTTCCACTTTTAGTCATAGGTTATCCATTCAATTATAGAGATTTTCTATTTGTTGACAAAATATGTTTAAAGTCGTCTGCTGCAGAATTGTCGTATGAGGGAAAGGGTTAAAGACATTTTCAATAAAGCCTAGATGTTTTAAAAATTATTTGGCTGCAGATATGCTGTATGTTGGAAATGGTTGAACTATTTCTTCATTTATACAGATTTTCCATATTTTTGGTCTTGGATTTCTATCTATTAGATTTGTAGTTTGATATTGGGGGAAAGGGTCGAGACGTTTTATACCAAGTACCATACATGTATTACTAACAGGATACTATTAACCCTTTCCCTCATACGACAATTCTGCAGCAGACGACTGAACATATTTTGTCAAAAGATGGAAAATCTCTAAAATTGAATGGATAACCTATAACTACAAGTGGAAAACATTGTGGCAAAAGGAGAAATTGCTCGTTTTTAGTAATTTCTTCTTTTGTTACTATGTTTCCAAAAAGCGGTCTACTTCAGAGGCGTCAGAAAGCGTCTATATGAGGAAAAGGGTTAAGAAAAATTAGGTAATTGAAAACAAAAAAATTGATTGTCTGACATGAGTTAAATACTGTTTCCAACAGTATGTCGATTTTTGATTGACTGTTTGGTGTTTAACGCCGCTTTAAAAAAATAAATCAGTTATATCACGGCATTTCCTGGGTAATTCACCAATACTACTGGTCCATTTATCCTGACACAAGCTAGGCAGCCGTAATACTAACCCCGCAACCCTGAACGCAAAGGATGGCAGCCAATACTTCCATTTTTAAAGCCTTTGGTATGACCCGGCCGGGGATCAAACCCATGACCTCCTGCACCAGATGCAGATGATCTACCAGTACACCGTTAACCCTTTTGCTCATATAGACGCTTTCTGACGCCTCTGCAGCAGACAGCTTTTTGAAAACATAGTGACAAAAGAAGAAATTGCACAAAACGTGCAATTTCTCCTTTTGCCACAATGTTTTCCACTTTTAGTCATAGGTTATCCATTCAATTATGGAGATTTTCTATGTTTTGACAAAATACGTACAAAGTCGTCTGCTGCAGAATTGCCATATGAGGGAAAGGGTTAATGGGATTCCAACAGTGTGATAGTAATATCCTGGTGGCAATTATTTTATCCTCGGAGTTCCTGACTTTCTTGAACCCCTATTCCACAATACATTTCAATCAGGTAATTGTATGTCTTCCCACATATATTTTATTAACCAGGTTGTCAACAAAGTTAAAACCTGGTCATTAGAATGGTGATGCCATTGTTCAAGAAGCAAACTTTACTAGTTTCTTTTCAATAACGTTATAAAGATAAACAAAACTATATAGAAAGTTAGCATAGATATATTGGAAGCGTGGATTTTTTTTTTGTGGTCAAGGTCATTGTTACTTAAAATAGATCGGATCTTTTGTGGTAAATGTTGAAAACCTTGTTTCCACACCTACAGGTATGCTTTGTTTCTTGTTATAGTTGTGATTGTGACAACCAGCTAACCGCCTCGGTGATGCTGTGATAGAGAGTCCGCCTCTTTTGTTGGAGATCACGATTTTGATCCGAAGTTGTGTCATACCAAAGCCTCTAATAATGGTGGTAAATGCTTCCCTCCTTTTCGCTCAGGATTGTGGGATAGCATTATGACTGACCCAGTAGTCCTAGTAACTTATCCAGGAAACGCCATGATATAACTGAAAAACTGTTAAAAGCAATGTAAACACAAAACAAACAAAGAAAGACAACAAGCTTAAGTTAATATGGAGTAGAACCCCATGCAAACATTAACCTCTTCGAGTGAATCTTTTAGTTTGTTTCATATTCTTGTTTTCTTTCAGATAGTGTCCCTTGGAGCCGGATTTGATTCAGCCTATTTTCGACTGTATACCCAGAACTTGTTGACTGAAACCACTTTCTATGAGGTAAACACTGGAGCTTCAGGTTCTTTTCAATCACTGTTGAGCTGATATTACCCACAGAGCTGAAAACTGCTGTTTCTTTTATATGCCATTAAGTTTTGAAAATCTTGACCTCTGATTCTCTGAAAGTACTGGTAAGATTTCAAAATGATTTCATTGAAAATGTTACGCATATTACCCATTTTCAAAGATTTAACAAGACATTTTGATTGGTCAATAAAGGGGATATGTCTACTGTTTAAGTTCCTTTTAGCCTTTTAAACCTAATGCAACAAATCTGCTGAAGATTTTTTAAAAAACACCAAGCTAAAAATAAGGAAAGTGTTGAAAAATGAAAGTTTAATTATTTAAGAGAGTTGAAAACATTGTGGCAAAAAAAGAAATTGCTCATTACGAACAACTCTTCTTTTGCCACAATTTTTTGAAAAGTCTTCTCCTGTCAATGCGGCAGAATGCATCTATATGTGACAAAGCGTTCTCTCAGAATAGATGAGTGATATAGAACTATCGTGGTCCTCTTGTTTCTACATTTTACAGCAATATTTCACTTGTTTGATATCAGGTTATGAGTAGAATAAACCATTTTCAATGATTGCTACATTTTCAGATGTGACAGGCATGTCGAGGGCTTGGTGTGAAACGGTTGTAACTAAAATTGGTATTTTTTTACCAAGGTTAATCACCTCGCCATAAAGTCCTTATAAGCGTTAAATAACTTTTCTTGGTAAACAATGGAAATTTAGGTGCCATTGCTCGTTCTTAGGTTTTTAGTTACAACCGTTTCATATCAAGCCCTCGATGTGGTCTTCCACCAATGGGCTAATAGTCTATGTGGAAAAGCAGTTGGTTGCTTGGAAAGAATGTTGTGTGGAGTACTTGTGTTGAAATCTGCGCTAATCCACAATCAATCAATTCTGACTTTTCAGATAGATTTCCCAGAGGTGGTGAAGAGGAAAAGTGCCCTCATCAAAGCAAATCCAGAACTGCTTGGGATGTTGGGGAATGTTGACTCATCATTGTCAGAGAAAAGTTCTTTGATAGGTAGATATGAACCTTATCTACTGTGAATCTGTTTTTGCAGGGCCATAACCCCTGTTTCAATTTTACTTTAACCCTTTCCAACGTGTAGACGCAATTTGATGCCTCTGAAGCAAACAACTATTGAACACATCTATGCAAAAGGAGAACATTCGAGGACTTGGCGTGAAACGGTTGTAACTAAAAACCTATTTTGAGATCCCTGGTTTAGGGGCAATTTTGACCCCTTTGTAAACAATGTGAATTTAGGTGCCATTGCTCAGCACGAGCAATTGCCCCTAAATTTCCAATGTTTACTCAAAAAAATGATTTAACGCTTATAAAGACTTTATGGCGAGGTGATTAACCTTGGTAAAAAAATATCAATTTTTAATTACAACCGTTTCACACCAAGCCCTCGAAATGATGAGCAATTTAACATTTTGGCACAATATATTCAGTTCAATTGATGATTTCAAAGTTGTCTGTTTCAGAGTTGTTCTATGTGGGAAAAGATTACTGTTGTTGTTAACCCTTTCTAGTAAAAAAGCAAATTGCAGCAGATGTCTTTAGATATTTCTGAAGAAAGATATGAAAATACCTATAACTGAAAAGTATAATAATTGAATAGTGCTTACTAAGAATTTTTTTATATCTGCTGCAGATGTGTTAAAAAACATCTTCAAGTGGAAAAAGTTAACTGATATTTATCAGGTTATATAATAACTTTTCAGAAATAAGTGCAGATAGCTACAAGTTATTGGGTGTCGATTTATCTCAGTTAAACACTCTGGAAGCAGTTCTGAACCTCTGTAATGTGGATTTAGATGCTCCGACACTGCTTCTGTCTGAATGTGTTCTAACCTACATGACAAGGAGATGGTAAGTCTAACAGGGCCTTTCTAATAGTAATATAGTCAACTTATAAGTTATAGCGTCTTCAAATTAAGCCATACAAAAAAGGACTTTTACTTATAAGATATATTAACCCTTTCCCACATACAACAAATCTGCAGCGAAAGACTGAAACCATCAAAGCAAACATGTGGAAAATCTCTATCAAAGAAAGTAATGAATAAGGTCAAAAGTCGTCTGTTGCAGATACATCAAGATGCGTCTGTAGTCGAGAAAAAGTGAATCTTATGCTTTGAAAAAGTCTGAGGAAAAGCAGGTTATATAAATGTCTTGAAAAATGTAAATATTTTAATACAAATCTGAAGACGATCACCTTTTACCAGTTATAGACGCTTTCGGATGCCTCTTCAGCAGACAATTTTAGAAAGCATTAATTTAAGGCAAAGGGAACATTACTCAAAATGATAAATTTCCCCTTTTGCCACATGATTTTCAACTCTTTAACCCTTTCCCTCATATAGATGCTTTTTGATGCCACTGCAGCAGAAGGCTTTTTAAAAACATAGTGACAAAAGAAGAAATTGCTCAAAACAAGCAATTTCTCCTTTTGCCACAATATTTTCCTCTTGTAGAGTCATAGGTTATCCATTCAATTATAGAGATTTTCTATTTTTTGACAAAATATGTTCAAAGTCGTCTGCTGCAGAATTGTTGTATGAGGGAAAGGGATAAGTAAATTGATCCTTTCAATTATAGATATTTGTCCTATTTTTGCCTAGATGTTATCAAAGTCATCTGCAGTATATTTGTTGTATGCAGTGAAGGGTTAAGGTGATTTACAGGGTCATCTGCTGCTTAGGCATCAAGTGTCCTCTGTATCATGGATGATTTAAGATGGTTGTGAGTTACATAAAGTCATATCGTTAAGGATAAGCCCTTTTTAGATCATTCCGGGATTCTTGTACAATGCACCACTAAAGCAGACAGAGAAGACTATAATTAAACTCTGTAAAGCATAAGACCGTCTCCGTAGTGTAGCAGTTAGTGCATTAACCTCAGGAGTGTGCGACCAAGGTTTGAGCCCTGGTGAAGTCATACCAAAGACTTTAAAAATGGTAGTAATTGCTTCCCTCCTTGACACTGAGGGTTGTGGGAATAGCATTATGATAAATGCATCAGTATCAGGATGAATTATGCCGGTAGTAATTTATCCAGGAAACAGTGTGATACATGTATAACTGAATACTGATGACAGTGGCATAAGACATCATTCATACAAACTATAAAGAGTAGGGCTGTTTGAGATTCATTACCTGTTACCGTTAACGTATACTGATGACTTTGGCATGAGACATCATTCAAAGACACTGCAAAGAGTAGGGCTGTTGAGTACACTAAGGTAGAAAATCATCACTTTTAGGGAACATTTCATTACCGGTTACCATACAGACTTTTGGAATTTGTAACTTAACGTTTATTCCTTGTGCTATAATATTAGTTATGTTATTTTCTTTTTGTTGTATAGTGCTTCTAATGTGGTAAAATGGGCTGGAGAGACGTTCAATAATTCAATGTTTGTATTGTATGAGCAGGTCAGTATTAAGTTAACAGTTTGATAGCTTTGATATATTTATATCTTTAAGAAATTTTGTTTAACCCTTTTCCTCATATAGACGCTTTCTGACGCCTCTACAGCAGACGGCGTTTTGAAAACCTAGTGACAAAAGAAGAAATTGCACAAAACGTGCAATTTCTCCTTTTGACACAATGTTTTCCACTTTTAGTCATAGGTTATCCATTCAGTTATAGAGATTTTCCATATTTTGACAAAGTATGTTCAAAGTTGTCTGCTTCAGAATTGTCGTATGAGGGAAAGGGTTAAACAACATTTAAATAATGTAGTATTGAATCAGATAGCATGGATGCGCATATTGGCATCATCCATCTGTCCGTCCAGTAGAGCCATATGGCCCATATCTAGAAGCACTCGGATTAGACCACAGATTTTAAAATATATATTTTATTTTTTTGTAAATAACTGATATGCCAAGGTGGTCCAAGCTTTCTTTTACAATTCACCTCTTGGCGGAGTATCTAAATTCAACTGATTAGAATCCGCTGTGGCCGTTAGGGACTTTGAACTGGGCGTCCCTGGTCTGATCCCTATTTGAGGCAGTCAAGGTGGACTAACTTTAATCAAGGCACATTTCCTAGCCTATTTTTGATTTGTTTACAAGGAATCATTTATAAATGAACTATTGCCATGATATTACTAAAACAAGAGCACCGCGTACGGCACAGACTCTCGACTGATAGGGAGAAAAAAAAAAAAAAATGACCTAAACATAAAACCTTAACCGGACGACCACGCCGCCACCGCCGACGACGACACCAGGGTCATGACAATAGCTCTCGTTTTTTTCAAAAGTCGAGCTAATAATGTTGAAAATGGTGTAAACTCGAATTAAACATCGACAAATAAAATTGTTGTAAACTTATTACAGAGATACTAGAGTTGTTTTTCCTGAAGTACAGCTCATCTAATACATGTTTGGACTGGTGTACCATGTATCGTGACACTACTAGGACCTGTATTCATGTTGCATTTAAACATCTCATTCTAAATTTTAAAGAAACAAAATGTTGCTATTTCTTCCTTTTCCCTGTCTTGTCGGTTCTACACATTAGGAATTACTTCTGTGTCCGTCAAGCAAAAGGTCAAATGTGTTCTTTCAAACATTTTTAAGTACATGTATAAGAACTATGATGATATTCAGAATTGATGCTCAATATTTGCTAATTCATAGTGATTATGTATGTTTCAGATAAATCCTGATGATGCCTTTGGCCTATTTATGTAAGTATGAGACAGTTTCTAATTCATACTTTTTAATGGTTTATCACTTCCCACTTGCAGATCTATGCAATATGATGCATCTACAGCAGATAACTTTTGAAAACATTGTAACAATAAGAAATTGCCTATGATGAGCAATTTCTCCTTTTGTCACAATTTCTTTTAACTATATTCAATGATTTATCCTAGTTTTCTAGATATTTTCTGTATGACTGCTTAGATTTTTAGATCAACTATTAAGAGAATATGAGAGCTATTGTACTTTCCCTGCCGTCGGCGTCACACTTTCGTTAAGGTTTTTGCATGCAAGTACATATATTTTGCCATAGCTCAGTTGCTTCCGGATGCATTGCATTGAAACTTTCTACAATGCTTCCCAACTATCACAACTATGTAAATAACCAAGTGAGATAACTCTGTCCTGCATATAATGCAAGTAATGGCCCTTTTTTCACTTAGAAATTCTGGTTAAAGTTTTCTCTGCAAATACATTAAGATTCCATATATCAGTTACTACTAAATGTATTGCATTGAAACTTTCTAAAATGCTTACCAACTATCACATCTGTCTAAACAATCAAGTTATTACTAAATGTGTTTTCTTGCATTTACAGGCAGCACCATTTTCACACAGTTGGATCACCTCTGAAGAGTATCAATGCATTTCCAACGTTACAATCACAACGGGATAGATTCTGTAAACTGGTAAGAAATGATACTTGTAAACCAGCTCATTTCCTCTTGCAGATGCAACCTGCACATCTGTTCCACATTGATTGGTTTGTATGTCAGTATTAAACTGTTACAGAAAGCTACATTTTTCAGTTTTTTAAATATTTTAATATGACTTTGTACACATGATAATCGTAGATCATAGATGTACAAGACATAATTTGGGATAATGTCATGTAAGGCATTCTTGAGTTATCTCCCCTATAATTTTGACATTAATTATACTCTCAATGCAATTTGTTGAGTTATTAACCCTTTCCCACTTGTAGACACATTATGTCACCTTTGCAGCCGCCAACTTTTGAAAACTGTATATTCAACCATATTTAATAATTGTTCTTTAATTTAAAGAGATTTTCCATAATTGGACTTAAAGTGCTGCAGATTTGTTGATTATGGGATATGGGTTAATTCACCTTTATTGACAGGTCTAATTTAGATATTGCTTTTACAGGGCTGGAGTGATGTTGACGCTTTAGATATGAACCAGTTTTACTTCAGCCTTCTTCCTTCCGAGGAGAGGGAAAGGATCGAGAAAATAGAACCATTTGATGAATATGAAGAATGGCACTTGAAGTGTGCCCATTACATGGTGCTGTGCGGTTACCATGGGGAATGTGCTAGATTGCCAATTGGAGGGAAATTTGATCAAGTGGAAATATGTAAGTATAGCTCATTTCTGTACAATAACACTTGTACAATTCAACCATTTTTTAGGACATTTTTGTAGAGTTCTTTGTATCCTTTAAGAACATCCTGAGAACAAATAAAAATGCAAGTATCATATTCATTGAGTTGAAAACATTATGGGAAAGGGAAAAGCTTTTACTGAGAATTTGTTTCTGATATTACTGAAATGCAGTTGAAAATAGCATTAACCCTTACCCTCATATAGACGCTTTCTGACGCCTCTGCAGCAGACAGCTTTTTGAAAATATTGTGACAAATGAAGAAATTGCTCAAAACGAGCAATTTTTAGCTTCACTGGCTGAAAGCCAGTCGAGCTTATGTCATGGCGAATTGTCCGTCGTGCGTGCATGCGTGCGTGCGTGCGTGCGTGCGTTAACTTTTTCCTTTAAACGACTTCTTCTCCCTAACCACTTGGCCAATTTGGTTGAAACTTCATGGGAAGCATCCTCTCAATGTCCTCTACTAAATTCCTTCAAATTTTTTTGATCCATTCAAAATTCTGGTTTCCATGGCAACCGAAAGAAAAAAATAGTGAGAACTTAAAAAATCTTCTTCTCCGAAAGTGTCAGGCCGATTTTCAAATAATTTTGTAGAAATGTTCCTTGGGTGACCCTTTATTAGATTCCTTCAAGAAATTTCGATTGCGCGAAAAACATGGCCGCCAGGGGGCGGGGCTTTTTTGCCTTATATAGCTATAGTGAAAACTTAAATAATCTTCTTCTCAAAAAGTGTTCAGCAGATTTTCAAATAATTATGTAGAAATGTTCCGTGGGTGACCCTCTATCAGATTCCTTCAAGCCATGTTGATTGGTAAAAAAACATGGCCGTCACAGGGCGGGGCTATTTTGCCTATATGGCTAAAGAGCAAACTTAAAAAATCTTCTCCTCCAAAAGTGTCAGGCAGATTTTCAAATAATTTTGTAGAAATGTTCCT
Source organism: Serripes groenlandicus (assembly GCA_031761405.1). Lineage (NCBI taxonomy): Eukaryota > Metazoa > Mollusca > Bivalvia > Cardiida > Cardiidae > Serripes > Serripes groenlandicus. The sequence continues at coordinate 29,189,927 of JASEVX010000003.1, forward strand.
TGTGTGAACCTTAATTAGATTCCTTCAAGAAATGTTGATTGGGCGAAAAACATGGCCGCCAGGGGGCGGGGCTTTTTTGCGTTATATAGCTATAGTGAAAACTTAAAACATCTTCTTCTCCGAAAGTGTTCAGCCGATTTTCAAATAATTTTGTAGAAATGTTCATTAGGTGACCCTCTATCAGATTCCTTCAAGCCATGTTGATTGGTCGAAAAACATGGCCGCCAGAGGGCGGGGCTATTTTGACTTATATGACCATAGTGAAAACTTAAAAAATCTTCTCCTCCGAAAGTGTCAGGCATATTTTCAAATAATTTTGCAGAAACATTCCTTTGGTGACACTCTACAAGATTCCTTTAAGCCATGGTGGTTGGTAAAAAAAATAGCCACCACGGGGCAGGGCTGTTTGGAGATTTTATTTTTGCCTTATGGCCGTGGAGCGATACTGGCCCTCTTGGGCCTCTTGTTCTATCTTTAAAATGTTAATTGGTATACAATTAAGGTCAAATTACGCTAAATACATCCGCTGACTTGCTGATCTACAGTACTATAGTCCCTAAAAAAACCTTTGTTTGTGTAGAAATGAGTGTATACCATCACCAGAATGTATTGAATATATGACATTGAGTTTAAATGCATTGTGAATGTGCATATGATGCACTGGAAATGATTGATTTGATCACTTTTAGTATTTTGACCTTGTTTGAAAGTGAAAGTAGAGAATGCAAAACACCGGTTTTGTCCGGGCCCGATTTGGGGTCCAAAATGAACGTTATCATTTTCGCCTGGTGAGTTCTTTCTTGCATAATGCATGACCACACATTTTCTTTGGATTGTTTTAAAGCTAGGAGGTAACTCTTTTCAATGATATATGGTGTTCTACGTGAGAAACGCTTAGAAAGTGTGACAATTGAGGACTGGTTGATTTACATGGAAACAAAGAAGGAATTGTTTTGGTGTATTGTAATCTTAAATAAAAATTATGTAGCTGCTGCAATGAAGCTGCTTTGTATTGTTTGAAATTTTAAATCTCTCTTCTCCTTCTGTCTCATGAGATATCAATTTTCCACGGGCCACGTAGTTAAACACAAATCGACATGTTGCTATTGCGATACAATATTCCCGATGTATTACAGGTTCACCGAATGTTACAGAGTTTGATAATGTCATACGATACATAAGGAAAGAGTTGGTCAATCCACTAAGACTGTTTGGACATGCAACCGCTGACTGTGGGGACAATGGACTGGTGTCTGTGGGGGGATTCGGGGAGCAGAGAGGAAAACACATGCGTGTCACGAACATCGCTTGTATCAATAGAAACACACTGTCTGTGTCAAACGTCAATCCTGGGGTGGATAATACTAGGATACAAGGTATGCGATGCAGACAACATTTTAAAGACATTGTAGAGCAGAGCCCTACATAAAGTGTACATATTTTGTTCTTATATCATTATTTGTGTTGATGGTAGCCAAAAGAAGTTTGTTTGATTGGGGTTTAATGTCTTTTTCAAAAAATTTCAGTCATATCACGGCGGCCAGTTCACCTACACACCAATCTTTCCAAGCAACTCGATTTTTTTTCACATAGACTGTTAGCCCATTGGTGGAAGACGAATGGCACTTGTCGCATTGTTTTTCATCAAATGTCTGAAAGAATGTTAGCCAAGCTAGAGTTCAAACTCACAACCCCTAGATTGACAGCCCGCCGCTACCGACTGACATACACGGGCATGGCAAGTGTTTGAGTACCAACAACATAGGATTAGGTTCAGTAATAAGAGACATATTGAGTGGTAAAAACCAATATACTTCTCCTTGTTTAAACTTGTAAAATCAAATGAATGTTCTGTAATATTTAAGTTATGACAGCATATTGGTCAAGTTGTTGCCAGAAGAGCTTATGCCGTGGTGTGGTGTCCGTCGTCCGTGAGTCTGTGCGTCCATCCGTAAACAATTGCTGGTGAACGCGATACATTCTTCAGTTTTAATTAAATCTCAATCAAACTTATACAGTAGTTAGATATCCATGAGAGCTTGGTTCCTTTCGCAAACCAGCCAGATCCGCCTATGCAAGACTGGATTATGGCCCTTGAAATTGTCAAAATTGCTATAATAGAGCTTGTGAACACAATAGAGGCTCTATTTACTATCTGATCTTCACCAAACTTACACAGTAGTTAGGTATCCATGAGAGCTTGGTTCCTTTTGCAAACCAGCCAGATCCGGCCATGCAAGACTGGATTATGGCCCTTGAAGTTGTCAGAATTGTTATAATAGAGCTTGTGAACGCGATAAAGTCTTCAGTTTTGATTGTATCTCAATCAAACTAATACAGTAGTTGGATATCCATGAGAGCTCGGTTCCTTTTGTAAACTAGCCAGATCCGCCCATGCAAGACTGGATTATGGCCCTTGAAATTGTCAAAATTGCTATAATTGAGCTTGTGAACACAATAGAGGCTCCATTTACTAACTTATCTTCACCAAACTCAGATAGTAGTTAAATATTGATAAGAGCTTGGTTCCTTTCGAAAACCAGCCAGATGTGCCCTTGCATGACTGGATTATGGCCCTTGAAATTGTTAAAATTGCTATACTACAGCTTGTGAACACAATAGAGCCTCCATTTACTATTCAATCTTCACCAAACTTAGATAGTAGTTGAATAATGATGAGAGCTTGGTTCCTTTTGCAAACCAGCCAGATCCGCCCATGCAAGACTGGATTATTGGCCTTGAATTTGTCAAAATTGCTAAAATACAGCTTGTGAAAACAATAGAGCCTCCATTTACTATCCGATCTTCACTTAACTTAGATAGTAGTTAAATATTGATGAGAGCTCGGTTCCTTTCGTAAACCAGCCAGATCCGCCTATGCAAGACTGGATTATGGCCCTTGAAATTGTCAAAATTGCTATAATAGAGCTTGTGAACACAATAGAGGCTCCATTTACTATCTGATCTGATCTTCACCAAACTTACACAGTAGTTAGGTATCCATGAGAGCTTGGTTCCTTTTGCAAACCAGCCAGATCCGGCCATGCAAGACTGGATTATGGCCCTTGAAATTGTCAGAATTGCTATAATAGAGCTTGTGAACGCGATAAAGTCTTCAGTTTTGATTGTATCTCAATCAAACTTATACAGTAGTTGGATATCCATGAGAGCTCGGTTCCTTTAGTAAACCAGCCAGATCCGCCCATGCAAGACTGGATTATGGCCCTTGAAATTGTCAAAATTGCTATAATTGAGCTTGTGAACACAATAGAGGCTCCATTTACTAACTTATCTTCACCAAACTCAGATAGTAGTTAAATATTGATAAGAGCTCGGTTCCTTTCGAAACCAGCCAGATGTGCCCTTGCATGACTGGATTATGGCCCTTGAAATTGTTAAAATTGATATACTACAGCTTGTGAACACAATAGAGCCTCCATTTACTATTCAATCTTCACCAAACTTAGATAGTAGTTAAATATTGATGAGAGCTCAGTTCCTTTTGCAAACCAGCCAGATCCGCCCATGCAAGACTGGATTATGGCCCTTGAATTTGTCAAAATTGCTATAATACAGCTTGTGAACACAATAGAGCCCCCATTTACTATCCGATCTTCACTAAACTTAGATAGTAGTTAAATATAGATGAGAGCTCGGTTCCCTTCGCAAACCAGCCAGATCTGCCCATGTAAGACTGGATTATAGCCCTTGAAATTGCTATAACACAGCTTGTGAACACAAAGGAGCCTCCATTTACTATCCGATCTTCACCATACATACATGCTCTGGATTGAAAATGACCAAAGAACCATACCAGTAGAGCATAGGCCCTCATGGGCCTCTTGTTTTATATACAAAGTTTTTAAATTGCTAACACACAGTTTCAGAGAATTGACTTCAGGGCAATCAAGAATATGTGAACTTTTAACCCTTTGTCGTATATAGATGCCTTTTGACACATCAGCAGCTGACGCCTTTTGAAAACATTGTGGCTAATGGAGAAATTACTCATAAAGAGCCAAATGGTTTTTTTAACTTTTTAAAGTATAATAGTCATTGAAAGAGCTCTTATATGCCCGTTTTTTTAAAATGGGACATTTTATAGTTTTACCTGCGGCGTACGGGTGAGCGGGCGGGCGGGCTACGTCCAGTATGTTGTCCGCCCAATAACTTAAGAAGCCTTTGTCCAATCATCACCAAATTTTGTCAAAATGTGTATTGGCATAATATCTCAAACAAGTTTTATAACCAGTCATATCGCTCTAGAGTTATCACCCTTTAATTATAGAAATTATCTAAAATTGGTCTTGTCTGCTCAATAACTTAAGAAGCCTTTGTCCAATCATCACCAAATTTGGTCAGAATTTGTATTGGCATAATATCTGAAACAAGTTTGATAACCAGTCGTCATATTGCTTCAGTCACTCAAGAGTTATTGCCCTTTAATTATAGAAATTACCTCAAATCGGTCTTGTCCGATCAATAACTTTTGAAACATTTATCTAATCATCACCAATTTAGTCAGAATGTGTATCACCACGTTATCTTAGTCACGCCACACTTATGGCCCTTGAAATGGCCAGAACTGTATTAACAGTGTCCGCTCTCTAAATTTGCCTGACGTACAACCAAGTTTTAAAAAAGAATAATACTCATTGAAAGATTTTTTTAAAATATAATAGTCATTGAAAGTTTTTTAAAATATTTTTAGCTTGATGATTTTATAGTTGTCTGCCATATATTTATTGTATGTGGGAAAATGTTAAACAGCATCAAATTCAGTGCAAAGAGTGGTGTGTAAAGGGACCTAAATGACTAGTTTGACAGTCAAAAATGTGTCAATTAGTGCAAAAGTTATCTCCCTTAAATATAATTGTGTTTGGTGTATTCCATACCTATGCAGCCCTATGCTAATAACAGGATTTGCATCAGGCCAAAAAAATAACCTCTTATCACTGTGATGTTTGTTTTTTCCCACTTGCAGACACATGTTACGTTATTTAACCCTTTCCGTCATACCACAATTCTGCAGCAGACGACTTAGAACGTATTTTGTTAAAACATAGAAAATCTCCATAATTGAATGGATAACCTATGACTGAAAGTGGAAAACATTTTGGCAAAAGGAGAAATTGCACGTTTTGTGCAATTTCTTCTTTTGTCACTATGTTTTCAAAAATCCGTCTGCTGCTAAGGCGTCCGAAAGCATTTATATTCATGAGGGAAAGGGTTAAGCAGACAACTTTTGAGAGCATTGTGAAAAAAGGAGAAATTTCTCATTTCGCCTTTTGTCACAATGTTTTCATAAGTCAAATTGCGTGTGTATGAGGGAAAGGGTTAATGTATTGATTGTTTATTTTTTTAGTGAGCAGAATGCATGCTACACTAACCTACCTGAAAGATGGCCGGATAATTCTGGTTGGAGGCAGACTGTCACCTATGAAGTTGTGTACCCAAGTTGTCGCTCTGAAATTTGAATCCAGACAGGCAACCAATCAAGAAGACGTTGCTATGGAATCGGATCAAAGTATCGGTGTCACTTCATGTGAAGGGGATGTGATAAGTGCAACACAGTGTGAAAATGAGAATTGTTCTAAAATGAATTGTAATGAAAAGTGCATGAATTGTTCTAAACTAGAGTTCGGTTCTAGTAAAGCATACTCCATTAATAGTTTAAATGAATTTAGCCGTGATGATTATAATGCAAATAAAGAAAATGAGTCAATGAATTGTATGTTAAGTGAAAAAGATATTAAACCCTTTGCTAATACTGATGATCTTGTGAGAATTCCAATTGAGTATAGAAATGAAGATGGATCTAGAAATGTCTGTGATAAATCTGTGATAGTTGATTGTACTGTGATTAACCAGAAGGGAGATGTACCATGTCCACGATGGAGGCATACAGCTGTACTTTATGATGATAATGGTAAGAATCATCTTGTCCTCCATACTGTCCTCCCCAGGCAGCTTGTTTCCAACAGGTCTGATTTTAGGACAACATTATTTTATTCCATTCCAACTATCAACGTCACATTTTGACGCATGTGCAACAGACACTTTTTGAAAACATTCATTTATGACAAACGTAGATAAAGATCAAACAGCATACCCATGAAATCTGATCCAAATGTACAAACAAGTCAGATTTGAAACCTTTTTAGATGAACAGTCAGGAGCCAGACACAAACTGCACGGATGCACAAGTTGATCCAATCTCATTTTTAAAAATCAGACCAAAATACTTTGCTGTACCTATTTTGGATCTGACTAGCTCTCATATAAGGTCGTCTCGAATTGACCTTGTACGCTTGTACACTTGAATACTTATTGGCACGTGGTCAGTTTTTATGTCCAATGTTATCGCACGATACAACGAATGCCTGTGATATACAATTATTGCTTCACTATATCGTTTATTTATATGGGTCATCAAACCTGTTAACACTGTAAGATTTGGTAAGCGATAATTTGATTGGCTTAGGCAAAGGTCAATCTGAGACGACCTGTATCAGGCAGTCATCGGATCTATCTATATACGAGCTAGCGAAATTAACCTTTTCCCTCATAGAACAATTCTGCAGCACGACTTTGAATATATTTTGTCAAACAATGGAAAATCACTATAATTGAATGGATAACCTATGACCAAAAGTGGAAAACATTGTGGCAAAAGGAGAAATTGCTCGTTTTGTCACTATGTTTTTAAAAAGCCGTCTGCTGCAGAGGCGTCAGAAAGCGTCTATATGAGGAAAAGGGTTAAGGTCTGGTTTTAATGAGATTGAGGTTGATCAGAATCTAAACAGGTAGCAGATCTATGCAGATCTATGCCCTGAGGTTGGTTTATATAGAGCAGGCCTGATATAAACGTTTCAGTACGAGATGTTCCTGATACTGACCTTTCTGAAAAGACCAAGACTGCTCTAACATACATGTACAGTCAATCCTGTGCAAAAGACCACCTGTGAACAAAGACCAGATTGTTGTCTTCCCACGGGTGGTCTTTATACACAGGTCCCATTCTGTTCTCATCAACTTTGTGGTTTGATGTTTTCAAGGTTAAGATCTTCTGCAGATCTATATGTTGTATGCTGGAAGGGTTGAAATTGATGAAGTAATACAGAGCTCTAAATAAGGGGCGTTTTGCATGTTCTAAAATCCTTTTTTGACTCTCTCACCCTATGTTGTGTGTACTTAAAAGAATTGTCTCAATGAGACGATTCTGTTGAGTACCCACAACATAGGATTTACTTTTTAACCCTTTCCCTTATATAGACGCTTACTGACGCCTCTACAGCAGACGGCTTTTTGAAAACATAGTGACAAAAGAAGAAATTGCTCAGAGCAATTTCTCCTTTTGCCACAATGTTTTCAAGTTTAAGTCATAGGTTATCCATTCAATTATAGAGATTTTCTATCTTTTGACAAAATATGTTCAAAGTCGTTTGCTGCAGAATTGTCGTATGAGGGAAACGGTTAAGAGAGATATTGTGGGGAAAACAGCTGTTTACCCCTCCTTATCTTGACCTCTGGACTAACATCATAGTTATTTACATATTTGTAAAATGTTCAGGAATAGCCAAATGTTTTTGAATAAAAACAACATACTGTTATATGTTATATTGCAGGTGAAGAGACAGTGATTTTATTTGGTGGAAGGACACAGATGGTGTTGGCCTTGGGGGATTGTTACAAGTTTCTGCCTCAAACGAATGAATGGTCTAAGGTATATAATATTCTACACCAGGCCTCCGGAAAACCAAAAATTTACCGGTCTGGACCGATTTTTAACCCGGACCAATTGAGATTTCAAAATTTCGGCAGCCCTGTTTTACACTGTCAATATATTCCGAGGGTATATAGTTATTGTCCTGTCAGTCTGTCCATGACAAAAGCTTTGGCAGTAATGTTTGACCTGCCGTAAATAGGGCTTTCATGTGTGTTACTTATGACCTCTACATTGACCTTTGACATACGTTTTTTAAAATCTTTGTTTGCCGCCTAGGGACTTATTGTTTCTAAGACAGATAATCAGCCGTTGTCTTAAAAACTCGCTTAGGAGATACTACCCTTTGACATCTTCAGCAGACGACTCTGGGAAACATCGTGGCGAAAGAAGAAGTTGCTCATAATAAATAATTTCTCCATTTGCCAGAATAATTCAACTTTTCTGAATAATTATACTTTCAATAATTGTATTTTCCATATTTTGCCTAGAATCTCTTGATTAAGTAATTATCATAAATAAATAAAAATTGGTTATCCGTGTAATCATATACTAATCATATGCTACTCAGATTGGTAATTATCATATACCATTTCAGATTGAAAGTGTTGGACAGATGCCAAGTCCCAGGCAATCCCATAGTGCCTCACTGTGGAACAATCACATGATCATCGCCGGGGGTCTGCAGGCAGACCTACAGCCTCTCTCGTCTGTTTACATGCTGAATCTACAAACACTGAATTGGACATTGTTACCCACAAATATATTACCTAGGTAACTGATCATTTTCCCAACAGATACATGTACAGTTGAACCTCGTCAATCCGGACACTTTGGTTACTAGAGAAAAAAGTCAGGATTGTGAATCTTCCGGATTAACGATTTAGAAATTTTACCGGCGCAAAATTGTCATCTTAGCCTGAAAATAGGAGTCGATGGTTCGGACCCAATATTATGATTATAGTTGAGGTGAATTCAAATAGTTAAAAAATTGCAAACTGTCAGTACGATTTTTTCTCTTCAAGTTTTATTTACCTCTAGATTGCACCGTTTGTCGTAAGCGAAGCTTAATCATGAGATATACATAAACTGGATAACATATACGTAAACCGTCCGGTTTAACGAGGTTCGACAGTACATCTATACTGGATAACTGAGGAAATTGTTTTTTAACTTTATTCCATATCCTGCAACAAATATTTAATATGCAGCAGCCAATTTCCTGCAACAAATATTTAATATGCAGCAGCCAATTTCCTGCAACAAATATTTAATATGCAGCAGCCAATTTCCTGCAACAAATATTTAATATGCAGCAGCCAATTTCCTGCAACAAATATTTAATATGCAGCAGCCAATTTTCAAAATGGCTAGGCATATCCTCTATAAATGAAAATATATTTATTGATTAGAGATGAAAACATGTGGCAAAAGGAGATATTGCTCTCAACGATTTTAAATCATCTGCTGCATTAAATGTATCTGTATGTGAGAAATAAAATCTAGTCATTTCTCCATTATCTAAAGTTCTACTATCAAAGAATTATCTTTTTATCCTTACAGATTTCCTTCTTAGGTTTTTAAAAAATAGTGTTCTAACTAATGTATGAATTTGATATTCTTCCATGCTAAAACCTTAAAAAAGCTGCTCATTGCAACTTGATTAAAGAATACTACATGTACTCCATACCTCTGTAACTACTTCAATGGTAATTGAATTGAAATTTTGCACATGTCTCTTATATTTTACCTTCAACCTTAATAAACTCAAATCGTGGAAACAGAACTTTTCCAGATTCTATCAATTTGAAAACATCTAAGAACAGAGCTGGTAGCTCAGTCCGTTGCAATACAGACGTTTGACAAATGTCAATGCGACAAGCCTCATTTGTCTACCACCATTTTGCTAACCATCTATGTGGAAAAGCAGCTAGTTGATTAGAAAGACTGTTGTGAGAAAGTCAGGAATTCATTGGTATGCAAAATGGCTAAGGAAAGAATATGTCAAATGTCAGAATATGTCAAATGTCAGGACAGATTTCATGTTTTATTTACAGGTACTCTCATTCAGCCCATGTCCCTGAGGACTTCATGTTTTATTTACAGGTACTCTCATTCAGCCCATATCCCTGAGGATTTCATGTTTTATTTACAGGTACTCTCATTCAGCCCATGTCCCTGAGGATTTCATGTTTTATTTACAGGTACTCTCATTCAGCACATGTCACAGAGGACTTCATGTTTTATTTACAGGTACTCTCATTCAGCCCATGTCACAGAGGACTTCATGTTTTATTTACAGGTACTCTCATTCAGCCCATGTCACTGAGGATTTCATGTTTTATTTACAGGTACTCTCATTCAGCCCATGTCACTGAGGATTTCATGTTTTATTTACAGGTACTCTCATTCAGCCCATGTCACTGAGGATTTCATGTTTTATTTACAGGTACTCTCATTCAGCCCATGTCACTGAGGATTTCATGTTTTATTTACAGGTACTCTCATTCAGCCCATGTCACTGAGGATTTTATGTTTTATTTACAGGTACTCTCATTCAGCCCATGTCACTGAGGATTTCATGTTTTATTTACAGGTACTCTCATTCAGCCCATGTCACTGAGGACTTCATGTTTTATTTACAGGTACTCTCATTCAGCCCATGTCACTGGGACTTCATGTTGTATTTACAGGTACTCTCATTCAGCCCATGTCACTGAGGACTTCATGTTTTATTTACAGGTACTCTCATTCAGCCCATGTCACTGAGGATTTCATGTTTTATTTACAGGTACTCTCATTCAGCCCATGTCACTGAGGATTTCATGTTTTATTTACAGGTACTCTCATTCAGCACATGTCACGTAGGATTTCATGTTTTATTTACAGGTACTCTCATTCAGCACATGTCACTGAGGATTTCATGTTTTATTTACAGGTACTCTCATTCAGCCCATGTCACTGAGGACTTCATGTTTTATTTTCAGGTACTCTCATTCAGCCCATGTCACTGGGACTTCATGTTGTATTTACAGGTACTCTCATTCAGCCCATGTCACTGAGGACTTCATGTTTTATTTACAGGTACTCTCATTCAGCCCATGTCACGTAGGATTTCATGTTTTATTTACAGGTACTCTCATTCAGCCCATGTCACTGAGAATTTCATGTTTTATTTACAGGTACTCTCATTCAGTCCATGTCACTGAGGCCTTCATGTTTTATTTACAGGTACTCTCATTCAGCACATGTCACGTAGGATTTCATGTTTTATTTACAGGTACTCTCATTCAGCCCATGTCACTGAGGACTTCATGTTTTATTTACAGGTACTCTCATTCAGCCCATGTCACTGAGGACTTCATGTTTTATTTACAGGTACTCTCATTCAGCACATGTCACGTAGGATTTCATGTTTTATTTACAGGTACTCTCATTCAGCCCATGTCACTGAGGACTTCATGTTTTATTTACAGGTACTCTCATTCAGCCCATGTCACTGAGGACTTCATGTTTTATTTACAGGTACTCTCATTCAGCACATGTCACGTAGGATTTCATGTTTTATTTACAGGTACTCTCATTCAGCCCATGTCACTGAGGATTTCATGTTTTATTTACAGGTACTCTCATTCAGCACATGTCACGGAGGATTTCCTCATCTTGATAGGGGGAGTTAACTGTCATCATACACCACCAGGGGTCGCCATAGTTCATCTTCCATCCGGTCAAAGTGCAGAGTTTCCTCTACCTGTAAGTTCTATGTTCACAATGAAACTCTTTTTCTTTTTAATTTAACATGAACTGCAGATGTGCATGCCATCATTTTGAACAATATCCATTCAGGTGTTCTAGAGTTATCTTTTCTTGTCTTTTTGTGTTGCCTTGGCTGGGAACCACATAAGGATATTTTCTGTGCCATATGTCCATCTCTTTTTCACTTACTCACATCTAGAAAAACAACACATGTGTTTCTTCAAAAACTCTATTTATATTTATGCAAAGAAGCTTTTGATATCAAGTTTCCTTTAGGGACAATTTTAGTTAAACCCCCCTCCCCTGCAAACAAAGTTATTCGTGGTATATAAAAATCCATATTCCTTGTAAGCACAACTTGCCTGACTGAACCACTGGATAGATTTTAATGAACTCTGTGGAAGAACAATACCTGATGATGTGCATGAAAGAAGATTTCAATCATAATACTAGAATTGCGGGCCAGGTGTTTACTTTAGTGAGATCACTCATAATTCTAGTTTATACATGTGTTTCAAATTTTGATTTTCTTCTGTTTCAGAAACAGAACAAGGACAATCTTGTGATGTTACACAGACATACTAGTGTTGCCATGACACCCGACACTGTTGTTGTTTTAGGGGGTGGGGGAAACTGTTTTTCATTTGGAACCCACCTGAACCCATCCCCATTTCTGATAGATTTTGGGGAGACCATTAGGTTGATGAAAGAAAAACTCCATTAAAAAATTGTAATTGTAGTGTATGAATTGTTTCAATCCTTTCCCACGTCCAACAAATCTGCAGCAGACAACTTTCAAAACATCTGGGGAAAAAAAGTGAAAAAATAACAACGTGAAAGAGGAGTTATTGAATGAAGTTGAAAACATTGTGCCATTTTCTCCTCTTGTCTTAATGTTTTTTGAAAATTTGTCTGAGGGAGAGGCATCAAAATGAATCTACATGTGGGAAAGGGTAAATTCAAAGACCTAATAACACAGTTATTAGGTCTTTGGTAAATTTAACACCTGTATTTTGTCTCTTATGCAGTGAATAACTGTTGAACATTATTTTGGGAGTAAAAGAAATCTCTCTTTCCCAGAAATGTTGTTATTTCACTTTCTCTTTTCTTCTTCAGATGATTTTGTTAACATTTTGACAATAGGAGAAATTTCTCCTATTGCCACAATGTTTTCAACTCTTGTTAATAATCATACACCTCAAACCACTATTGGAACAGTGAAATGTATTCACTGTGTAGATATTTGATTTTCCTATTTTTTTAAAAACTGACATTTGAGAACGGGTGTTGTTTTTTTCATAATGCTATTTTGTATGTCACTTTTCATATGTGTGTTTTGTTAAACACTTGTCACTTTAATAAAATATTTACAGACAAAACCATTTCCCTCATATAGACGCTTGCTAACACCTCTGCACAAACAGCTTATTGAAAACATGGCGACGAAAGAAGAAATTGCTCAAATGAGCAATTTCTCCTTTTGTCATCATGTTTTTCAACTGTATTCCATTACATGTATTGTTCTTTCATTTAAAGGGATTGTCAGTGCTTTTGCCTAGACGTTTTTGAAGTCGTCTGCTGCAGATTTGTTGTATGTGGGATAAGGGTTAAAGAGATTGATTCTTTCGCCGATTTGTCATATATGGGAAAGGGTTAAGAGTTTGTTTAACCATTTCCAACATACGACAATTCTGCAGCAGACGACTTAAAAAACATGGTGACAAAAACCTGAACAATCTCCATAAAAGACAGCTTAATTGTTAAATAAAGTTGAAAACATCGTGACTAAAGGAGAAATTGCTCCTTTTGAGTAATTTCTCCTTTTGTCAGTGTTTTCAAAAGTCGTCTGCAGCAGTGGTGTCGAAAAGCGTCTATGTGTGGAAAAGGGTTAAAAATATAACTGGGATATATTTAACTAAATAAACAGTTAATTATTAACCCTTTCCACATACTAAATATCTGCAGTAGACATCTTTTAGCTGCTCTTGGTTCGAATGTGGAAAATCTTTATAATTAAAAGTGTAATTATGGAAGAGAGTTCAAAACATTGTGGCCGAAAGGATCATTCGCTCATTATGAGCAATTTCTTCTTTTGTCACAATGTTTTGATATGTTGTCTGCGGCAGTCATCAGAAAGCGTCTATATGTGGGACATGGTTAAATATGTACTTTGTGCAATTATTATTCAAGCTAGTACTTGACAATGTAAACCCTTTCCCACATACTATAAATATGGAAAATCTTTATAAATGAAAAATATAATATTGAATAGAATTGGAAACATTGTAATAAAATGAGAAATTGATTATAATGAGCAATTTCTCCTTTTGCTACGATCATTTCAAAGTTGTCTGCTGCTGATGGGTTTAACCATTTCCCTCATATAGATGCTTTCTGATGCCTCTGCAGCAGACAGATTTTTGAAAACATAATGACAAAAGAAGAAATTGCTCAGAACGAGCAATTTCTCCTTTCGCAACAATGTTTTCCACTTTTTGTGATAAGTTATCCATTCAATTATAGAAATTTTCTATTTTTTGACAAAATATGGTCGTCTGCTGCCAAATTGTGGTATGAGGGAAAGGGATAAGTGCATATTTTGGTCGGAATGGGATGATATGTTGCTTGATATTTGTACTAAGATGTAACTCATCCATGTGATTTTTGCTATCGCATGTATTTTCATAAATTCCATATCGTGAAAATATGTGTGTGTTAAATTAACCCTTTCCCACATACAAGAAATCTGCAGCAGACGACTTTGAAATTATCAAGTTCAAAATATAGAAAATCTCTATAAATGATAGTATGATTATTGATTAGAGTTGAAATCATTGTGACAAAAGGAGGAATTGCTTGTTTTGAGCAATTTCTTCTTTTGTCGCCATATTTTCAAAAAGCTGTCTGCTGCAGAGGCATCAGAAAGTGTCTAAATGAGGGAAAGGGTTAATGAACATATTTGTGCAAAGATCATGATCGGACAAGTGACCGTTTTCTGAGACCAAATATGGAGATTTAGACATTTTCTTAGGAAAATTAGCAAAAGTGGAGACTTTTAGCGGCATTAATTTTTACACATAGATCATATATTTCCTCAACTTGTCGTTTAAAAGTTGGGATTAATTTCTCGAAAGGGATATGAAATTTTACGTATTGAAGAATTACTGAAGAATTACGGAATTAATTATTACATGTTTATATAGATCTAACTCTATTTTATTCACACATAACAAAAACAATGTTTGGATCTAGATGATCATAAACATCACATGAAATATTTAACCTTTCCTACATACATTAAAGCTGCAGTAGACGACCTTGAAAACATTCACTGTAAATGAAAGTAGTTATTAAATAAAGTTGAAAACATTTCGACAAAAGGAGAAAATGCTCTCTATGAACAATTTCTCCTTTTGTCATAATGTTTTCAAAAGTCGTCTAATGCAGATGCAACAAAACGGGTCTATATGTAGGAAAAGGTTAAACAGATATTTTTGCATCTTTTGAAATTACTACAATTATATTATGAAAACTAATGATAGAAATACAAATAGGTGTAAAGTTCATAAATGATTCATGATCAGTTCAATATTGTAGTAAAATGAATTTATATATATACAAATCATAGGGCTTCATGTAAAAGGTTGTTGTAACTAATTAGCATGTAGCCATCAAAACTTATTATTATTGAATACATGTGCTATTATTTGCTATATTCATGAATAATTTATGCTTAAAAATAAATGTATATATATAACAGATGCAGATTTTTCCATTTTTAAGCTCCACTGGCCAAAGGTTATTCACTTTGCTGTCTATCTGTCTGTCTTTTTCTCGAGAAGTTTAGAATTGCTTGGATCCTAAACCAATAAATCTAATTTCTCAATATATTATCCATTCTTTACATAACATTTGCTCCCTTTGTAACAATGTTTCATACAATTTAACAAAGAATACCTGTTAAAACTAGAACTATCAATGAAGATGATAAATACCCCAAAAACGGCACCTTGACTCAAAATATGGCTTCCGACCGACCAACTGACCGACCGACCGATAGGTAGTCCCATCAAACAGTACTCATTTTGACCTTTGACCATAACCTTGACCTTTGAGGTACAAGCCACTCATCATGGTGAACATGACATTGTGTGCCCAGTAACTTGAGAATCCTTTGATGTATGGTTGAGATGCGGACTGGACAAGGTAGTCCTATCAAACAGTACTCTTTTGACCTTTGACCTCTGGTGTGACCTTCACCTTTGAGGTACAAGCCACCTCATCATGGTGAACATGTGTGTCCAGTAACTTGAGAATCCTAAGATGCATGGTTGAGATGCGGGCCGGACAAGGTAGTTCCTATCAAACAGTACTCATTTTGACGTATGACCTATAAGTGTGACCTTGACTTTTGAGGTACAGGCCTGGGTCTTGTGGGCGACACGCCGCCTCATCATGGTGAACATTTGTGCCAAGTTTCTTTGAAATCCTATGATGCATGGTTGAAATGTGGGCTGGACAAGGTACAGTCCTTTCAAATAGTACTCATTTCAACCTTTGACATGTAAGTGTGACCTTGACATTTGAGGTACAGGCCTGTGTCTTGTGCATGACACGCCACCTCATCATGGTGAACGTTTGTGCCAAGTTTCTTTGAAATCCTATGATGCATGGTTGAAATGCAGGCCGGACAAGGTACAGTTCTATCGAAAAGTACACATTTTGACCTTTGACCCCTAAGTGTGACCTTGACATTTTAGGTAGAGGCCTGGGTGTTGTGCGCTACATGCCGCCTGACCGACCGACACAGTGACTCCTATATACCCCCCCAAAACTTTGTTTTTTGGGGGTACAAAAATCAAGAACCTGTATTTGTACAAGACTTCATATGTCTTAGGGCAATCAGACCAGCCCCTTCAGCAGAATCAATCCCTGAACCCTCATGTATTTCTAAAGGACTGTACAGCTCCCGAACGCATTCCTTAACATAGGGCTGTCTCTCCAGCACTGAACCGCTCACACAAACTCGAGTGATTCCACTCTCCAAGAGTTTAGAACAAGGCATCATGAGACTCAAGTTCTGTACAAGGCCCTTTAACAGTGCCTGAAACACAGACTTTAGTGACATGTTACCAGTACCCATGCCCGATAGCGAGCCCAGTAATCCTGGGTTATGTCTTTCTCCAAATATGGCTGGGAGAATTGATAGTTCTGCTTCGTGTTTTCCGTCCGATGGTTGATTTGAACTCTCATTTGCTATGTGACTCAGGGCGTTGAATATGATATCGTCATCTCTAAAACTCATTTCTGAAGAAGAAAAAAACCTTTTCCAACTTCCAGTTGCATTCTGACACATCAGAAGCTGACAAAATGAGCAAATCCACCTTTTGCCAAAATGTTTACAACTAGTCTATTATTTAATGATAAAAAATACTTTAATTTTTATATATTTTCTATATATTTGGCTTAGTGTTTTCAAAGTTGTCAGAACGTCCTGGGTTTGAATTCCATGATGAGCGGGTTCTACCTTTGGGATTTTTAGATTGAAATAGCACAACAACTCGTTAAATCTCTGGGGAGCAGACATTGAGAGTGATAAATATAAGCTGAAAGCAATGTAAAATAAACAAAAGTTTTAACTCAACATAAAAACACTAGGAGGCACTTTCTCTTTTACAAATCGAGGGCTTGGTGTGAAACGGTTGTAACTCAAAACCTATTTTGAAAACCCTGGTTCAAGGGCAATTTTAACCCCTTTGTAAACAATGCAAATTTAGGTGCCATTGCTCAGAACGAGCAATGGCACCTAAATTTCCATTGTTTACCAAGTTAAATGATTTAACTCTTATAAAGACTTTATGGCGAGGTGATTAACCTTGGTAAAAAAATACCAATTTAAGTTACAACCGTTTCACGCCAAGCCCTCGAAATGCTTGGTGATCAGAATTGTATGGATTGCATTCCACTTTATTGACCAGTGACAGGATAAAGCACTGGAAATATTAGTGATTTACACAGGACATGCATTGCCATGACTGAAATACTGCTTACATCAACATTTCAAACTAAAATGTGTTAGCTTTCAGTGTCTGACCCTTGCAGGTTTGTTCTGACGCTTCTGCAGTAGACAACTTGAAAACATTGTTGCGAATGGAGAAATTACTGACATTGGGAAAAATTTCCATTTTCCATCATGTTTTCATTTCGATTAAATAAAACACTTTTTTTCTTTATAGAGGTTTTTTCATATTTTTGTGGGTATGTTCTCAAAAGTCATCTGCTGCTTATTTGTTGCATGTGGGAAAGAGTTAAAGAAGCATTTCAAACTAAATAATCTTGACTTTCAGAGTTTAAGCCTTACCCACAAACATCAAATCTGCATCAAAAGACTTAGAAATCATCTTGACAAAAATACAGTATGAAAAATGTCTATAAATGAAAGTAGAATTATTGATACAATTTTTCTTTTGACATAATGTTTTCAAATGTTGTCTGCTGATAATGCGTCTACATGTTGGAAAGGATTAACCCTTTCCCTCATACGACAATTCTGCAGCAGACGACTTTGAACGTATTTTGTCAAAACATAGAAAATCCATAATTGAATGGATAACCTATGACAACAAGAGTTGTCGGAGGACAATATAGCTCGCCTATCAGGGCCATCGTCTATCAGGGCCTACTTCAGAACAGTTATAGCATTAGGTAAAGTCACACAGTATCACCTATTGCAAGATAATACACCTTTTCAATACTTCCATGCAAATGTTAACCAAGTCCATACAGGCCTTTTAAATCTGTAAATTGGTTTATATACGATGTATGCCAATAGTGAACATAATACCGAAGACTTACAGTATCAGTATCAGATAAAACCACACACTATTATTTATTGCAAGATATCACAAATTTTCAATACTTGCATGCAAATCTTAACCTGGCAACGCTGATACCAATGCCATACAAGGTCCCCTAATGATCCTGAATAAGTGTGTGAAGTTTCAAAGCAACAGCATACACAGTGTCTGAGAAAAGACCTTGCACGAAAAGGTTTGACCAAAATTCTAAGTCGAAAAAGGGGCACAATTCAGTCAAAATCCATTCCAGAGTTATGGGCCTTGACATACAAGGTCCCCTAATGACCCTGAATAAGTGTGTGAAGTTTCAAAGCAACAGCATACACAGTGTCTGAGAAAAGGCCTTGCACGCAAAGGTTTGACCCAATTTCTAAGTCGAAAAAGGGGCACAATTCAGTCAAAATCCATTCCAGAGTTATGGGACTTGACATACAAGGTCCCCTAATGATCCTGAATAAGTGTGTGAAGTTTCAAAGCAACAGCATACACAGTGTCAGAGAAAAGGCCTTGCACGCAAAGGTTTGACCAAAATTCTAAGTCGAAAAAGGGGCACAATTCAGTCAAAATCCATTCCAGATTTATGGGACTTGACATACAAGGTCCCCTAATGACCCTGAATAAGTGTGTGAAGTTTGAAAGCAACAGCATACACAGTGTCTGAGAAAAGGCCTTGCACGCAAAGGTTTTACCAAATTTCTAAGTCCAAAAAGGGGCACAATTCAGTCAAAATCCATTCCAGAGTTATGGGACTTGACATACAAGGTCCCCTAATGATCCTGAATAAGTGTGTGAAGTTTCAAAGCAACAGTATACACAGTGTCTGAGAAAAGGCCTTGCACGCAAAGGTTTGACCAAGCTGGCAACGCGGACGCCAACGCCAACGCCAACACGGACGCCGGGGTGATAACATAAGCTCCCCTATTTCTTCGAATAGGCGAGCTAAAAAGTGGAAAACATTGTGGCAAAAGGAGAAATTGCACGTTTTGTGCAATTTCTTCTTTTGTCACTATGTTTTCAAAAAGACGTCTTCTGCAGAGGCGTCAGAAAGCGTCTATATGAGGGAAAGGGTTAACAGATGCTATACTTATGTTGAAAAAGATTGCAAATAATGTATAACCGACAGTGTTTAAAATCGTTTGTTTAATATATGTGAGATTTTAATGAACCTACCAAACACTGCTAACCAGTCCTTTAACATATCAACAAACTTTTGTATAACATTTCCACCATTCAGCGATGCCACAACTGCCAGGTACGAATCCTTGAAGAAAGGAACGTGGCACACAGGCGTTGGGGTGCTGGTGCGGGATGGTATAAACCCAGAACAGAGAACTTCGTATGATAACTGACATGAGGTACTCATGTTTAAAACTGAAACAGAAATTCAATCAATCAATCACTCAATCAATCAATCACATGTACTTTGAACCATTTACCTGATATGACATTTTTTTCTACATGTGACTGCTTTGAAAACATCTGAGGAAAAGCCCATATCATTTTGAAAATATTTTTTTTAATTTTCAAATGATGACCAATTTTTCATTTTGCCACAATTTTTGTTGGTGTTGAATAGGTTAATATGCAGACAATAATCATATTTTAAGCTCCACTGACTGACAGCCAGTTGCTTTTGAGTTTAATCAGTAACCACGACCAATTGTGATTAAACTTCACAGCAAGCATCCTCTCAATGACCTCTTCAAAAGTGTGACCTCTATCAAATTACTTCATCTCAACTTGTTTTAACAAGACCCCCACTCAGGGTAGATCATTTTTGTCTTATATGGCCGTAATGCAAACTTGAAAAATCTTCTCCTCAGAAACTACTGGCTCAACTATGATATTCTTTCATACGAAAGTTCCTTTGAATATACTGACATGCCAATATGTGGCTATTGGGAAAACTTGACTGAAACGATTCTGTTGAGTACCTAAAACTTAGGGTTTAAATGATTGGTAAAAAGCAAGCTTTTGTGGAGCGAACATCAGTTAACTCAATCTTATCCAGGACTGTATACATACCCGCATCAGTTTTCCTTTGAGCAGCAGATAAGAAGGCACATTGAAGGTCGCCAAGACTAGCTAGTACAGTCGTCCCTGCCTGGATACCTAGCCATTCGCGACCCAATTCACCCACTTGACTGCCTGAGTCGACAACAACAGGCAACACATGAACTGGAAATCCTGCCTCTTTCAATCTGATATATATGATAAAAAAAATATGGCAAAAGTTTAACCCTTTTCCACAAATTAACTGTTTCTGACATCTCTGTTACTACAGCAGATGACTTTTGAAATCATAGTGACAAAAGGAGAAATTGCTGAGCTCTTAATGCCAATTTCTCCTTTCGCCAAAATATTTCCATCTTTTTTCAATAGTTATACCTCCATTCATGGATATTTTCCATGTTTTTCAATAAATGTTTTGAAACTCTTCTGCAGCAGATTTCTTATCTGTCAGAAAGTGTTAACCCTTTCCCTGATACTTACACCTTTAACATTATCTGCAGTGGGTAACTTGAACACATTCCCAAATTTAACAAATCTCACACAGATGCTTTTGAAAACAACCAGGACAAAAGATAAACTTTCACAAAATAGTCAGGGATGCATTTATAACGAATTGGCCTTTTTTTTCTTTTTTTCATCGCAACCAACGTTTAATGCCAATAAACCTTAAGAAGTTTGGTGAAGAATAGATTGGAACTGTTAAAGAGCGGATTTTTTTTTTTTGTCAAGTTTTGGATAATTCAAGTGTATTATTCAAAATTTTGCTGGTTATCCAACATGTATGGCCGAGTTATTATGCCCTCAAACATGTTCACCAAGTTTGGTGAAGATCGGATGAAATCTATTTAACTTAAAGAGCAGATAAGTCTAACTTGGCCAATTTCAGATATTACCCTTTTCCAGGATGCATTTATTTTTTTAGCAATTTATTTTTTGAAAATATTGTATAGAAAATGAAAACATTATGTCAAAATGAGCAATGAGAACTTTCTTCTTCTGGCACAATGTTTTCAACTTGATTCAATAACTAAACTATTCCCACATACAACAAATCTGCAGCAGACAGCTTTGAAAACATCCTAGGCAAACTTTGCATAATCTCTAATAATCAAGGTATAATCATTGAATAGAGTTGAAAACATGTTAGCAATTTCTCCTTTTTGCCACAATGTTTTCAAAAGTTGTCTGCTGAAGATGCTTCAAATGCACTATGTAGTATAGGATGGAGTTGCCATACATCTCTGAGTTCCATGTTCTTGTGTCTGTGTTGTAATAACCCCAGCTGGCAGCCATTTGATGTCCCATAACTGGTGAGTCCAGACCGCACAGTATTGTCACTAAATAATCTGCTATTGTACCAACAGCATTGTACTTCAGCAACATTTCTGGATCATTCTTACTCAACCAGAACAGAGTAACGCATCCGTATCCTGAGGCTAAATGTATGTGAGAGTCTGGTTTGGGAAGGTCAGTCAGAAATACACCATTGGCTCTTTGATCTTGCCATGTATATAGAGTACTACAAGACCTGTCCCGATCATCACTGTTCCACATGACGATCCCGTGCATTTGACCGGAAATGGCAATACATTTAACACGTGCCCTCTTCTGCTCTGTTATCCTGTTAACGCAGTTTGTAAGAGCGTTGAAGATATCACTTACACTCTGAACGGACTCGAATTTTTCACCAACAATGTCTGCACCCGTCTTTTCTGACGTTGTAAACACAGATTTGTCATTCTTCATCTCAAATAATGACACTTTCACAGAAGTTGTTCCTAGATCGATCCCAAGACCGTACCAATCTGCCATTTTTGTAAATCTACCGTTTAGCTCTATATATCCGGATAATATGTCTGACCCGCTTACTCTTCCGTTACTAGAAATAATTTTTACTGTCACTTGATGCTGATTATCGACATAATCTGTCGAAAAATTGTAAAATTCCGAAGCTTGTCAGTTATTTCTTAATACATTTAAACAAACCATCACATTTATAACTTTAGTTAGATCAAACAGAATGTCTAGAATAGATTAGAACTACAAAAACATCTCTGTCACTCAGAATCATACTTCTTGTACTTCGATTCCACATGAAAATAGTCGATATTTCAGAGTGATGTCCCTTGTGTATTTTGATAGTTCGGTCAAAGTTGCTGCTTATCATATTCTAGATTAAATTGATGTTTATAAACAAGTGAAATGTAAGTAAACCAGCATGTAGCTGTACAATAGAACATGTTATTATTTAATAAATTCATTTTGTTTACAGGTTCGATGACATTTTATAGTTGACATATCCTTTAAAGGGCTTTTGGCTTCAACGACCTTGACATTGAGTACCAAATTTGGGATTATTAAAATCATTACCTATATAATTCTGTAAATTGATCAACGAATTTGAGATACCAAGTGCATATGCTTTCAAGCTGAAAAGTTCTTTAAGTTTTAACTGATTATCAAATATATATTTCTTACGCTCTAATTTACTTTACTGTACATCATTTATTAAATGGATTTATATCAAGTAAAGGCCATCAATCAAAAGTAAGAAAATTTGTGGAAAACTTTAAGGTAGATTTCAATGCAGAGATCTGCCAAGATTTTGAAAACATTGGGCCCAAGGCCCACTGAGTCTGAAAAAGGTGGGCCATTTTCAAAAACTTTGGGCCATTGTAAAAAAAAAAAAATTTGAAACGTCGGACGTTATTTTCACAACATTCTCCTTTGATAAGTGTGCCTCTGTAGGCCTTGTAATACCATAACTGCAGACTACGTCGATGGATTTGTGGACAAGTCAGTCGTGTCTGACAGGTTAACGAATTCGATATTTGACACTCGATCACGCGATTTACATAAAACAGACACTTTTTCAATGTTACTGTTATCATCTTTATCCATTGTTTACTCTTTTGGGGCATAGTCATTAAAATAATTAAACAATAACATTGACAGTTTTTGTTTCGCCGCCATATTGAAATAAGCGTCATTGTCTTCCAATGCTGTTTCGTTCCCATTCGTATTCGCGGTAATCTGGCGATTTGCCCCATATCGATTTGGTTACACGACCAATGCACATGCTTAGCAGGTGCGCGGAGATTCCCAAGCGTGGGGATGCCCACTTTTAAAATGAGGCACAATGTCATAGGAAAATGGCGACTACTACATTATTTACTAGTGTTTTGGTTAATCAAAATACTGTTTTGAGTTGGAAAATGTTTTCAAATGTCTGGGATTTTGTCTCATGAAAGGTCGGATATTTATATGGTATCTGATAATTCGTATTTTTTGTGTTCTCCCTTCGACTTTATTCCTGTTTTTATGTCAAAATAGTAAATTTAAGCCTCAATTTGGGCCGCGCCCAGGGCCCATTTGTGGGAATTCTGTTGCGCCATTCTCAATTAAACTGCGCCAATGGCGCAAAAACGCAGCCTCGGCAGATCTCTGCAATGTGATACTAAATCTCTGTTATCAACTATTTTTCGCGGTGGATCCCATGCATTTTGTGGATTTTAAGATTCATAGCAGCCGCTCTTTAATGTCAGACATATCTGCAGCAGACAATATTTGGAAACATTATATAAATTATTATAGTATATATTGTTTCAGTTTGTGTGTCTAAGTGACACGATTATTTTGAGTATCCATAACATAGCAGATGTTTTCTGATGCCTCTGTAACGAGTGTAGGACAAAACCCCTGTGGGACATAAACCCTGTGGGACTAAACCCCGTCGGACAATACACCCATGCGATAATACCCCCATAGGATTTTAACCCATTGGACAAAACCCCCATGAACATTATAGAATAATCTTTTATTAAGTTTTTATATTTGATGAATTGATTCTTTCGGTCTGAATTTGGATATTTACTTATTTAAAAATAAATGTTTGTATCTATCAGCAAATTAATTGTTTCCATTATCAAAACATGGCACAATATATAGTAGCATAGGTGTGATATGTCAACTTTATCATAATAGGAAGTGGAATTTGAGTATTTCTCGCATTTATTGTTTATTGGAGGATAATTTCCTTTTCCTATATATTATGTTTTTTGTATCAATTAATTATATTTTTAATCAAGACCAATTTATATAAGTTAACTTAAAACATATGCATTGTTTGTATCAAACAAGCATTTATTTTGATTGCACAAACTAATTAAAAGATACTTTCATACAAATGAATTATCTTTGATGCATTGAATTAATCAAAATAGAGTGTAGATAATACCCCCTCAAAAATTCAAACTAATTAAAACACTCTTAATTATCTTCAATCAAAACCTGTAAACAAAACACAATTTCATATCAAATATCAAAAACACTCTAATAAATACTAAAACACAAAAATAATTATATACCCACAGGGGTATTGTCCACCATTCATTTTAAGGGACGGCGTTTTTGTCCACAGGGTTTTTGTCCACCGGGGTTTTGTCCTATAGGGTTTTTGTCCCACCGGGGTATTGTCCGTACCCCCTCTGTAACAGTGACTTTGGAAAACATGGCAAACAGATATATTGCTCATAATTTCTCTGTTTGCCACAATGTTTTCAACTCTATCCAATAATTACTCTTTTCATTTATACATCTTAAGATTTTTCAAATGTTTGCTTAAATCAGGGACACTATATACAGGGATATGAAGCGAATCGATAAGCTCCGTTATCTTCGCCTCGCTGTAAGAAAAGCGGTCATTAGCCGCTCTGGTCATTATCCACTTCGTACATTCATTTCCGCGATGGCTATCGATGTAGATAGACGGATGTTTTATTAAAATTAATAAGTTTAAAAAGGAATAACCGAGAATGTAAGTACATAACATAATTTCTATCTTTTTTTCTTACATTTACGTTAATTTTGAGCTTGTATTTAAACAAAAAATGATAGTTATTGCAACGAGTTTTTGAAGTCGATATTTTCCACAAAATTGTGGTCAAAAAATTCAAAACGAAGAATATAGGCTATGTGGGGGACCGCTATGTGTTCTATATTGCCGTTATAAACACATTTCAATGTTATATTATAAAAGATCATTGGCCAAACTGTGTCCCTATTATTTTAATATAGCTGATGTTTGCCGGAAATTTTCTAGAATTGTTTGTGAAAACTTGTGAAAAAATGCGATGAATTTTAAAAAAGATGACGACCATTTTGTCAAAATAACGAATCGGGGCTATGCAAAACACCATTTACTGTTCAATGTGGCCTTTGTAAATACATTGAAAGGTCAGATTGTAAAAGTTAAATGATCAATCTTGGTTTAAATTATTTTTACAAATCTGTTGTATGCAATGAAGAATCTAATATTGTCAGAGAAAAAATGCGATGAAATTTAACAAAATTGTGGTCAATAAAGTCAAAACGAAGAATATAGGCTATGCGGGGGACCGCCATGTGTTCTATATTGCCGTTATAAACACATTTCAATGTTATATTATAAAAGATCATTGGCCAAACTGTGTCCCTATTATTTTAATATAGCTGATGTTTGCCGGAAATTTTCTAGAATTGTTTGTGAAAACTTGTGAAAAAATGCGATGAATTTTAAAAAAGATGACGACCATTTTGTCAAAATAACGAATCGGGGCTATGCAAAACACCATTTACTGTTCAATGTGGCCTTTGTAAATACATTGAAAGGTCAGATTGTAAAAGTTAAATGATCAATCTTGGTTTAAATTATTTTTACAAATCTGTTGTATGCAATGAAGAATCTAATATTGTCAGAGAAAAAATGATAAAAAATGCGATGAAATTTAACAAAATTGTGGTCAATAAAGTCAAAACGAAGAATATAGGCTATGCGGGGGACCGCCATGTGTTCTATATTGCCGTTATAAACACATTTCAATGTTATATTATAAAAGATCATTGGCCAAACTGTGTCCCTATTATTTTAATATAGCTGATGTTTGCCGGAAATTTTCTAGAATTGTTTGTGAAAACTTGTGAAAAAATGCGATGAATTTTAAAAAAGATGACGACCATTTTGTCAAAATAACGAATCGGGGCTATGCAAAACACCATTTACTGTTCAATGTGGCCTTTGTAAATACATTGAAAGGTCAGATTGTAAAAGTTAAATGATCAATCTTGGTTTAAATTATTTTTACAAATCTGTTGTATGCAATGAAGAATCTAATATTGTCAGAGAAAAAATGATAAAAAATGCGATGAAATTTAACAAAATTGTGGTCAATAAAGTCAAAACGAAGAATATAGGCTATGCGGGGGACCGCCATGTGTTCTATATTGCCGTTATAAACACATTTCAATGTTATATTATAAAAGATCATTGGCCAAACTGTGTCCCTATTATTTTAATATAGCTGATGTTTGCCGGAAATTTTCTAGAATTGTTTGTGAAAACTTGTGAAAAAATGCGATGAATTTTAAAAAAGATGACGGCCATTTTGTCAAAATAACAAATAGGGGCTATGCAAAACATCAATTACTGTTAAATATTGCTGTTATAAACACATTCAAAGGTCAGATTGTAAATGTTAAATGATCAATCTTGGTTTAAATTATTTTACAAACCTGTATGTATTCAATGGAGAATCTAATATTGTGAATTTGTCTGAGAAAAAATGCGATGAAATTTTAAAAAAATGGCGGACATTTAGAAAAATAACGAATCGGGTTTATACAAAACATTATTTGCGGTTCTATATTGCCAATATATATACATTTAAAGGTCAGATTGATAATGTTGAATGATCAATGTTGGTTTAAATTATTTTCACAAACCTGTTGTATGCCGAGATTCACCTAGAATTGTTTGAGAAAAACTGAGAAAAACGCGGATAAATTTTAACAAAGGGCGACCAATTAATGAAAATTATGGGTACCTAGATTTGTGTGTAACTTTCCAACAATTAATTCATGATATAAGGTTTTTAATCAATGAAATATATCCCTGTTTTAACAACGAAGGCAAAGTGTATAATCATTATTCAATGTTAATTTATTTCAGAATGGGCAAACTTCATGGCAGCAGAAGGGGACGAATTGGCAGGAGGCCAAAGAAAACGAAAAACAAATGCACTCCTTTAGCAAAGAAAGCTAGGAAATCAATAATTATATGATATACAGTATAATATTAAAACATTGGTACATGTACATGAATGAATGTATATACGTAACATGTATTAAAATATTGGTATATGAATGAAAGTGAAAGTTAACCCTTTCTCACATAAAACAAATCTGCAGTAGACGACCTAGAACATCATAGACAAAATATCAAAGAACAAGTGTTGAATAAAGTTAAAAACATTGTGACAAAAGGAGCCATTATGAACAATTTCTCCTTTTGCTGTACTGTTTTCAAAAGTCGTGTGCTGCATCCTAAAAATGATTGTCAAGATTCTTGAGCATTTTTTTTCCTTTAAAAAAATGGTTTGCCCTTTTTTATTAAATCATAATTACATTTACAATCTTAGATATATTTGCAAAATGAATGGCCAAGTATGAATTCGAATTTGTCTGCTGCAGATGTTTGAATGTCGAGAAGGGTTATTAATAAGAGTTTAATTACCAATTAGCCCATTTCCCTGTATGAACAATGAAAGGGTTATAAAACCAATTAATTAGTATGTAACCAACACATATGGAACACGACAGGAACACGACAGGAAATGATTGCATAATGTTACATAACATAAGTCACCCTGCCATCTGGTCAGTGTGATATTATAGACCTCTTTAGAATTGCATATATTTTATTGTTTTGGGCCACCTCAATCAAGAGATAATCTCATGTTTTCAATAACAATCTGTTTTTCCATCAAACGATTTTTTAATAAAAAAATAATGTATTGTAATAACCAGTTATTGTTTTTATTTTGAAAAGATTAAAATACCACTTGACTAAGACTTCTTGATAAAGAATAAATTATTTTACACAAATTTGAATCTTTTGTCTATATTTTGTGTCCCTGGTTACTGTAAAGAGCGCTAGCAAATCAACGAAAACAGCCGTATTTGCACGCAAGTTACCGTTATCATACGCAAGTGAAGGTCTAATTATCACCAGCTTGCATTGAAATCATTTAAAAAACAAAAGGACGGAGAATATCAAAGCAGACCTCTAAATTTATCTTTTAATATGATAATTATAAGGTCATATTTGGACAGCTTTTTTAACCCATTAGTAAATATCTCTCTTTCGACGTTCTCAAATATCAGGGAGGTACACGCAGTGTCATGAACCCCTAAAACAGCAATTTTTTTTTACTTCGCTTGGAACTTTTTAAAGAATTCGAAGAATCGTGGCAGGTATATATGAAATAAATATGCTGGGAGTCTATATTTTGTGTCCCTGGTTACTGTAAAGAGCGCTAGAAAATCAACGAAAACAGCCGTATTTACACGCAAGTAACCGTTATCATACGCAAGTGAAGGTCGTTATCTATCGGAATGGGTAAATCAAAATGGCCGATACCTGTACGAAGTGAGGCCAACATATTACTGATACGGCTGATGAAACCGCACGCGTTTCATATCCCTGTAATATAGTGTCCCTGCTTAAATGATGTATAAGTTGTCTGCTGCAGATTTGTTGTATGTGGGTAAGGGTTAACCCTTTCTCTCATATAATCGCTTTCAGATGCCTCTGCAGCAGACAACTTTTTGAAAACATAGTGACAAAAGAAGAAATTGCATGAGGGTTAATTGCATAATAACAGAGATATCCCTGGGAAGAAATCTGTTCACTCATCTAGACCACTTTGCCATCATTAGTTTCTTAGAGAGGAAAAAATGTGACTGCTACATAACTTGAAGATAACATCATGGGATGGTTCACCGTTGGCTTAACCCTTTCCCCTCATATAGACGCTTTCTGACGCCTCTGCAGCAGACAGCTTTTTGAAAACATATATAGTGACAAAAGAAGAAATTGCTCAAAATGAGCAATTTCTCCTTTTGCCACAATGTTTTCCACTTTTAGTCATAGGTTATCCATTCAATTATAGAGATTTTCTATCTTTTGACAAAATAGGTTCAAAGTCGTCTGCTGCAGAATTGTCGTATGAGGGAAAGGGTTAATGGGTACAATAAAACTGCTTCCACTTCTCAGTTTTTAGCCTACCTGGGAACAAAGTGCTCATGATGAGTTTTTGTGATCACCTTTTGTCTGTCACCCATCTGTCATTTTTTTTTTAACACACTATAGAGGCCACTTTTATCATCTAATCATCATGAAACTTATTCAGGTTGTTTTTCTTGCTGATTTGTAGGCTAAGTTCGAATATGGGTCATGTCAGGTTAGAAACTATAGGTCAAATGATCAAATTGAAGGAAAATCTTGTTAAGACTCTGGAGGTCACATTTTTAGTTTGAACATGTTGAAACTTTGTCAGAATAAATTTCTTGATAATATTTAGGCTGAGTTCTAGTTTAGGTCATGTACTGTCAAAAGCAAGGTCACTAGGCCAAATTTGAAAAATATCTTGTTAACACTCTAGAGACAGCATTTTTTGCTTCAGCAGCTTGAAACTTTGTCAGGATGTTTGTCTTGAAGTTGATGATATTTCGGCCAAGTTTGAATATGGGTCATGTCGAGTGAAAAACTAGGTCACAAGGTCATTATGAGCAAATTCTCCTTTTGCCACATTGTTTTCAAATCTATGCTTATAATTATATTTGCATTAATAGAGATTTTACCATAATTTATTTTTTATCTGGATGATTTCAAAGTCATATGCTTCAGATTTGTTCTGTGTGGGAAAGGGTTAAATGCAGTCGAGAATTACAAGTTTAAAGAAATCAATTATATTTTAGAAAAAAAAAGCAATGCTGGATCGAGTAATTAAAAAAATGTATATGATATTTAGTCCTTTAACTCACGGCAATATCTTTCTCCAAAAAGTGTGTTATTGTGGTTTGCCTTCATTATCCATGTAGTATAGTGGTCTGTCCCATAGATAGACAATAATTATTCTGTAGATATATGTGTGTGTATAAGGGGATACTTATACTGCCATGCTAAAGAGCTAGCTTTTATAGCGACGTGGTAGAGTGTTTGCCTACGAGACGAGAGGCCCTGAGTTTGGGTCGGATTCTTTCAGCTGGGTGACATCAACTTGGACAATTGTGATGAAACTTCATAGCAAGCATCCTATTAACATAAGTACAACCCTTTTGCATGAAGCCATGGAAATTCACTTTTTGAAAGTCGTGAATGTTTGGTAGTGTTGTTCTGTAAAAACTAATGTTGTATCGGAGAAAATCCAAATCTCATGACAGGTAAACCGGCTATAGAAAAGAAGAATCTTTTTAGTGGGGTAGTTGGTAAGAGCATTCTGTCCTGGGAATGGGAGATCATGGTTCAGTCCCCTGTCAGGAGCTATACCAAAGACCTTATAAATGGTAGAAAAGGTGTCCTTCCTTGGTTCTCAGGGTTAACATAGGTTGATAGCATTACAACTGATGCATTGGTGCCAGGAAACATAGTACCTGTAGTACTGGTAATTTACCCAGAAAATGCTGTGATATAACCCTTTCCCTCATACAACAATTCTGCAGCAGACGACTTTGAACATATTTTGTCAAAAAATGGAAAATCTCTATAATTGAATGGATAACCTGTGACTAAAAGTGGAAAACATTGTGGTAAAAGGAGAAATTGCTCGTTTTGAGAAATTTCTTCTTTTGTCACTATGTTTTCAAAAAGCTGTCTGCTGCAGAGGCATCAGAAAGTGTCTATATGAGGGAAAGGGTTAACTGGAATACTGTTGAAAGTGATGTAAAACGCAAACAAACAAACACTTTGTGTTTAGAATTAATGTCAGGTGCTGAAAAGATTATGAGCCTGTTTGCTTCTCTGTGAAAAGGTATAGATCTACTGGTACTGTGGAGAAAAAAGCAAACAATAGTGTCAGGCATTGGATGAGATTGTTTACGACAATTACCTGGGGATATGTTTTTCTAAATACTCTGACAGGTAATTCGGGAAATAGACATGTAAATATACACATCAAATCATTTGTGCTGGAACATAGAATATCACAAGGATAGCTGTTTAGCATTTGGTATTTTCTAAAATAATGCTCTCTCTCTGTCCCCTCCCCTCAAGATAATTTTGCAGAAATGTTTCTTATTGTATTTCTACATAACTTGTTCAAGCCATATTGATTTGGTTGATAAAGATAGCCACCAGCCAAAATAAGAAAAGAGGTCAATTGAATTTTAAACTTCAAACGACGTCTCCTAAACCAATGGGCCGATATCAACCAAACTTCACAGTAATGTTCATTGATCATTTAGTGGTCCCCTTTCAAATTTACCCAGGATTTAATGTCTTATTACACAATATCCTTTACTGATAAGCTATTTCATTGACAGTGTCCTTTCCTTTCACTTTCATTCCCACTATTTTCCCCACTATTAGCAGTTACATATTTGCTACTATACCATCACTCAGATGATCTATTGATGCCATTATTCTTGGCCCTCTTGTTAAAAAGGTTGTTTGCTTCAGATGTGTTTAAATGTCTATAAGTTGGAAAGGGTTAATCAGCTTACCTGATTTAACCCTTTCCCTCATACAACAATTCTGCAGCAGACGTCTTTGAACATATTTTGTCAAAAAATTGAAAAATCTCTTTAATTGAATGGATAACCTATGACTAAAAGTGGAAAAGATTGTGGCAAAAGGAGAAATTGCTCGTTTTGAGCAATTTCTTCTTTTGTCACTATGTTTTCTAAAAGCCGTCTGCTGCAGAGGCGTCAGAAAGCGTCTATATGAGGGAAAGGGTGAAGAGATTTTGGCTTTGAAACATCGGAGATCTAAAATTAATAACCTTTAATTTGACAGTTTGATTTTGAAATAGATTGCATCTTTCTGAGAAAAAAGCCTACAACCTAGTATATTTTAATAAGAATTTTATCTTGTTTGACAATGTATAAATTGAGTTCACCTGGGCACAAAAATCTCAAGGTGAGTAGTATTGTGATCACCCTTTGTCCATTGTGCGTCTTCCACATGTTAACATTTTCTCCTCTGTAGCCAGTGGGTCAGTTGGGATGAAACTTCAAAGCAAGCATCCTCTCAATGTTGTCAACAGAATAACTTTATTATTAGCTCGACTTTCCGAAGAAAAGGCTAGCTATACTACTCGCCTCGGCGTCGGCATTGGTGTCACACCTTGGTTAATTTTTTGTACCAATTCACTTTTTAGCTCACCTGATCTTTGCTCAAGGTGAGTTATTGTGATCACCTTTTGTCCGGCGTCTGTCGTGTGTAGTGTGTCGTGCGCCAACATCTTCTCCTCAGTAACCAGTGGGTCAATTGGGATGAAACTTAACAGAAAGCATCCTCTCAATGTCCTCACCAGAATTCCTTCAAATTATTACATTTGAGTACATAACTTGTCAAGGTTTTTTTTAAAGAATTATGGCCCTTTTTCGTTAAGTTATTAACAAAATCAAAACAATTAGAGATATAGCTTCAACATATATATACAAAAATCTTTTTTTCCATCATGATCTTTACAAACAGCCAAGAGTGCATAAGTGAGTTATTGTGAATGCCTTTTGTCCGTCGTGCGTCATCATCTTCTCCTCAGTAACCAGTGGGTCAATTGAGATGAAAGCATACTCTCAATGACCTTACCAAAATTCCTTCAAATTTTTGGGATCCATGCAGAATTCTGGTTTTCATGGCAACGAAATGAAAAATACATCGAAATTCTTCTTCTCCCAAACTGGTTGGCAGATTTTCAAATAATTTTTTAGAAATGTTCCCTAAGTGACCCACTATCAGATTTCTTCAAGCCCTGTTGATTGGTCAAAAAACATGGCCGCCAGTGGGCAGGGCTATTTTGCCTTATATGGCTATAGTTAAAACTTAAAAAATCTTCTCCTCAGAAAGTGTCAGGCCTATTTTCAAATAATATTGTAGAAATGTTCCTAGGGTGACCCTCTATTAGATTCCTTCAGGCCAAGTTGATTGGTCGGAAACTTTGGCCGCCAAGGGGCGGGGCTTATATGACTAAAGTGAGAAGAAAAAAAAATCAGGTGAGCGATCCAGGGCCATATGATGATGGCCCTCTTGTTTACTTAAAATATTGGTTAAGTTATTCATACCAAATCAAATTAAAAAAACAATTATAGATATAGCTTAAACATTTACAAACATCTTTTAACCATCATTACCTCCACCAACAGCCAGGAGTGCATAAATCAGTAAAGGTTTTTGTAAGAATTATGACTCTTTTACTTTGCTTATTAATAATATGATAAAGTACTTAATTGGTTATGTTTTCTGTACCACCCAAAAAAGTTTCATTTTATTGGCTTCAGCATCTTAAGATTTAGTCAGAATGTTTTTCTTAATGATATCTAGGCCAAGTTCAAATAAGGGTAATATTGTGTTAAAAACTAGGTCAATATGGAGGAAAATATTGTTAAAACTACGGAGGCTGCATTTTTACTTTGAGCAAGTTGTCCCTTGTGTATTTTGATAGTTCGGTCAAAGTTGCTGCTTATCATATTCTAGATTAAATTGATGTTTATAAACAAGTGAAATGTAAGTAAACCAGCATGTAGCTGTACAATAGAACATGTTATTATTTAATAAATTCATTTTGTTTACAGGTTCGATGACATTTTATAGTTGACATATCCTTTAAAGGGCTTTTGGCTTCAACGACCTTGACATTGAGTACCAAATTTGGGATTATTAAAATCATTACCTATATAATTCTGTAAATTGATCAACGAATTTGAGATACCAAGTGCATATGCTTTCAAGCTGAAAAGTTCTTTAAGTTTTAACTGATTATCAAATATATATTTCTTACGCTCTAATTTACTTTACTGTACATCATTTATTAAATGGATTTATATCAAGTAAAGGCCATCAATCAAAAGTAAGAAAATTTGTGGAAAACTTTAAGGTAGATTTCAATGCAGAGATCTGCCAAGATTTTGAAAACATTGGGCCCAAGGCCCACTGAGTCTGAAAAAGGTGGGCCATTTTCAAAAACTTTGGGCCATTGTAAAAAAAAAAAAATTTGAAACGTCGGACGTTATTTTCACAACATTCTCCTTTGATAAGTGTGCCTCTGTAGGCCTTGTAATACCATAACTGCAGACTACGTCGATGGATTTGTGGACAAGTCAATCGTGTCTGACAGGTTAACGAATTCGATATTTGACACTCGATCACGCGATTTACATAAAACAGACACTTTTTCAATGTTACTGTTATCATCTTTATCCATTGTTTACTCTTTTGGGGCATAGTCATTAAAATAATTAAACAATAACATTGACAGTTTTTGTTTCGCCGCCATATTGAAATAAGCGTCATTGTCTTCCAATGCTGTTTCGTTCCCATTCGTATTCGCGGTAATCTGGCGATTTGCCCCATATCGATTTGGTTACACGACCAATGCACATGCTTAGCAGGTGCGCGGAGATTCCCAAGCGTGGGGATGCCCACTTTTAAAATGAGGCACAATGTCATAGGAAAATGGCGACTACTACATTATTTACTAGTGTTTTGGTTAATCAAAATACTGTTTTGAGTTGGAAAATGTTTTCAAATGTCTGGGATTTTGTCTCATGAAAGGTCGGATATTTATATGGTATCTGATAATTCGTATTTTTTGTGTTCTCCCTTCGACTTTATTCCTGTTTTTATGTCAAAATAGTAAATTTAAGCCTCAATTTGGGCCGCGCCCAGGGCCCATTTGTGGGAATTCTGTTGCGCCATTCTCAATTAAACTGCGCCAATGGCGCAAAAACGCAGCCTCGGCAGATCTCTGCAATGTGATACTAAATCTCTGTTATCAACTATTTTTCGCGGTGGATCCCATGCATTTTGTGGATTTTAAGATTCATAGCAGCCGCTCTTTAATGTCAGACATATCTGCAGCAGACAATATTTGGAAACATTATATAAATTATTATAGTATATATTGTTTCAGTTTGTGTGTCTAAGTGACACGATTATTTTGAGTATCCATAACATAGCAGATGTTTTCTGATGCCTCTGTAACGAGTGTAGGACAAAACCCCTGTGGGACATAAACCCTGTGGGACTAAACCCCGTCGGACAATACACCCATGCGATAATACCCCCATAGGATTTTAACCCATTGGACAAAACATGCATGAAGCCATGGAAATTCACTTTTTGAAAGTCGTGAATGTTTGGTAGTGTTGTTCTGTAAAAACTAATGTTGTATCGGAGAAAATCCAAATCTCATGACAGGTAAACCGGCTATAGAAAAGAAGAATCTTTTTAGTGGGGTAGTTGGTAAGAGCATTCTGTCCTGGGAATGGGAGATCATGGTTCAGTCCCCTGTCAGGAGCTATACCAAAGACCTTATAAATGGTAGAAAAGGTGTCCTTCCTTGGTTCTCAGGGTTAACATAGGTTGATAGCATTACAACTGATGCATTGGTGCCAGGAAACATAGTACCTGTAGTACTGGTAATTTACCCAGAAAATGCTGTGATATAACCCTTTCCCTCATACAACAATTCTGCAGCAGACGACTTTGAACATATTTTGTCAAAAAATGGAAAATCTCTATAATTGAATGGATAACCTGTGACTAAAAGTGGAAAACATTGTGGTAAAAGGAGAAATTGCTCGTTTTGAGAAATTTCTTCTTTTGTCACTATGTTTTCAAAAAGCTGTCTGCTGCAGAGGCATCAGAAAGTGTCTATATGAGGGAAAGGGTTAACTGGAATACTGTTGAAAGTGATGTAAAACGCAAACAAACAAACACTTTGTGTTTAGAATTAATGTCAGGTGCTGAAAAGATTATGAGCCTGTTTGCTTCTCTGTGAAAAGGTATAGATCTACTGGTACTGTGGAGAAAAAAGCAAACAATAGTGTCAGGCATTGGATGAGATTGTTTACGACAATTACCTGGGGATATGTTTTTCTAAATACTCTGACAGGTAATTCGGGAAATAGACATGTAAATATACACATCAAATCATTTGTGCTGGAACATAGAATATCACAAGGATAGCTGTTTAGCATTTGGTATTTTCTAAAATAATGCTCTCTCTCTGTCCCCTCCCCTCAAGATAATTTTGCAGAAATGTTTCTTATTGTATTTCTACATAACTTGTTCAAGCCATATTGATTTGGTTGATAAAGATAGCCACCAGCCAAAATAAGAAAAGAGGTCAATTGAATTTTAAACTTCAAACGACGTCTCCTAAACCAATGGGCCGATATCAACCAAACTTCACAGTAATGTTCATTGATCATTTAGTGGTCCCCTTTCAAATTTACCCAGGATTTAATGTCTTATTACACAATATCCTTTACTGATAAGCTATTTCATTGACAGTGTCCTTTCCTTTCACTTTCATTCCCACTATTTTCCCCACTATTAGCAGTTACATATTTGCTACTATACCATCACTCAGATGATCTATTGATGCCATTATTCTTGGCCCTCTTGTTAAAAAGGTTGTTTGCTTCAGATGTGTTTAAATGTCTATAAGTTGGAAAGGGTTAATCAGCTTACCTGATTTAACCCTTTCCCTCATACAACAATTCTGCAGCAGACGTCTTTGAACATATTTTGTCAAAAAATAGAAAAATCTCTTTAATTGAATGGATAACCTATGACTAAAAGTGGAAAAGATTGTGGCAAAAGGAGAAATTGCTCGTTTTGAGCAATTTCTTCTTTTGTCACTATGTTTTCTAAAAGCCGTCTGCTGCAGAGGCGTCAGAAAGCGTCTATATGAGGGAAAGGGTGAAGAGATTTTGGCTTTGAAACATCGGAGATCTAAAATTAATAACCTTTAATTTGACAGTTTGATTTTGAAATAGATTGCATCTTTCTGAGAAAAAAGCCTACAACCTAGTATATTTTAATAAGAATTTTATCTTGTTTGACAATGTATAAATTGAGTTCACCTGGGCACAAAAATCTCAAGGTGAGTAGTATTGTGATCACCCTTTGTCCATTGTGCGTCTTCCACATGTTAACATTTTCTCCTCTGTAGCCAGTGGGTCAGTTGGGATGAAACTTCAAAGCAAGCATCCTCTCAATGTTGTCAACAGAATAACTTTATTATTAGCTCGACTTTCCGAAGAAAAGGCTAGCTATACTACTCGCCTCGGCGTCGGCATTGGTGTCACACCTTGGTTAATTTTTTGTACCAATTCACTTTTTAGCTCACCTGATCTTTGCTCAAGGTGAGTTATTGTGATCACCTTTTGTCCGGCGTCTGTCGTGTGTAGTGTGTCGTGCGCCAACATCTTCTCCTCAGTAACCAGTGGGTCAATTGGGATGAAACTTAACAGAAAGCATCCTCTCAATGTCCTCACCAGAATTCCTTCAAATTTTTACATTTGAGTACATAACTTGTCAAGGTTTTTTTTAAAGAATTATGGCCCTTTTTCGTTAAGTTATTAACAAAATCAAAACAATTAGAGATATAGCTTCAACATATATATACAAAAATCTTTTTTTCCATCATGATCTTTACAAACAGCCAAGAGTGCATAAGTGAGTTATTGTGAATGCCTTTTGTCCGTCGTGCGTCATCATCTTCTCCTCAGTAACCAGTGGGTCAATTGAGATGAAAGCATACTCTCAATGACCTTACCAAAATTCCTTCAAATTTTTGGGATCCATGCAGAATTCTGGTTTTCATGGCAACGAAATGAAAAATACATCGAAATTCTTCTTCTCCCAAACTGGTTGGCAGATTTTCAAATAATTTTTTAGAAATGTTCCCTAAGTGACCCACTATCAGATTTCTTCAAGCCCTGTTGATTGGTCAAAAAACATGGCCGCCAGTGGGCAGGGCTATTTTGCCTTATATGGCTATAGTTAAAACTTAAAAAATCTTCTCCTCAGAAAGTGTCAGGCCTATTTTCAAATAATATTGTAGAAATGTTCCTAGGGTGACCCTCTATTAGATTCCTTCAGGCCAAGTTGATTGGTCGGAAACTTTGGCCGCCAAGGGGCGGGGCTTATATGACTAAAGTGAGAAGAAAAAAAAATCAGGTGAGCGATCCAGGGCCATATGATGATGGCCCTCTTGTTTACTTAAAATATTGGTTAAGTTATTCATACCAAATCAAATTAAAAAAACAATTATAGATATAGCTTAAACATTTACAAACATCTTTTAACCATCATTACCTCCACCAACAGCCAGGAGTGCATAAATCAGTAAAGGTTTTTGTAAGAATTATGACTCTTTTACTTTGCTTATTAATAATATGATAAAGTACTTAATTGGTTATGTTTTCTGTACCACCCAAAAAAGTTTCATTTTATTGGCTTCAGCATCTTAAGATTTAGTCAGAATGTTTTTCTTAATGATATCTAGGCCAAGTTCAAATAAGGGTAATATTGTGTTAAAAACTAGGTCAATATGGAGGAAAATATTGTTAAAACTACGGAGGCTGCATTTTTACTTTGAGCAAGTTGAAACTTTGTCAGAATGTTTGTCTTGATGATATCTAGTCCATGTTTGAATATGGGGGTCATATCAGGTCAAACAAATAGGTCACTTGGCCAAATGAAGGAAAATCTTGTTAACACTCCGGAGGTTGCATTTTGAATCTTTGTCAGAATAATTGTCTTGATGTGTTTTGCATTGGAAATCACATTGCTTAATTCAGGTGAGTGGTCTAGGGCCATCATGGCCCTCTTGTTTTCAATCCATGCACAATTTTGATTAACATGGCAATGGAAAGAAAAAAACTTTTCAAATAATTTTGTAGAAATGATATTTGGGTGACCCTCTATCAGATTCTTTCAAGCCTTGTTGATTGTTCGAAAAACATGGCAGCCAGGGGGCAAGGCTGTTTAAAGAAAGTGAAACCTCAACAAATATTTTT
The DNA here is from genome assembly GCA_031761405.1 of Serripes groenlandicus. Taxonomy (NCBI): domain Eukaryota; kingdom Metazoa; phylum Mollusca; class Bivalvia; order Cardiida; family Cardiidae; genus Serripes; species Serripes groenlandicus. The sequence continues at coordinate 29,229,128 of JASEVX010000003.1, forward strand.
TCGCTTTAAAATTCTTCTACTCAGAAAGTATCTGGCCTATTTGCAAATACTTATAAATGAAGAAATGTTCCTTTGGGGATCCTCTTCAAGATTACTTCAGGCTATGTTGATTGGTTGAAAAACAAAATGACTAACTCAGATGAGCGATCCAGAGTCATCATAGCCCTCGATCTTGTTTCAAGAAACCATCTGCTGCTATGGCTCTGTAATACACAGCAATATGTACATGTAACTGAATTACTTTTTGAAAACAATGGCCAACCATAGTAAATCTTAATTCTTTTTATCTGCATGTATTTTCAGGTGAATGGTAAAGCTGAATAGTTGATACAGTCTGTCAATACTGACAAAAGCGTTCTAAAGATGCCTCCACCATAGTGTGATGGTGTGACTCGGATAGTATTAGTATTACAACAGAATCTCATAGTATTGATTTGCTCAAGTAATTCAAACGATCTCACTCATTAAGGCAACCATACTGCCTGTAAATTTAGTGTCAATTTGAGTACAAATTGTAAGTGTTTCCATAGCAGCAATACTTGTTTCCTTGGCAACCATACAGACTCGTTGTTGAGTAGAATACCCAGTGTCAACTTAAGTACAATCTTAAGAGTTTTCATAGCAGCAATATCTGTTTACTTGGCAACCATACTAACTGATTTGTTAAGGGCAAAGCAACTCTGAAGAAGCACAACTAGAATACTCAGTGTTTCCATAGTAACCACACTCATTGCTTCCAAGGCAACCATGGCTAAAGATGAAGTAGATGCTGACTTACCATCTCAAGATCAGGCCAAAGAATTTTATGCCAATTATGAACCTAAAGAAATACTCGGAAGGTGAGACATTTAACCCATTTCCTCATAAACCTTCCCCCATATTGACGCTTTCTGACACCTCTACAGTAGACAACTTTTTAAACCATTGTGGCAAAAGGAAAGAATGCTCATGATCAATTTACCATTTTGCAAAGATGTTTTCCGCCCTATCCAATAATTATAATTACGGTACTTACAACAATTTAGAAATTTTCCTCATTTTTGCCTAGATGCGTTCATAGTCATTCGCTGCAGATCTGTCAAAATGAATCTGCAAGGGGAAAAGTATTAACCCTTTCCTTCATATAGACGCTTTCCGACGCTTCTGCAGCAGACGACTTTTTGAAAACAGAATAAAATTTAATTTAAAATTGTGACAAAAGAAGAAATTGCTCAAAATGAGCAATTTCTCCTTTTGCCACAACGTTTTCAACAATATTCAATAATTATGCTGTCATTTATGAATTTTTACCATATTTTTGCTTAGAGGATTTCAAAGTCGTCTGCTGCAAATGTGTTGTATGTGGGAAAGTGTTAATGAAATTGTGTCATTATTCCTTGATAAAAAAAGGTACATGTATGAATAAGAGGGATTTATACAATGTTATACTATGTCCTAAAATATCAATCGGGACCTGTTTGAAACAAAGACCTTTAAGATTATTGGGCTATAATCAATCATTATTTCTTAATAATTCAATAATCACAGAAAAGCAATATGGAACAAGCAAGGGTAATTAATATTAACTTTTAAAAGTGTTATCTCCCTTAGAACAACTATGGAAAGTTTAACCTCTTACCACTTGCAGACGCATCTGCAATTGACCATTTTGTGAACATATATTTTCAACTTTAATGTGTGACATTGCTCATAATGTTTTTAAATCTATTCAGTTGTAAAATGTTTAGATGTTTTCTAAGTTGTGTGCTACCCATAATCCATTGTTGTATATATATATGGGTAAAGGTGAACCCTTTCCCACTTACAAAAAATCTGCAGCAGACAACTTTGAAATTATCAAGTCAAAAATAAAACATTATCAATATATATATGAAATGATTATTATTAAATAGAGTTGAAATCATTGTGGCAAATAGAGAAATTGCTCATCATGAGCAATTTCTCCTTTTGCCACAAGGATTTCAAAAGTCGTCTGCTGCAGAGGCGTCAGAAAATGTCTTTATGAGGGAAAGGGTTAAAGATTTTGACATTGCTCATACTGTTGTCAAGTCTATTCAGTTATAAAACTTTCATTTAGATGTTTTCTAAGTTGTGTGCTGCCCATTGTTGTATATATATGAGTAAGGGTGAACCCTTTCTCACTTACAAAAAATCTGCAGCAGAGGACTTTGAAATTATCAAGCCATCATGAGCAATTTCTCCTTTTGCCACAAGGATTTCAAAAGTCGTCTGCTGCAGAGGCGTCAGAAAATGTCTTTATTAGGGAAAGGGTTAAAGTTGCATGGGGCTTGTACTAGAAGGTCTACACTTGTCACAGGACCAGATAAGGAGGAGTGAACTGGGCCTTTTCCCAAAATATCTTTCTTAATTATTACCCAACCAAACCCTATGATACGGGTACTCAAAAGAATCGTCTCACTGAGACGATTCTTTAGAGTACCCACAACATAGTGTTTGAGTGACAAATAAGGATTTCATAACATGAAAAATGCCCCTTATCTAGAGCTCTGATTTTTGTCCAAAGCTATTGCTTACATATAGGCCAATAGTGAACAGCAGATATGACTTTAAAAATATGTAAAATCACTATAAATAAATGTAGAATGTTATGCAGAGTTAAAAACTTTTTGGCTAAAAGGAGGTATTGCTCATTATGAACAGTGACTCTTTTTACCACAATGTTTTCAAAAGGAGTCAGCTGCAAGCATTACAGAGCACAAAGGAAACAGGGAAGATTGGAAATACCAATAGGCCCGAATACTCTTTCCTGTGTTGTGGTTGAAATGTACTTTGAGCCTTTCCTACATACAGACGCTTGCGGACGCCTGTACAGCAGACATCTTTTGAAAACATTATGATAAAAGGATAAATTGCTCATAATTTTTCCTTTTGTCATAATGTTTTCAACTCTATTTGATTATTATACATGTACTTTCATTTACAGAGATTTTTCCTTGACGTAGAAAATATTAATATAATTATTGAAACCGTTCCAGGCCAGTAACCAAATTAAAGAAGCTTGTCTCTTTGAAAGCAAAGTTGAGAGAAACAAAACTACATAAAATGTTCAACAAATACTTCCTCCACACCATGATTTAATTCAACAATTATATAAATTTGTTAAAATGTTTCTTTAGTGTCTGCAATTGCAAGTTGTAAATTCCAAATGTTGCATTTCAACCGAGTAAGTCATATTTGATGAAAAAATAAGGTAGCATTTATGGGATAATAAAATGATTCCATAACACATTTTTAACATTGATTTATCACCATAAGCATTAAATTATTCTTAAAAAGTTACCAAAATAGTTTTACTAATAAATTGATAATTTTGAGAAATTCCCTTTGGCTGAGCCGAAAGTGTTGTATGTGAACTAGGTCAAATTATCTGCTTAAGTTTGGCATAACAAACTTTGACAAATCAATCAATATTAATATATCTATAGGTGCTACCTATTTACGAAAAAACAGTAAGATGATTGTAAAAAAAATTAAAGAGCATACTTTGGCAATAAAAATTATTTATAAGTAACTGACTAGACGATAATAATGTTAATCTCATGTTTTTCGCATGATCACAAAATGTTCGGAATTCGTTTTGCTGACATCTATCATTACGAACAGAAAATAATAAAGTAAAGACTTTCAGAAAATCAATGAATATATATATAACATTTATAATGAATGAGGTTTAAACATGAGGGCCAAGATGCTTAAGGTCCTTAATCAATTACCTGTATTTAATGGTAAAGAAGCAAATGTGTAACAGCCCTTCTCTGATGCCATCTGGCAACAACCTTTTTAAACCAGTCAATATGACTGGAACAAGGCCACAATTAAAAAATTTGTTTGCTGCTTCCGACCCGTGCCAATTAGGGGTGGGTAGGTAAATTTGTTTGCTGCTCCGACCCGTGCCAATTAGGGGTGGGTAGGTAAATTTGTTTGCTGCTCCGACCCGTGCCAATTAGGGGTGGGTAGGTAAATTTGTTTGCTGCTCCGACCCGTGCCAATTAGGGGTGGGTAGGTAAATTTGTTTGCTGCTCCGACCCGTGCCAATTAGGGGTGGGTAGGTAAATTTGTTTGCTGCTCCGACCCGTGCCAATTAGGGGTGGGTAGGTAAATTTGTTTGCTGCTCCGACCCGTGCCAATTAGGGATGGGTAGGTAAATTTGTTTGCTGCTCCGACCCGTGCCAATTAGGGGTGGGTAGGTAAATTTGTTTGCTGCTCCGACCCGTGCCAATTAGGGGTGGGTAGGTAAATTTGTTTTTTTCTCAGACAGACATGTAACTTTTTTTATTTTATTATGATTAAAAAGAAAGAAAAGGAAAAAAAAATTTTTTTTTTTGGAAGGGTCGTAAAAGAATTCGGACTGGCGGTCAACACGTGGGTCGGGCGGAAGCAGCAAACAAACAATATTTTATTTTAGGCCCAACTTATGTAAGAAGTCACATTTCTGCTTAACCCTTTCGCTAATAGAGACGGTTTCTGACTCCTTTTTAACTAGACGACAACAATTTTCAATCTGTGTTTTATACATAACCAACATTTTCCATTGCCTCTCACCTCTGATCTATGTGAGAAAGTAGTCAGTGGCTTCGAAAGAATGTTGTGTAAGTACTGGTGTGTGAAAGCCAGGAAAACATGGGTAGGTGCACTGACCGCCGTGATATGACCAAAGCTGTTGAAAGCGGCGTTAAACTCCAAACAAACAAACAAACAAACATAACCAACATGGCGGCCCCCATGGCGGCCCCCATGGAATGGCGAGGGTCACTTCATGGGTTATGAAAAAAAAAGAAAATCTTGTTCAGTGGTAAATAACCTACACATTTATGTGCAATACATACATGTATAACTAAAATTATGGCTACAATCAGCAAAATTCGCTTTGACAGGTAAACAAAACTATTGACATTTTGCTTTCACGGGAATCGATGCAGTCAAGCGTTTTGTGATAACGACATCCGTTCTTGAAATGACAACGTCCGAAATCGAAGTGAAACTAGCCAAGCTAATGGGAAATATGACTTGATAATCCAATTGTCAAATAACTTTATCATTCTCGAATACTAAACATTTTTTTCCAAATGTGACCTGGAATTGTCGATGACCTGGAACTGTCGATTTCACTGAAGATGAGCTTTGATATTAACCTGGTGTGAAAAAGGAAGGCATATATATTTTCAACACTAAATAAAAAAGAATCTTTAAATATTCCATGTTCAAAAGGCATCTGCATGTGGGAAAGGATAAATTTAATTCATATAGATGCTTTCTGACGCCTCTGCAGCAGACGTTTTTTTGAAAACATGGTGAAAAGAGAAGAAATTGCTCAAAACGAGCAATTTCTCCTTTTGCCACAATGTTTTCCGCTTTAAGTCTGAGGTTATCCATTCAATTATAGAGATTTTCTATTTTTTGACAAAATATGTTCAAAGTTGTCTGCTGCAGAATTGTCGTATGAGGGAAAGGGTCAATTGAATACAGTCAGTTTATGTTGAGATAATGAACCAAACCTTGGACAGATCTAGATTTTCTCTGGTGAACAAGAGGCAATTTAGCAGGAATCTACAACATATGGTTTAATTGGTTTAAATTGATAATAGAAACAAGAAATATCTTTAAAAAAGATAAACGGCGATCAATATGAGAAAACACTAAGAAATGGAACATGTGCATATTATTTGATCTTTTATCTTACTTATCAGAATGACAGAAAACAATAACAGAAAATATGTAATATTTGCATGGTTTATAAATGTTTAAGTTCATATGTATACTTTGGTTTTGATATGGAATTTTTTTTTTGCCTCTGCCGGGAAGCGAACCACAGACCTTTCTCTTGACAATCCAAGTCAACATCCATTACACTAGCGCATCATGACGTTGTTCCGTTCAAGGCCGAGAAAACGTCACATGACTGGAGATTACGCGAGGCTCCCAAGAGGTGTACAAGTTTCAATTGACGATAAATAACTGAAAACTTTATCATGTTTCGCAAATAATTAATATTTTGCTCTTAAATATTATATTTCATACGTTTTCACTGATTTTTATACGCCCGTTTCACTGAAATTTATTTCTTAACCCTTTTCCTCATACGACAATTCTGCAGCAGACGACTTTGAACTTATTTTTTCAAAACATAGAAAATCTCCATAATTGAATGGATAACCTATGACAAAAAGTGGAAAACATTGTGGCAAAAGGAGAAATTGCATGTTTTGTGCAATTTCTTCTTTTGTCACTATTGTTTTCAAAAAGCTGTCTGCTGCAGAGGCGTCAGAAAGCGTCTATATGAGGGAAAGGGTTAATAAAACTCCATACAATGGTAGAGCACATTAAGAAGCAGTGCAGTGTACAAGAACCATAACTTTTTTTTACCTAATTACATTAGTTATTGCATGTTCTTACTTTATTTCTTGTCCGGAGAATTACTTTAAAACTATAGGATGGAATTTAATCAAACTACATAGTTACAGTGGTAGATCAACAAGAAGAAGTGCAGTGTACAAGAACCATAACTCTATTTTAGCTAACTACAGATTCATTGCCATTTGTTACTTTTTTTTTTTCGTCCGGAGAATAACTTGAAAACTACTGGATGGAATTTAATAAAGCTTCATTCGATGGTAAAGCACAATCAGAGTGAGTGCAGTGTACAAAAATCATAACTCTATTAAAGCTTAAAACAGAGTTATTGCCCTTTGTTACTTTTTTCTCGTCCGGAGAATCACTTAAAATGTACTGGATGGAATTTGATATCAGGGAGTGATAGCTCTAGTTTTAAGAGATTTTCCCCTGATTTAGACAGCTTTGGACCCTTTGTGCTGTTTTTAAAGCAGGGATTTTGCATAATATAACCGAGTCATTATACGGTCTCAGGAAAATTAAGACTGTTATTGTACTGGTCAATTTAGGTGAAAACTAAATTCTACTTTGCCTAGTATTTTCCAGCATGTCCATGGACAATGGACAATGTCTTGGGGATTGAGCTAGCCTGTTTCAATTTCAAGCGTTTCCGCATCTTAACATTAAATTCCTTGTTTCTTCCATGATTTTCCCATGTTTTCCGTTTATTTTCCATGTCATTTGTTAATCCTTTCCCTCATATAGACGCTTTCTGACGCCTCTGCAGCATACAGCTTTTTGAAAACAAAGTGACAAAAGAAGAAATTGCTCAAAACCAGCAATTTCTTCTTTTGCCACAATGTTTTCCACTTTTAGTCATAGGTTTTCCATTCAATTATAAAGATTTTCCATTTTTTGACAAAATATTTTCAAAGTCGTCTGCTGCAGAATTGTTGTATGTGGGAAAGGGTTAAGAGTCCCCGGACAATCTACAGCCAGGTATTCAATCAAAACAAAACAAACGGTCTTTTCATAAATGAATTGCCTATTTGATGAAGATATAATTATTATGTTCATCAAGATAATATTTCCTTTGCACTTAGGTCAGGATCAGGTCAATATAATTGTTGAATAATAATCTCAAGTTCCTTAACATTTTATAAAGGTATCGGCTGGTGGCCAAGTGGTTAGTGTGAGGGATGTGGAACCGGGCATCACAGGTTCCATCCCCACTTGCAAAAGTCATTCTTTGCCTAATACTGATTTATTTACCCAAGGATCATGAATAAGTGTTCTGTCTGCATGATTTAACTTAAATAATGTTGAAAAGGGCATAAAAAAACACCAATAAATCAAATCAAATCAAAACATGATGAGGGTACAGTCTATAAAGAAAATTGAGCTAGTCTATACAATGTTAAAACCTGGGTCTAGATGAACTTAAACTAGGTGAGATTCTTGTCATAGGCATACACAGTATATAAAGTAAATGGAGCTAGTCTAAACAATGTTAAAACCTGGGTCTAGATGAACTTTAACTAGGTGAGATTCAGGTCATAAGCATACAGTCTATTAAGTAAATGGAGCTAATCTATACAATGTTAAAGCCTGGGTCTAGATGATCTAGGAGAGATACAGATCATAAGCGTACAGTCTATAAAGTAAATGGAGCTAGTCTATACACTGTTAAAACCTGGGTCTAGATGAACTAACTAGGTGAGATTCAGGACATAGGCATACAGTCTATAAAGTAAATGGAGCTAGTCTAGTCAAAAGTTAGAGAATTTCTATTTAAGTATGGCTTTGGTTTTGTGTGGCTTTCGCAAGATATAGCTGTAATGAAACGTATTTCATAAAACAAGTAAAACAAAGATTAAAAGACTGTTCCTTTCAAATGTGGCATAATGATATAAATACTTCTTCAAGGTGTGATTTGTACAAAAATGTAAAAACATTATTAAATGTTGAAAAATATTTAAATTTAGACATTAAACCCTACTATAAACTTCTCTGTCACGTTTTAGATGCTCAAGCCACAAACTTAACGTTGAACTTGGTCGTCATTTTAATATTGAAAGAGAAAATCGAATTTGTGTATATTGCTTTATGCAAAAAGATGCCTTAGTTATCGAGGATGAGTTTCATGCCTTCTTTGTTTGTGAAAAGTTTAAGATTATTAGAGATTTGTATCTAAATACGTGGTTTAATGCGTTACCAAGCTTACAGAATTTTTATTGTCTTCTTCAAAATGAAAATCCATTAGTTATTAAAAATATAGCCCTTTATGTTTCAAAGCTTTTTGAAGAAATTTGATTGTGCACATTACTACATTGTAAATTGAATGTAATATAATTTGTATGTATTGTGGGCAGGAGGCCTAATTACGCAAATAAACTTTTGTATTTGTATTGTATTGTATTAAGTAAATGGAGCTAGTCTATATGTTAAAACCTGGGTCTAGATGAACTTAAAAGGTGAGATTCAGGTCATAAACATACACTCTCTTAAGTATATGGAGCTAGTCTATATGTTAAAACCTGGGTCTAGATGAACTTAAAAGGTGAGATTCAGGTCATAAACATAGTCTCTTAAGTAAATGGAGCTAGTCTATACAATGTTAAAACCTGGGTCTAGATGAACTTAAAAGGTGAGATTCAGGTCATAAGCATAGTTTTACAGTCTATAAAGTAAATGGAGCTAGTCTATACAATGTTAAAGCCTGGGTCTAGATGATCTAGGAGAGATTCAGGTCATATGCATACAGTCTATAAAGTAAATGGAGCTAGTCTATACAATGTTAAAGCCTGGGTCTAGATGAACTAACTAGGTGAGATTCAGGTCATAAGCATACAGTCTATAAAGTAAATGGAGCTAGTCTATACAATGTTAAAACCTGGGTCTAGATGAACTTAAAAGGTGAGATGCAGTGCATAGGCATACAGTCTATAAAGTAAATGGAGCTAGTCTATACAATGTTAAAACCTGGGTCCAGATGAACTAACTAGGTGAGATTCAGGTCATAGGCATACAGTCTATACAGTAAATGGATCTAGTCTATATAATGTTAAAGCCTGGGTCTAGATGAACTAACTAGACGAGATTCAGGTCATAAGCATACAGTCTATAAAGTAAATGGAGCTAGTCTATACAATGTTTAAGCCTGGGTCTAGATGAACTAACTAGACGAGATTCAGGTCATAAGCATAGTCTATAAAGTAAATGGAGCTAGTCTATACAATGTTAAAACCTGGGTCTAGATGAACTAACTAGGTGAGATTCAGGTCATAAGAGTAAATGGAGCTAGTCTAAATGTTAAAACCTGGGTCTAGGTAAACTTAAAACGTGAGAATCAGGTCATACGCATAGTCTATAAATTAATGGAGCTAGTCTATACAATGTTAAAAACTGGGTCAAAAACTGAGATTCAGGTTTTAGAACAGTTACACTGGCTTTGTACTGTTAATCAGCACAACACTATTTTCAAGTGATGTAACATTTTGTTGCCTAGTGTTTTAAATGAATTTTAGAACTTGCCCCAAAAGTTGTTTGTGTGATTTAGTTGACAAACTTTTTGTTTATTTATAAATATTGTGCAATTGGTAAATCTTGTAAAGTGTGTATCTGATGATGTCACCTGGAGGTGTGTCTAGTAAAAGTAGGTATGGATTAATGTTATGAGGAAAGGTTGCACAGAAACATATAAACATTGACCTTGATTGTAGCTTTTAATGCATTAAGTTACTGTAATATGTAACAGTCATTATAGAATAATCTGAAAAAAACAATATGGAATTTTGTGATGATAAAAACCTTGAATGTAACACGTTGGAAAAAATAAAAAGTACCATTAGGAAAGTTTGTTATTATATTCAGTATTAAAATTAAGTCTGTTAAGGAAATACCAATCATGCCTCTAAGACCTACATCATACAGTTTTCATTTATGGCGGGAAAAGCGGAGAAATTGTAAGAGAATTAGGAACTTGTCAAAAAGTTTGTCTGACTTGGAACTAGGACAATTCGGTGACATTGACAAACTTGTCACTCCAATTCCAGAATTTGAGGATGTAACGATGGTGTTCGACACAGCAGACGGCGAGTCAAAGTTTATTTTGAATGAAATCTGTGGAAGGTACTGCTATTTTTTTCATTACTACATTTGTATATCATGATTTCATACAGTATAAGACAGAAAGTACATGTATAAAAGAATACAGTCAAACCTGTGTTTAAAGACCTCCCATGGGAAGAGACAAATCTGGTCTTTGTTTACAGGTGGTCTTTAATTACAGGGTCTTTTATGTAGAAAAAAAAGTCATTGGGAAATTAAGTGTGGTCGCTATAGACAGGGAATTCCTAAACAAAGGTGGTCTTTAGCGCAGGTTTGACTAGTTTTGTTAAAATTTATAGTTTCAGACTTTCCCACTGACTTATAGACTATTTCTGATGCCAACAGCAGGCGACTTTTGCCATAATGATTTGAACTCTATAACAGTTATAATATTTTCGATAGTCATCTGCTGCCAATTTGTGGTATGTGGGAATTTTGAAAGGATTTTTGCTCTTTTTAATGCAGATCCGGTAACTGTGGGTGTTTCTGCATTAAAATGTTCAAAAAATTGTGGGAAGAGAGAAAAAAATTTCATGATGACCAATTTGTTATTATTTCTCATTGCGCTCATTTTCTCATCAAAATCAAGCAAGTAAATTATCTCGATGAAAGACTTCTAATACATTGTATAACTAAGAAGACTCAAAATAGATTAAAACACAATGATAAATGCTTACAAATGCGATTTATGCTAAATTAAACAAATGTGTATGAAAAATCTTGATAACATCTTGTCAAATTAATATTGAGCAATTACACCATTTGCCACAATGCTTTCATTTGAAGTTCACTGTTGCAGATTTGTCTGCAAAAGGAAAGGGGTTAATTAAAGCAGACGCTTGTTGAATTTTTTTTTTTTTTTTTTTTTTACCGTTACTCAAAATGAACAATACTTGCCTTTCCAACATATTTTTAAACTTTGTTAGAAATGTATGCATCAGATTATCAAATGTTACACTTTTTTCCCCTTAGGCTTTGTAAACCTTATCAGTTATACAGTTCAGAAGAACTGTGGTACGAATAGGCTCTCGTCTTGATGGTTCAACAGAGCTCTAGATAAGAGACATGTTTCATGATCTAAAATCCTTATTTTGCCGGCAAAACCTATGTTGTGGGTACTCGAAATAATTATCTCATTGAGACGATTCTTTTGGGTACACACAATATAGGGTTTGGTTGGGTAATAAAAGAAATATTAAAAAAGACCAGTTTCATCCACCTTACCGCTTAGCCTATAGGCCTCTGTTTCAATGTTACATATTGCATAGTAATTGGATGGGACCAGTCTAAACAGAAAATCGTATTATTGAAGAATAGGAATTTGTACTCTTAGCTGGGTCACAGGGAAATTGCCTGCAGACATTTACTACTATCTCATTAGATCTTAACCCTTTCCGTCGATATATAGATGCTTTCTGACTCCTGCAGCAGACGGCTTTTTGAAAACATATTTTTGCCTAGATGTTTCCAAATCATCTGCGTTCTGCCTTTGAGATTTTTCCACACAAGCAACGTGAGTACTGGTCTCCAGGAAGCAGATATCAAGCGTGATTAATATAAGGCGAAAGCTTGTTTATAGCAATTGATGTAAAAGTAAATCATCTGCTGCTTTGCTGTATGTGAGAAAGGGTATATAATTCTAAGTCTTGTAAGAACCCAACGTTTTCTCTTTTTTAACCCTTTCTCACATACAACAATTCTGCAGCAGAAAACTATAAACATACCAAGCATAAAGAAGATATAATTATTATCCAGATAATATTTCCTTTGCACTAAGGTCAGGATCAGGTCTAGTCCTTCAAAAAAAGACATCGCATATGCTCATTTTTCATTTTGTTATTATCCTGCATACGCGAGGTTGACCAAAAAATGACAGATGATAAAACGAGAAACCGAAAGTCTAAAATATTTGGACTAGATCAGGTCAATATACTTGTTGAATAATAATCTCAAGTTCCTTAACATTTTATAAAGGTATGGGCTGGTGTGTGTGTGAGGGGTTTGCTTCCTGCTTGCAAAAGTAATTCCTAGCCTAATACTGATTTCTTAACCCACGGATCATGAATAAGTGTTCTGTCTGCATGATTTAACTAAAATAATATTGAAGAGGGCTTTAAAAAAACAATAAATCAAATCAAATCAAAACATGATGAGGGTATAGTCTATAAAGTAAATGGAGCTAGTCTATACCTTGGGTCTAGATGAAATAAATAGGTAAGTCTCAGGTCATAGTGGAGTGGAGTGGAGTTATACACTGACCTATTATTGAACTTCCCCCAAAAGTTGTTTGTGGTCATGTAATTTAGATGACAAACTTTTTGTTTGTTTATAAATATTGCGCAATTGGTAAATATTGTAATGTGTGTATCTGATGATGTCACTTGGAGGTGTGTCTAAAAATAGTATGTATAGATTAAAAAGTTAAGAAAATGCACAGAAACATATAAACATTGACCATATATTGTAGCGTTTAATGCATTTAAGTTACTGTAGTGTGTGACTGTCATTAGAGTGTTCTGCACGAAAACAATATAGGATTTTGTGATTTTCAGTCTTAAAATTAATTAAGTCTGTTACGAAAATAATACCAATCATGCCTCTAAGGCCTACATCATACAGTTTTCATTTATTGCGGGAAAAGAAGAGAAAGTGTAAGAGAATTAGGAACTTGTCAAAAAGTTTGTCTGACTTGGAACTAGGACAATTCGGTGACATTGACAAACTTGTCGCTCCAATTCCAGAGTTTGGGGATGTAACTTTGGTGTTTGACACGGCAGACGGCGAGTCAAAGTTTATTTTGAATGAAATCTGTGGAAGGTACTGCTATTTTATTCATTACTTCATTTGTATATCATGATTTCATACAGTATAAGGCAGAAAGTTAATGTTAAACAGAATACAGTCAAACCTGTGTTTAAAGACCTCCCATGGGAAGAGACAAACTGGTCTTTGTTTACAGGTGGTCTTTAATTAAGGGAAATTAAAAGTGTGGTTGCTATAGACAGGGAATTTCTAAACAAGGTGGTCTTTAGCGCAGGTTGGACTGTAGTTTGTTAAGATTAGACTCAGAGGTCTTATCCCTTTCCCACTTATAGACATTTCTGATGCCTCTACAGTAGGCGACTTTTGCCATATATTTTTGTTTACAAAGTCGTCTGCTGCATGTTTCTGGTTTGTTGGAATTTGGAAAGGGTTAATTTCATGGTGACCAATTTGTTATTATTTCTCATCGCGCTCATTTTTCTCATCATAATCACGGAAGTAAATTATCTCAATGAAAGATTAAATATAAAAATAAAAAGCCTCAAATATGACAACTAGATTAAAACACAATGATAAATGCTTACAAATGTGATTCATGCTTAACCCTTTCCCTCATGTAGACGCTTTCTGACGCCTCTGCAGCAAACGACTTTTTGAAAACATGGTGACAAAAGAAGAAATTGCTCAAAAAAAGCAATTTCTCCTTTTGCCAGAATGTTTTCCACTTTTAGTCATAGGTTGTCCATTTAATTATAGAGATTTTCTATTTTTTGATAATATGTTCAAAGTCGTCTGCTGCAGAATTGTCCTATGAGGGAAAGGGTTAAACAAATGTGTATTAAAAAACTTGATAAAATCTTGTCAAAATTAAATATTGAGGAGTTACACCATTTGCCACAATGCTTTCATTTAAAGTTCACTGTTGCAGATGTGTCTGCAAGTGGATAAGGATAAATTAACCCTTTCCTTCATACGGCAATTCTGCAGCAGACGACTTTGTACTCTTAGCTGGCTCACAGGAAAATTGCCTGCAGACATTTACTACTATCTCATTAGATCTTAACCATGAATATTGTAAATACTACAGGAGATTTTTACAAGTATTTGGTACCAGATAAAAATCTAATGGTCAGATAACATTTTACGATCCTAGTTGATTTTCTTCATCCACAGGTTGAGAGTTCATTTTTCTGTGTTAACCCCTTTCCCACAAACAACAAATCTGCTGCTATTACATAAAATGGTTGTGCAGGTCGGAACGGGTTTATAAGGTCTACCTTAACCAGTTTCCCATAAACTGCTTTCAATAAGACAGGAACATTCATATTAATATAAACCCATCCCAAATACAACACATAATATGCAGCAGACCATCAAAAGGTGTGTGCAAGTTGGTAAGGGTTAAGAAGTGTGCAATGTCTTGTGCATGTTTGCTTCATTAACAACAGATAAAGAAATAATTAATGGTTACAGGTTATTTACTGATAAGTTATCCCGGCTCCACCCTGCTTTTGTTAAAAATTGTTTAAAATAGTTGTATCAAATTTATAATCAGGCGAAGGTTCTTTATTAACCCTTCCTCACATACAACAAATATGCAGCAGACGACTTTCAAAACAATCATGCAAGAACATGGAAAATATCTATAAATGAAAAAATAATTACTGAAAAAAGTTGAAAACATTGCGACAAAAGGTGAAATTGCTTGTTTTGAGCAATTTCTCCCTTTGTCACAATATTTTCAAAAGTGTTCTGCTTTTTAATACGACTACAAGTGGGAAAGGGTTAAGATATGTGTAATGTAGGGCTAAGTCTGTATTACTTGACAAAATACACCTGATCCTTGGCTTTTTGCAAAGATGTCTGGCATTATAAGTAGTCTAGGGCTATAAGACTATATAACTTAACTTAGGTTAACCCTTTCCCACATACAACAAATCTGTAACATGAGTGAAAGTATAGTTATTGCACAAATACTTTCTTTTGCCACAATGTTTTTAAAAGTCATCTGCTGCAGAGGCATCAGAAATCGCCTGTATATATACATGTGTAACGGGTTAACCCTTTCCCACATGTATACACTTTCTGACTTCTCTGCAGCAGATGACTTTTAGCACAATCTTTTCAAATTTTTAAAGTAATTAAACCTTCATTTGTATCGATTTTAGATGATTTCAATGTCGTCTGCTGAAGATTTGTTGAATGTGGGAAAGGGGGGATAATGCTGAAAGCAATATGAATATTGTGGTCATTAACCTTGATTCTGACATAGACATGTTTTGATGCCCTTACAACAGACACATTTTGGAAGCAATCCCTGATGAAAAAGCAGAATTTGGAGATGTTCCCTTTGTTCAATGTTTTCTACTGATACCTAATTGTATTGATATTTTGAATGTCGGCTGCTTTGAAAAGTGGTCTGCTGCAGATTAGTTGTATGTGGGGGAGGGAAAAGGGTGAAGTTATGCCAATACATGGGAATAGTACAAAACCCCTTTCCCATTGACTTGAGGAAAGTGTTCCAGTATCAAGATAATGTTACTCTATTCCTGAATACACACAGAAACAGAGAAACTATTGGCTGGTTTGTAGATCAGGAAACAAAGCTTGGATTCGATTGGTCAAGGTGCTTGGCTGAATCTCGGTGAATTATAACAGACCTTTTGATTGGCTACTGTAAATTGTACCAGTGACACACATTGTTATCAGTACAGTTAGGACATTGTAGTGAGAGAAACCTGCTTCTTTCCCTTGACAGAATGTAAACACTGAATTCATTTAGGATTAAATTCATATTCCAGCTTGTCATGACAGTTTATTGAAGTATCTTTGTGTTTTTAAGTTTTAAGTTCAAGGTTTTACTGACTAAATTATGGTATATTCTTTAGATATATAGTAATTAACCTATATTATTGCCTCAAACTAGTGAGTACACAAGTCATGCACTGTATGTAAATATATAGGACTATTTATAATGTATAAAAGCATTTCACCATAGAACAAAAAGGGTGTGAGTATGTAATGTTGCAGTGACTTCTCAAACTATGGTGCGGTCCATTTCGACTATGCCTTTTGGGGACTTGAACACTCTGTATAATGGGGGAACGATTGGACCAGTGGTATGTCCCAAATCGAAAGGACGGGTGGATCAAGGTTGTGAGCTCGTTCTGACAGGGCAAGATGGACTCACCTCACAGTTTATGCTGGGGGAGGTGTGTGGAAGGTTGGTGTTATTACTGGTCATGTAGAATTTCTGTTTAACCCTTTCCCTCATATAGACGCTTTCTGAAGCCTCTGCAGCAGACGGCTTTTTGAAAACATAGTGACAAAAGAAGAAATTGCTCAAAACGAGCAATTTCTCCTTTTGCCACAATGTTTTCCACTTTAAGTCATAGATTATCCATTAAATTATAGAGATTTTCTATTTTTTGACAAAATAAGTTCTCTGCCGCAGAATTGTCGTATGAAGGAAAGGGTTAATCAATTTCTCAGAAGCAATTTTATTTCTTTCCATAAGAAAGTAGTCTCAATATAATTATGTATGTTACACATATTGCATTGTAACAGGATATGCTAATAAAAACATAAAATTGCATACCCAGTACAGAAACCGGGACTATACCTCCGCAAGATGGATCTGCATTTTGATGCTTCTACAGGCTTTTGAAATCATTGTGGTAGAAGAAGGAATTGTTTATTAACCCTTTACCTCATATAGACGCTTTCTGACTCCTGCAGCAGACAGCTTTTTGAAAACATAGTGACAAAAGAAGAAATTGCACAAAACATGCAATTTCTCCTTTTGCCACAATGTTTTCCACTTTTAGTCATAGGTTATCCATTAAATTATAGAGATTTTCTATTTTTTGGCAAAATATGTTCAAAGTCGTCTGCTGCAGAATTGTCGTATGAGGGAAAGGGTTAATCAATTTCTCAGAAGCAATTTTTAACGAATTATTTTTTCTCAAAAAATAATGCGGTTAACGCGATCATGTTGCTTTGGCGGAAGTCACGGTTAAACTACACTTCCGCTTAGAATACACATTAGCTGCACCCAAATAGTCCCTAGTATTTTTTCGATATTAAAATGACTTCTACATGTTTTTTCAATACAGTGAAGTCATATTTATCCTATCGAATCAACATAGATAATCAATTCTCTAGAAAATATCAAATTAACAGTAAATGCATATATATTTCATTTGTCGGCAAGCGTATGAATTTTTAGTTATATGCCCATTCACTAGTGAGTGACGTAGTTAACGGAAGTCGAACCCATGCTGAAGAACCATGCAGGGTTTTACGGGACGCGCATTTCTGCGTCTAATACGCATAAAATGATAAACCGGAACCCCTGAAAAAAATAAAATTGAGTCCCATCGGACGCATGCCTGTAAAAAGATCATATTAAAAAGGTAAAGTACAATATAACTAGATCTAGTCATCGTATACAAGCTCCGTAGAGAAAATATATTTTGGGAAATCAAACATGTATACACGTGACTATTCCAGCCAATCATAGATATCTGTAGATAAAAATACAATTTGGGAAACCAAATATACACGTGACTATTCCAGCCAATCGTATTTGCGATATGTAAATTAAAACTTGTTGTTCTCAATGTATGCAGTAAACGTCACCAATATTGGGGTCTTTGAATTGGCATGTGCGCGAGACATTTATCAATTGAAATGGAATAACGTCATAAAAGATCGACGATTAGAAATGCGTAGTATTTCGGTCCAACAATTTCACTGGCAATAATATGCTAGTGGCTGAAATCTCACCCGGCAAATTGAAATTTGCAATTCACGAATATGCGAACATAAATTCTAGCCCAGAATATATTATACATCCATCAAATGTTAAAAAGCTGGTTTTCCCTGCTTCTAATAATAGAATTAGGAATCTCATAATACACGTGACATGAATTGACTAATCGTCGTCGGAGGAAAACACTATCTTCGAAGCTATCGCTATTTTTACACGTCCGAAAACTATTCGATACGCTTGACGCTAATATGTCAAAACAAACGGATTTGCGGTCGATATGGGGAAAAAAAAGCCCGAATTAGAAGTTGAGGAGAAATGTTGCAATGAAAGTTCGTCAGTTTCGGAGAATATTGGAATGAAAGTTAGAAAATTCAAGTAATTAAACAAACTTAAACAATCAGCATTTTTCTTTTCCTTTATTTACGATACCAAAAAGTACACAAGTTGTGAGACAGAAAAAAAAGCTTAGCAATATCATTACTGTGCCAAAGTAGCATAAATTAAATTTGATAATACATTTTAAATTCATAAGCTGTTTTATACATATTTATGATAAATCATAATAATCATGAATATGTATAACAACAGCTTACACATAATATAACAATAAACATTTGGCTCCGTATCATGTATTGGGACCCCTGTTTTTTAGGGAGGGACTCCCCGATTTTACATAACTGCATCCCAAGGACTCCCAACATTTTGTACAAATTACAATTATCTCAATTTTTACTATATTGCTTCCAAATTTTGTGATTTTAAGTTTTTACTCAAATGATAAAGTAAGGAATGTTTTGAAAAAGACATAGTATGCAACAGTGCGACTAGCATATTTTGTCCGTTATGCTACTACATTATGCATGTTTATTTTTTTTAAATAAAAAAATGTTTTACCCATACATTTTCACACTTATCCGTATACACCCAGTATATTACAGTATATATTGAACATTTCCAGATGTCTCTTTTAAAATATATATGGACAAAGATTATTTATAATCATGAAATAGACTAGATTGTCTAAAAACTACTAAGTTTTAAAGCAAGTTTAAAACAAACAAAAAACATAATTCGTTACCAGTACTTCAGTACTTTGATATTCCTTACCATAAGAAAGTAGTCTCAATATAATTATGTATGTTACACATATTGCATTGTAACAGGATATGCTAATAAAAATATAAAATTGCATACCCAGTACAGAAACCGAGACTACCTAAGCAAGATGGATCTGCATTTCGATGCGTCAAAAGGCTTTTGATATCATTGTGGTAGAAGAAGAAATTGTTTATAATCATTAATGAGCTCTTAGCTCTATGCAGTTATAAGTTATACTTTCATTTATAGAGACATTCCATATTACTTTTGCTTGGATGTTGTCTTCTGCTGTAGAATTGTTGTATGTAGGAAAGTGTTAAATTTCTTATTTTACCTCAAAATCCTTTGTTGAAGATACTGATCGACCAGGATGTTATTATATACCTGTAACCTCACAGTTTCTGCTGGGGGAAGTGTGTGGAAGATTGGTTTAACTTTGTCATGGTGTTGAATTTCTGTGTAATCAATCTTTCGTTGAACTGTCTGATGCAAGTATTCATGTTTGTAAATTCCTTAATTGATCTCAAAATGCTATTTGTTTCAAAGTTATACTTGGGCTTTAAGCCTTTAACTCTAGCTTTATGAAATGCTTTCAGCTCATTTCAACAACTATACTTTAATCCTCTCCCACATACAACAAATCTGCTGCAGACGACTTTAAACACATCTTTGCACATATATATGTGACAAATTTCCATATATGAAAGTATTGAAATTTCTCCTTTTTATGCCCCTGGAATCACCGATTCGGTGGGCATCTAGTTTTTGGTCTGTCTGTCTTGTCTGTCTCTTTGTCTGTCTGTCGAAAAAAACTTTAACCTTGACCACTACTTTTGAACCATAACAGGTACGGCTACCATATTTCACATGTGTATTCCTTGTGACATGACCTTTCTGTCAGTACCAAATTTTTTGACCTTGCGACCTTGACCTTTGACCTAGATGTTGCCATTCGGGGGGGTTCATCAGTGTTTCACAAATCAGTGTTTCACAAACACATCTTGTTTCACAATGTTATCAAAAGACGTGCTACAGAGGCCTCAGAAAGGGGATATATGAAATTTTCCATACTTTTGTCTTAAACGTTTACAAAGTTGTCGGCCATGGACAGACAAAAATTGTTCAAGAATCATCAATGGGAAAGAGTAAAGGAATTATCCTACCCCCTTTCTCACATCGTTTTTAAAGTTCTTATCTGGAATCCGGGGTGATCGAGTGGTTGGCGTCGGGGATTTCGAAACCGGGTGTCCCGGGTTCGATCCCCAGTCGCGGCACTTGTAACGGTCATGGTGGAGTGCCCTCGGGCAAGGCACATTTTCTAGCCTATTACTGGTTTGTTTACCCAGGGATCATGAATAAGTGAAACCCCAATAAATAAATAAATTAAAGTTCTTCTGAATAAGAAAAGTGGATAGGATTTCAAGAATGAACACAGGTCAATGTGATAAAGTAATCTCTTTCATTCCTGTTCCAAACAACATGCTTATTGGAGGTATTTGATAATTAACCACCCTTTCCCACATACAACAAATCTGCAGCAGACGACTTTGAAAACATCTTGGCAAAAACAAGGCAAATATCTATAAATTATGCTATGTTTAATTTATAAAGTTGAAAACATTGTAGCATAAGGAGAATTTGCTTGTTTTGAGCAATTTCTCCTTTTGTCAGATTGTTTTCAATAGTCGTCTGCTGCTGAAGACGTGTCTTATATGGGAAAGGGTTGAGGCAGTGGGAAATCTGCCCTTATGTATAAATACAGCTCATGCAGCAATCATTCAATCAATAGTGAATGTTACTGACATGTGTAAATACTTCAGTGTTACATCATTCTGCCCCCCCCTCAAGATACAACCCTTCACTAATGAACGAGGCTGCATTGGGCAGACGACTCAAGCAGCTGAGGAAAATTTAACCCTTTCCCTCATATAGACTATTTCTGACGCCTTTGCAGTAGATGGCTTTTTGAAAACATAGTGTCAAAAGAAAAAATTGCTCAAAACGAGCAATTTCTCCTTTTGACACAATGTTTTCCACTTGAAGTCATACTGTCATCCATTCAATTATAGAGATTTTCTATTTTTTGTTCAAAGTCGTCTGCTGCAGAATTGTCGTATGAGGGAAATGGTTAAAAATGGTAGTAATGTCTGCTCTCCTTGGCGTTTAACATTACGACAGACTGGCTGGTGTCAGGATAAATAAACCAGTAGAACTGGTATAGTTCCAAGAATGGTAGTAATGTCTGCTCTCCTTGGCGTTTAACATTACGACAGACTGGCTGGTGTCAGGATAAATGAACCAGTAGAACTGGTATAGTTCCATTGAAACACCGGTGATATAACGGGAAAAATTGTTGAAAGCGGCGTAAAACACCAAACAATCAATTAAGAAATCAGCTTCTGAGGACTCGGAACATTTTTAAATTTGGGAAAACTTGTTTTCTCTTTTGCACTCATTACGAAGGTTTTCAACTTTGGATTAAAATTATTCTGCAACTTTAATTATCAGAGAACAGAAGAGTAGCAGCTGAAAAAAGGAATATGACTGAGTACTACATGCGTATACATTTTGAAAACTTTGTTGCAAAAAGGAGTATTGCACATGATAAGCATTTTCTCCTTTCGCCACATTGTTTTCATCTCTATTCAATAATCATACTTTCATTCATGATAATTTCCTATTGTTTTGCTTAAATGTTTTTCGAATCATCTCCTGTGGATATATTGTATACATGTGGGAAAGTGTTAATGGAAATGTGTATTGACACCCTCAGCCTGCTAAATTCCTGTTACTTTCTAATCCAGACCTAGATAACTTGGAGTTTTTATTCCAAAACTCTTATTTGACAATCAAATCCTATGTTGTGTGTACTCAAAAAAATCGTCTCAGCAAGACGATTCTTTTGAGTACCCACAACATAGAGTTTGGTTAAGCCACAAGAGAGATATTGTGAGGAAAAGACCGGTTTATTCCTCCTTATCAGTCTAGTCTCTGATTATCTTCATCAAAAGGTAGTAATTAAGAGATCATGAATAAGTGAACTGTCGCCGTGATATAACTGAAATAATGTTGAAAGCAAAAGGAGAAATTGCTCATCTTATTTTGTCACAATGTTTTCGAAAGTTGTCGGCTGCAAACGCATCAAAATGCATATGTGGGAAAGATTTAAGTGGTAGTAAAATCGTTTCATGTTTACTTGGGAGTCTGGCAGCAGATTAATACCCTTTGAAGAAGAATCTTTTATAATAAAGCTAAAGCTTTTGATCTGTCTGTTAATAAATTCTTTGAACTCCCTCCTTCTTGTACAATGGATACAGTATATGTACCTTAATTGTTTCCCAGATGCATATTGCATAATATTATGCATCAAAGCAGAAAACTTTTAAAACATGGTGAAAAAAGGAGAAATTGCTCATTCTGTTTTCAACTATTCAATAATTATATTGTTACTTATTGACTTTCTGTATTTTTGCCCAGATGTTTTCAAAGTCATGTGCGGCAAATTTGTAGTATGTGGGAAAAGGCTTAATTGAGGATGGAATCCCAAGTTTTCTTCCTCCTTTTAGTCATACCAAAGCCATTGAATTAACCACTCCCACAATGCAGTCACAATTTGATGCATCTGCAGCAGACAACTTTTGAAAATGAAAGCTGCTGACTCATATGAGTTAACTGGTGAAGAAAATCTATAGTAGAAGACAATAACAAACATACCATGCTATGAATTTTCCATGTAGTTTTAATCAAATTAATCAATTTATACCTCAACCATGTCCTGTTAGCTCAGTAAGTATATATAGCGATGCAGGGTTGTTAAGTCGACCAACATTCTGTCTGAATGTCCTTAGACAAAATGCCACAAGCTCCATTTGTCTTCTTCCAATGTGCTAACTGTCTATGCGGACAAGGTCAGCCAGTAGCTGGGAAAGATTGATGTGTGGAGTACTAATCTGAGAAAGCCAGAAAACACATTGGAAGGTGAATTGGCCGCTGTGATATCGAGGGCTTGGTGTGAAATGGTTGTAACTTAAATTGGTATTTTTTTACCAAGGTTAATCACCTCGCCATAAAGTATTTATAAGCGTTAAATCATTAATCTTGGTTAACAGTGGAAATTTAGGTGCTCGTTCTGAGCAATGACACCTAAATTTGCATTGTTTACAAATGGGGTCAAAATTGCCCCTAAACCAGAGTTTTCAAAATAGGTTTTTAGTTACAACCGTTTCACGCCAAGCCCTCGATATGACTGAATAATTGTTGAAGAAGGCGTTAACCCTTTCCCTTATATAAACCCTTTCGGACGCCTCTGCAGCAGACGGCTTTTTGAAAACATAGTGACAAAAGAAGAAATTGCACAAAACGTGCAATTTCTCCTTTTGCCACAATGTTTTCCACTTTTAGTCATAGGTTATCCATTAAATTATAGAGATTTTCTATGTTTTGTCAAAATACGTTCAAAGTCGTCTGCTGCAGATTTGTTGTATGAGGGAAAGGGTTAAACCCCAGTCAACAACCAGCTTCTTTGGGAGTAGGACAGATTTAACCACAGTATCTCCTGAACTCTTCAATTTCTAAGCACTCTAGCGGCGGGTTTTGCCAACTGTTGATGACATTTGCAAAGTTTGGAACCAGATCAGACCTCACATAGTGCGGGGACTGATCTGAGATCCAAACTGCTTGACACTCAGATTCTATTTCAGTAAATATTTAGGGATTACAAATATCTTTTCAAAATTTTGCAGATGGCAATAATTATAGCAGACGAAAATAATTTAGCATGCAAAGAGTTTAATTCGAATTTTCATTCAAACAAATTACCTCTTTAAGTCTTGGCCTAAGTTGTCTTGCAACATGTACCCTGAAAGGTTTATTCATTTAATTAAAGTAAAATAACCATTTCCTAATTGAAAATTTTGTAGCAAAGGTGAAATTTCAATTTCTCCTTTTGTCACAATGTTTTCAAAAGTAGTCTGCTGCAGAAGCGTCAAAAAGTGTCTGTAACTGGGAAATGGCTGACTATTTGAAATGTTGCATGAAAAAAACAAGTTTTGGATGTAACTTAAATTGCAATTTCTTCTTTTGTCACAATATTGTCAAAAGTAGTCTGTTGGCGAGGCGTCAGAATGTGTCTGTTAGTGGGGAATGGTTGACTAAGTGAAATGTTGCATAAAAACAAGTTTTGGATGTAACTAGTGGTGATATAACATTGTAGGCGTTATAATCTTGGCTTAATGACTCAGCCATGTATTATTAATATTAACCCTTTCCCACATACAACAATTCTACAGCAGATGACTTTGAACATATTTCCTCAAAATATAGAAAATCTCTATATAATTGAATGGATAACCTATGACTAAAAGTGGAAAACATTGTGACAAAAGGAGAAATTGCACGTTTTGTGCAATTTCTTCTTTTGTCACTATGTTTTCAAAAAGCCGTCTGCTGCAGAGGCGTCTATATGAGGGAAAGGGTTAATATTAGTTAACCCTTTCCTACAATCAACAAATCTGCAGCAGACGACTTTTAAAACATATAGGCCAAAAAACCTCTATGAATAAAAGTTAAATTATTGAATAGAGTAGAAAACATTGCGGCAAAAAGAGAAGCAACTGATTAGCTTTGGTGAGCAAATTTATCTCCTTTTGCCACAATGTTAATTCAAATGCCTTCTGCTGTAGATGTGTCAAAACGCTTCTCAAAGTGGGAAAGGATTAAGGGAATTATTATAATACTTGAATATTATTATTGGACATTAATCCCGGTAGGCTAAATCTATTTATAACTTTACTTGATATATTATGCTCTGAGTCAACTTTGAAAACTTATACATAAATGAACTATTGAATATAGGCGAAAAACCTTGTGGCAAAGGGAGAAATTGCTCAGTGCACACTGTTTTCAAAAGATGTCTACTGCAGATGAGTCGGAATGGGTCTTCATGTCTGAAGGGTTAGACCCTTAGCTATGATAACACTGAAAGTGACAATCATTAAATATGATAATATGTAAGCAATAAAGATTTCCATAGATAGCCACAGGATATACTTGTCTATTTATTTAATTGCTAATTATAGTTAATTATAGTTTCTTTGTTTCCTTAACAGTGATGTATTTATGACCATCCCCTCCTTATATAAATTAACCCATTCCCACATAATGACACATTTCGCTGCCTACAGCAGACAACTTTTGAAAATATTGTAGGAAAGGGAGTAATTGGTAAAGATGAGCAATTTCCCCTTCTTGTCACAATGTTTTCAATTCAATTAAAGAAACTTTTTTCAGATTTTTGCCTAGATGTTTTCGAAGTCATCAGCTAAAGATTTGTTGTATGTGGGAAAGGGTTCAAACTAAAACAATTTCCTCCCTTCAGGATACATTAACCCTTTCCCTCATACGACAATTCTGCAGCAGACGACTTTGAACTTCTATTTTGTCAAAACATAGAAAATCTCCATAGTTGAATGGATAACCTATGACAAAAAGTTGAAAACATTGTGGCAAAAGGAGAAATTGCACGTTTTGTGCAATTTCTTTTTTTGTCACTATGTTTTCAAAAAGCCGTCTGTTGCAGAGGCGTCAGAAAGCGTCTATATGAGGGAAAGGGTTAAACATGTAATAAACATGTAATAACAAGTTGTCTTCTGCAAAGGCTATAGAAAGTGTCTATAGACGGGTATGGGTTAAACATGATAAACATCTATATAACTGAGTCACATAAAAGCCAGAGGGCAAGGTGGAGGAGGGGGAGATTCGGATATATACTTGCACTCTGGTTTTTGCGTAGTATATATAAGTATATAGTTAGTGTCAGCGAACAGTGAAGAATGAGATGAGACTTAAGTGACTTGCCACAATGTTTTCAACTGGTCTCAATAATTATACTTTCTTTTACAGACATTTTTCATTTTTTTGCCACAATGTTTTTAAAAGTCATCTGCTGAAGGTACTTCTCAAAGTATAGACTATGTGGGGGATTGGTTAACACTTTCCCACATACAACAAATTTGCAACAGACGACTTTGAAAACTCCCTTTAAATGAAAGTACAATAGTTGAATAGAGTTGAAAAACATGTTGGCAAAAGGAGAAATTTGCTCGTTTTGAGCAATTTCCTCTTTTGTCGCCGTGTTTTCAAAAAGCCGTCTGCTGCAGGTGCGTCAGAAAGCGTCTATGTGAGGATGGATTAAATAGAAAGCTTACAGAAGCACAGGACTGAAGAATGAAGTCAGCCAATGTTTGTAATAAACAAGAATAATGAAGTCAGCCAATGTTTGTAATAAACCAGAATATATATATAATGAAGTCAGCCTATGTTTGTAATAAACAAGTTGTTTATCACAAAATTAGACCGTTTTTACCACCTTCAGGTCAGGTCACATTATATGGTCATCATCACACGTCATGTGACACATTAAGACTATAAAGGTGCTTGACCTTTTTATTGACATGTGTCCGTAACCGTTCCCCTCTGAATAAAAGTGACTTTAACCAGAGGACTGAACCCTTTCCCTCATATAGACGCTTTCTGACGCCTCTGCAGCAGACGGCTTTTTGAAAACATTGTGACAAAAGAAAAATTGCCCAAACAATTAAATTCTCCTTTTGCCACAATGTTTGCTACTTTTAGTCATAGGTTATCCATTCAATTATAGATATTTTCTATTTTTGACAAAATCTGTTCAAAGTCGTCTGCTGCATAATTATCGTATGAGCTAGGAAAGGGTTAATTAGCTAGCCTAAGGAATGTGTAAACTGATCTTTTCCCATTAGTATATCTCCCTTATGACTTATCAAAAATGTTGTGGGTACTCAAAAGTATTGTCTCATTGAGACGATTGTTTTGACTACAAACAACATAGGGTTAATCCTCATGTATAGACACTTTCTGTACTCTCTGCAGCAGATGACTTTTGAAAACATGTTTTCAACATTTTGCGTTAATTATACTTTCATTTATAGAGATTTTCTGGGTTTTTGCCAACATGCTTTCAAAGTCTTCTGCTGCAGGTTTGCTTTATCTTGGAAAGGGTTAAAGCATCAAATAAAGGTTTTGTGATGTGAAACGACACCCGGTGCATATCTAGAACTCTGTTTAACCATTCCCACAATTATTTTCTGTTTCTTTTTTGTGCTTAGTAGGTATTTGTTCCTTGTTAGTAACCATTTCCCTCCTTGGTGCTCATGGTTGTGGGGTAAGCCTTACTACTGATACTTTTTTAACCCTTTCCCTCATATAGACGCTTTCAGAATCTGACGCCTCTACAGCAGACGACTTTTTGAAAACATAGTTACAAAAGAAGAAATTGCTCAAAACGAGCAATTTCTCCTTTTGCCACAATGTTTTCCACTTAAAGTCATAGGTTATCCTTTCAGTTATAGAGATTTTCTATTTGTTCAAAAAATATGTTCAAAGTCGTCTGCTGCAGAATTGTCGTATGAGGAAAAGGGTTAAAAAAGACAAGAAAGACATGTATAATGGTAATTAGTAGTTTAACCAAACACACAATAAATCTGCAGCCGATGACTGATAATATTTTAATACAAATATAATTAACCCAAATAAATGAATATTTAATAGTTGAATATTTAAAGTTAAATTTGAAAACATTGTGTCAAAGAGAGAAATTGCTTACCATGAGCTATTTCTCCAATAGTCACAATGTTTTCATAAATAAGATTGCTGCAGAGTCTTCAGAAAGTGTCTGTATGTAGGAAAGGGATAAAAGGCAAATTGACAAATGTATTTCTCTATTCTTTCAGAGGGTTGTGTAGCATTGTACGACGGTGTACAGAAAAGAAAACTGGGAAAGAATATGCAGTCAAAATTATAGATATTAGCGGAGAAAAGGTCGAGAACTACCAAGCAGAGCAAACCAAACAGGACACAATTCGTGAGATTAACATTTTACGAATGTGCACTGGGCATCCACAAATAAGTAAGTGACAATGTTAACATTAGGACAAATTTGTACTACATGATTGTATTCTGTAACAAATTCCGATTGCCTTACTTTAATGCCTTTGCAGCAGACAAGCTTTCAGCTTATATTTATCATGCTTGCGGTCTCCTTCCTCCTGACTTGACCAGTACTCGCCGAATTATTGTGGAAACTCCAAAAGCTGAACCCGCTCATCCCCGAATTTGAACCCTGGACTTCTGCTACTTCACCGCTTTCTTCCACTCAAGTTATTGTGACTATAATAACTCATCTTTCACTTAGGGACTAACAGTCTTTGTGGGAAGTTTATTGCCTATTGAAATTGATGGATGTTGTGTTGGGTACTGGTGTGCGAAAAATCAGGAAACATTATAAGAAGGTGCACTGACCGTCATCATATAATAAAAATACTGTTGAAAACAGCATTAAGCCAATCGATCAACAAAGCTTTAATCTCATAGAATGACTGAAAGTAAACAATTATTCTGATCAAATTCAGAATAAAATGTTAACGCCTTTCCAAACTGCAGATGACATTTGAATATATTGTGGCAAAAAGATAAATTGCTCATAATGACCAATTTCTGCTATTGTCATAATGTTTTAGCAACTCCATTCAACAAAAAAATAATCTTAACCCTTTCCCTCATATAGACGCTTTATGATGCCTCTGCAGCAGACAGCTTTTTGAAAACATAGTGACAAAAGAAGAAATTGCACAAAACGTGCAATTTCTCCTTTTGCCACAATGTTTTCCACTTTTTGTCATAGGTTATCCATTCAACTATGGAGATTTTCTATGTTCTGACAAAATATGTTCAAAGTCGTCTGCTGCAGATTTGTCGTATGAGGGAAAGTGTTAATAGAGACTTTCCATATTTTTGCCAAGATGAGTACAAATACGCCTCAGGTGCAGATTTGTAGATGTGGTATTAAGGGTTAAAAGCCCAAAATACATTTTGTATATGACTTGCAGAGCTCTAGATAAGGAGCGTTTTGCTTGTTCTAAAATCCTTATTTTATCCTCTAATCCTATGTTGTGGGTACTCAAAAGAATCGTCTCAATGAGACAATTATTTTGAGTACCCACAACATAGGGTTTGGTTGGATAATAAGAGAGTTATTATGGGGAAAAGAGCTGTACAACCCTCCTTATCTGGACCTATGACTCAACTCGCCTACCGTAATAATATAACCACAAATATGTGCACAATCATGACATACCTTGGGGTCACAAATTGATTATGTAAAAGGCAAAGTTAGTTTTATGGCCTAAAATGCATACCTGTATTTTCATTATCATGAGTATGTGCAAAACACTGTAACAATATCTTTCAAAAACATTTACGGAGGTCTAAACAAGTCTTAACCCTCTTTATCTCTCATACAACCCAACCTAACCAAACCCTATGTTGTGGGTACTCAAAAGAATCCTCATACTGATCAAATAAAGATTTTAGAATACTGAAGGATTAGTAAAGTGGGAGTTAAATCATCTTTTACCCACAATATTTCTCTTATAACTCAACCAAACCCTATGTTGTTGGTACTCAAAAGAAACGTCTCAGTGAGTACTCACAACATAGGGTTTGAGTGTCAATTAACCCTTTCCCACATACAATAAATCTGCAGCAGACGACTTTGAAAACTTCTAGGCAAAAACGTGGAAAATCTCTATAACTGCAGGTATAATTGCTGAAAAAAGTGGAAAACATTGTGGCAAATGGAGAAATTGCTCGTTATGAGCAATTTCTCCTTTTATCACATTGTTTTCAATAGTCCTCTGCTACAGAAAGAGTCTTTATGAGGGAAAGGGTTATGGACTTGAACTCTGTTAATTAACCCTTTCCCTCATATAGACGCTTTCCGGCGCCTCTGTCAAGCAGACGACTTTTGAAAACATTGCGACAAAAGAAGAAATTGCTCATCATGAGCAATTTCTCCTTTTGCCACAATGTTTTCCCTTTTAGTTATTGGTTATCCATTCAATTATAGAGCTTTTCCATTTTTTGACAAAATGTTTTCGGCTGCACATTTGTTGTATGTGGGAAAGGGTTAAATACTTTGCATTATCTAGGGCTCTGTCATTAAATTTTTAGTTACAACACTATTGCCCCGAGTCCATTACATCCTGTTATGTAGTAAATATAGTGTGAGAGGTTATAGTAAAGATTTAACCATTTCCCACATATAACAAATCTTAAGTCAAAAGTCAATCTCACAAGCTATATTAATCTACATGAATTGGCTAACGGTCTATATGGAAAAGCAGCCACTGAGTGGGTTGTTTGGAAAGATTGTTTTGTACTGGTTTGAGAAAGCCAGGAAACACTTGGGAAGCTGAACTTGCCGCAGTGATAGGACTTAAAAATTGTTGAAAATAGCAGTACAACCCAATCAGGAAAAATAGCATTATGGGGAATATACTGTTCAGATACTGATAATTATTTTGTCCGACATTTAGGTTTCTGAATCTGTGTGGATATAATCAAGATCAAGTCCTCCTTTCTGAGGGAACGTCATTTCTTGATATTGCTATTTTCTGTTTCAGTTGAGCTCCATGACGCATTTGAAACTCCCACGTTTATTTTTCTAGTCTTTGAATTGTAAGTACCCTTTACCCTTTCATTCAGAATTTATGTCAAATTAACCCTTTCCCTCATACGGCAATTCTATAGCAGACGACTTTTGAACGTATTTTGTCAAAAAATAGAAAATGACTAAAAGTGGAAAACATTGTGGCAAAAGGAGAAATTGCACGTTTTGTGCAATTTCTTCTTTTGTCACTATGTTTTCAAAAAGCCATCTGCTGCAGAGGCGCCAGAAGGTGTCTATATGAGGGAAAAGGTTAATACATGTACTGAACACATTCACAATTGTGCTTTGCAGACTCATCAGATGAAAACATTGTGGCAAAAGGAGAAATAGATAGATCATTATTGGGAATAAATATGCTCTTTTTTAGCCTTTACCTGACATATCTTTTTGCTTGAAGACATATTAAAGGGAAA
This sequence comes from Serripes groenlandicus, assembly GCA_031761405.1. Lineage (NCBI taxonomy): Eukaryota > Metazoa > Mollusca > Bivalvia > Cardiida > Cardiidae > Serripes > Serripes groenlandicus. The sequence continues at coordinate 29,260,179 of JASEVX010000003.1, forward strand.
TTTTGTAACATCTAGATGTTTCAGAATTAAAAACTTTTATCCTGTGTTCGGAACATTGTAGAAAAAGAAGAAATTGTTATAAAAAATACAATTTTCCTTTAATTTTTGTGTCACCTTGCGTAGCATGGTAGGCACTTAGGGATTACTTATTTTTTTGCCAGGCGTCTGTCTGTCTGTCCATCACACTTTTTCGTCACACTTTCAATGAGCAGGTGCAGATGACACACATGCTCCGTGGAGCACGGAGCACTCCATTCTAGTTTTAATAGGCATTACCTAAAGAGGCTTCAAAATTCAACTATATTGGGGAATTGGTAAATATCAAATTCTGCTTAACCCTTTCCAACATACAGACACTTAGTGAAGCCTTTACAAGAGATGACTTTGGAAAACATTGCGGCAAAACTCATTTCAATAATTACATTTGTTGCTGCTGATTGATGTACGTTTGAAAGGGTTAAATTCAAACTAACATGTTTAGATAAATTAGTTTTGCAATAAACAGTGACCTATTAATCCCTTTCCTACATGTCATAAATCTGCAGCAGATGTCTCGGCAAAAATATGGAAATCTCTATGAATGAAAGTACAAATATTTAATAGAGAAAACATTATGGAAAAGGGAGATTTTGCTGCAGATGCAATAAAATATGTCTGTATATGGTTAGCTTTATTTTACAGGCCGAGTCCCTGTAGCTCAGTTGGTAGCGATGCAGCCTGTCAATACAGGTGTTGCAAATTTGAATCCCAGCTCGGCAATCTTTCTTTCTGATGTTTTACATAAGTCATTATGACAAGCATCATTTGTCCTTAACCAATGGAATAACAGTCTATATATGGAGAAGCAGCCAGTTGCTCGGAAAGACTGTTGTGTGGAGTGCTGGTGTAAGAAAGACAGGAAACACATGGTTAGGTGATCTGGCCAACCAGATATGATTGTAAAGTTGTTGAAAACAGCATTAAACCCGAAATCTAATATTGGATCAATTAATTTTTCAGGTGTAAGCAGGGTGAGCTGTTTGACTACCTTACAGAGGTGGTTACGCTCTCTGAAAAACGTGCAAGGTAAGGATAAGACTGAAACCTTTCTCTCATACAACAATTCTGCAGCAGACGACTTTGAACATGTTTTTTCAAAAAATAGAAAATCTCTATAATTGAATGGATAACCTATGACTAAAAGTGGAAAACATTGTGGCAAAAGGAGAAATTGCTTGTTTTGAGCAATTTATTCTTTTGTCACTATGCTTTCAAAAAGCTGTCTGCTGCAGAGGCGTCGGAAAGCGTCTATATGTGGGAAAGTGTTAAGTTAACCCTTTTCAACATATGTTTCACATTTCAATACATCAGCAGCAGATGACTGTCAGAAACTTTATGGCAAAAGAAGTTTGCTTTATGAGCAATTTTTCATTTTGCATCAATATTTTCATTTTTGTTATAATTATGTAAACATTTATGGAGAGTTTCCAGATTTATGCTTAGATGTTTCAAAAGTAGTCTGCTGCAGATTTGTTTTGTGCTAAAAGGGTAAGGTATTATATATTTGCACACAATCTCTTCTTCTCTCTGGCACATATTCCCCCAATTCATATGTTTCTAACTGACTGTCAAAATTGTCACGTCTTGTTAACATTTTGTCCAGATTGAAAACTTTAGCAGAAGAGTAGTCAATATGGACAAATAAAACATGAAAGTCAGACTAGACTGGAAAACTTCACTGGCAAAGGAAAGAGATGTTAAAAAATACAATCAATCAAACCCATAACAGGCAACGAAGTTATTGTTCATTATGTGAAAATTCTCTTTTGTCCACAATGGTTTTCTCAAGTTATCTACTTAAGACGTGTACAAAGTATTCTTTATAAAAGACAAGTAAGCCAATTGATCAAATGGTTTCCTTTTTAATTTCAGAGTGATTATGAAACAGCTGCTCACAGCATTAGAGTATTTACACAGTAAAAATATAGTACATAGAGATTTAAAGGTGAGTGATTAGATAATGTTTGAATATCAAAGGTCAACTTGACCTTTTTGACTGCCAGGTGTATGTGTTTCAAAATTGCTAGGCTTTAAATTCCATTAACCCCCCTGTCCTTCATACAGCATATCTGCACAAGATGCCTTTGACAACATCTAACATAGAAAAAAAATCTATATAAATACAAGTATAATAACTAAATAAGAGTTAAACAAAATTGTGGCAAAAGGATAATGCTCATCATGAGCAATTACTGCTTTTGCCATAATGTTTTCAACATGCATTTCTTGCAGAGGTGTTAAAATGCATCTATGAGGGAAAGGATTAAAGATGTTTTCAAAATATACAATGTGTCATATCCTTGTAACATATTATTTGATTGAGCTTGGAAGTCAACAAGTTAAACTTGTAACCCCTTTCCCACCTATAGACGCATCTGCAGCAGACATCTTTTGAAAACAAAAGGAGAAATTGCTAAAAACGAGCAATTTTTTCCTTTTGCCCCAATGTTTTCAACTTTTATCAGTAATTATACCTGCAATTATAGAGATTTTCTATATTTTTGAGTAGACATTTTCAAATTCGTCTGCTGCTGCAGATTTGTTGTATGTGGGAAAGGGTTACCTCACATTTATAGGACTTCAATATGAGGTTAGTCTGGTTGAATAACAGGAAGAAATAGATAACCCTGAAATGATTCTCCAACCTTTCCCACATAAAGATGCATTTTGATAAATCTGCAGCTTTCAACTTTTGAAAAAAAATCTGGCAAGAAGAGATTGCTTACAATCAGCAATTTCTTCTTTGCTGCTCTGTTATCACCTCTTCTCAATAATGATATATTTTAATTTATAGAGATTTTCAATAATACTGTCTTGTTGTTTTCAAAGTCTTCTTGTTCGCATTAATATTATGTCAACAGTAATTGAGAAAGGGTTAGATTATTGAACACTGCTACAGAAGCCTGTTTGTTACTGATTGGTGTTCCACATGTATCAATCTGCTGCAGATAAGTTAAACCCTTACCTCATACAGACGCTTTCTGACACCTTTTCAGTGTACGATTTTTGAGAAAAAAAATGGGGTAAAAGAAGAAATTGCTCATAATGGGCAATTTCCCCTCTTGCCTAAATGTTTTTCAACTCTTATTAACCCTTTCCCTCATATAGACGCTTTCTGATGCTTCTGCAGCAGACAGCTTTTTGAAAACATAGTGACAAAAGCAGAAATTGCTCAAAATGAGCAATTTCTCCCCTTTGCCACAATGTTTTCCACTTTAAGTCATAGGTTATCAATTCAATTATAGAGATTTTTAATTTTTTGACAAAATATGTTCAAAGTCGTCTGCTGCAGAATTGTCATATGAGGGAAAGGGTTAACTCTATTCTTTCAATTATAAAATAGATGACTATAGAGTTTTAATGATATGAAGGGTTTTCCTGACTTTCTTCCCTTTGGGAGACCTCATATACAAAGATATTTCAATTATAGATATTTTTCCTTTTTTTGCCTACATGTTTTCAAAGGCGCATGCTGCAGATATTTTATATGTGGGAAAGGATTGAGACATTTGGAGTAAAATATTAGAAATATCTAGAAATTAAATAATCAAAATTACATGTATAAATATGAGCCGTTCCATGAAAAAACCAACATTATAGACTGTGTAAAGTATTGATCCAGATCAGCCTAAGCTTGCCATGCAGGCTAATCGGGGCAGACACTTTTCACCTCCTGTGGATTTTCAGGAATAATTTCTCTATACCTCTATCCCGCAGATCTGGGTCGATACATTACGCAGTGTCCTTAATGTTGGTTTTCTCGTGGATCGGCTCATATATATTCAATATAGTTAAAAACATTGTGCTTAAAGGAGAAATTGCTCACAAAGTTTTCAAAATAGGCTCCAGAACTATTAAAATTTAATCAGTGCTCAGAAATGTGCTCAAGTATCTGATTAGTCAGAGGCAAATTCGTTTTCCAAATTGAACAATTAGTAGTCTTATTTGGAGTATAGTGCTCATTTCAGAGCACTGAGAACGTTTTCAGAGTTTTATAGTTTCGAACCCACATGTTGCTAATACGTCGGCATATGGTAAAGGGTTTAAATTGTGACAAAAGAACATTTCAATTTTATTTTACAGCCAGAAAACATTTTACTAGACGATGATCTGAATGTAAAAGTATCAGATTTTGGTTTTGCCACAGTACTCGGTCCTGATGAGGAACTCACAGGTAGGTTGTGACCCAGGTCTTCAACAACTTTGACTGTCACCCAGGGGTGATTAGAGCCTCAACCTTGGATGCAGGAGACCAGGGTTTGATCCTCTGTCTGTCATACCAAAGACTTGGTAAAAATGGTAGTGATGGCTTCCTTGGCGCTCAGCATTACGACTGACTCTCCCGTGCCGGCATAAGTGGATCGTTTCTACTGGTAACTTACTCATGAAACACACTGAATTAACTGGAAAATTGCCAAAGTGTTGTAAATAACTGTAAAATAAACAGGTTTTCACCATATTTGATTAGAGAATTGATGTCCATAATAGGGTGGTTGGGCGAGCGGGAGGGTGTGTTTGATTTACAGGCTTTGAACTTCAGATTCTGCTCACTAACTTTCTTTAACCCTTTTCCATATGTAACAAATCTGCAGCAACCTACTTTAAAAACATAAAAGCAAAATTGAAGAAATTCACTATAAAAAAGAGTATAATTACTGAAAAGAGTTGAAAACATTACTCATTATAAATAAATGAGTAATTTCTCCTTTTGCAGCTGTGTTTACAAAGTCCCCTGCTGTAGATCATGTGGTTATTTGTGTCCACAAGTCAGAAAGGGTTAAGTGGTTGGATGGCTTAAAGAGAAAAGAAGCCTTGTGATATGGTCACCTTTGAAGATCTGATTTTGTTGCTATGTTTCGTCTCTTGTTAGCAACGAACAATTTCTGCTTTTGCCACAATTCAATTATAATACTTTCATTTATAGAGATTTTCCATATTTTTGACTCGATGTTTTCAATGTAGTCTCTTGTATGCTTGAAAGGGTTAACCCTTCCCTCATATAGACGCTCTCTGACGCCTCTGCAGCAGACGGCTTTTTGAAAACATAATGACAAAAGAAGAAATTGCACAAAACGTGCAATTTCTCCTTTTGCCACAATGTTTTCCACTTTTTGTCATAGGTTATCCATTCAATTATGGAGATCTTTTATGTTTTGACAAAATACGTTCAAAGTCGTCTGCTGCAGAATTGTCGTATGCGTGAAAGTGTTAAATCTACCTATTATGCTGCAATATAATCTTAGAATTAACTTGTTGTATTTCAGAGCTATGTGGTACACCAGGTTATCTTGCACCGGAAGTATTATCAGTAGCGATGTATGATGACGTTCCCGGTTACCGACACGAAGTTGACATGTGGGCATGCGGAGTGATCATGTACACGCTACTGTGTGGAGCTCCGCCATTCTGGCATAGAAAACAGATGCAGATGTTACGAATGATCATGCAGGGCAATTACAAGTTTGGAAGTCCAGAATGGGATGATATAAGTGTGACGGCCAAAGATTTGGTAAGATTTCACTATACCATTTATGCATGTCAGCAGCAGATGACTGAAAACATTTAGGATGTTTTTTGGAAAATCTCTATATTGGAAAGTTAAACTATTGGAAAGAGTTGAAATTAAAAGTATCTGTATAACCTTAACCCTTTCCCACCTACGGATGCATTTGCAAGCAATTTCTCCTTTTGCCACAATGTTTTCAACATTTTTCAGTAATTAAATCTTCATATATGGAGATTTTCTATGTTTTTGCGCAGATGTTTTCAAAGTCTCTGCTGCAGATTTGTTGTATGTGGGGAAAGGGTGAAAGGACAAAAAATAGAAAATCTTGACAATTAAAAGTTCAATAATGACGTTGAATGGAAAACAATTTGAGGAAATTGGGAAAAAAACGCTTTTCTTGCAGCAAATTCTCCATTGATTGCTGCAGTATTGTAAGACTTTTCTTTGCAACATCTGCAACAGACAACTTGAATAACATTTTGGTAAAATTATGAAAAATCTCTTGAAATGAAAGGGATAATAAAAGAACAGAGTTCAAAACATTGTGGCAAAAGAAGGATTGTTCATATATTCCCAATTTCTCTGTCTTCACAATGTTTACAAGAGACATCTGGAGGGCTTGGCGTGAAACGGTTGTAACTAAAAACCTATTTTGAAAACCCTGGTTTAGGGGCAATTTTTACCCCTTTGTAAACAATGCAAATCTCAGAACGAGCAATGGCACCTAAATTTCCATTGTTTACCAGGTAAAATGATTTAACGCTTATAAAGACTTAATGGCGAGATGATTAACCTCGGTAAAAAAATACCAATTTAAGTTACAACCGTTTCACGCCTAGCCCTCGATCTGCTGCCTGAGGTGTCAAAATGCGTATGTATGGGGGGAAAAAAATAACCCTTTCCCTCATATATTCTTTCTGACGCCTCTACAGCAAACAGCAAACGAGCGATTTCTCCTTTTGGCACCATATTCTCAACTCTTTTCAATTATTGTACTTTCATTTAATGGGAGTTTGCAAAAAAAATCGGATATGTTTTCAAACTCATTGATTTCAGGAATTTTGTTCAGTAGAATAACAAAACTGCATAAATTACTCTTGTTAACCCTTTCCCTCATATTACAATTCGACTTTGAACATATTTTGTCAAAAGACAGAAAATCTCTTATAATTGTGGGATAACCTATGACTTAAAGTGGAAAACATTGTGGCAAAAGGAGAAATTGCTCGTTTTGAGCAATTTCTTCTTTTGTCACTATGTTTTCAAAAAGCTGTCTGCTGTAGAGGCGTCAGAAAGCGTCTATATGAGGGAAAGGGTTAATCAATCATGTTGATTATAGTTCCAGTGAAAAACAACCTCTCATTTCATACCTGTTGTTCACACCTCGTCAATGTCATCACCTGGTACCTTTAGAAATAGAACTTCATGTAATATAACCAATATAGGGTATAAAAGTTGGAAGAGAAAATCAAAATAAAATGCATACCAAGTGTACTCAGTCTTATTGATGTCTTGAGTTGAATTTCGTATTATTTTCTCATCACACTTTGTATGTTAGATACAGTGTGAGGTTTGGTTCAAACCTGTATTGGATTTGCCTCTGCTGGTTTTTATGTTAGAAAAGATGGTGCATGATGTAGGTTATACTCTTTTATTTCTACTAATCTAAGACTTGGACTTAACTCTTTCGCACATGCAGACGCATTTTAATGTCTCTGCAGCAGATGAAGTTTCAAAGCATTGTGGCAAATGGAGAAATTGCTCCTAAAGAGAATTTCTCCAATTGCAACTATGTTTTACAATTTATTCAATAATCAAACTTTCATTTATAGAGATTTTCAAATTTTAAAAGTCATCTGTTGCAGATTTGTTGTATATGGGAACAACTGCAAATGTATTAGTGTGGCAAATGGAGAAATTGTTCAACATGAGTAATTTCTCCTTTTGTCATAATGTTTTGAAATGACTCCGGAAGTGGGAAAGGGTTAACAAGCAAGGTAATAAGTAACTACTTTTTATGTTTAATTTTAACCCTTTCCCACATATAGACGCTTTCTGACGCCTCTGCAGCAGACAGCTTCTGGAAAACATAGTGACAAAAGAAGAAACTGCTCAAAACAAGCAATTTCTCCTTTTGCCACAATATTTTCCACTTTTAGTCATAGGTTATCCATTTAATTATAGGATTTTCTATTTTTCGACAAAATATGTTCAAAGTTGTCTGCTGCAGAATTGTCGTATGTGGGAAAGGGTTAAATAAAAAATATACATTTGTATATAACTTTTTTAGGCACATGCATAGGTCTATGAGGGTCATGGCGCTCCACCTTCATACCTACCTTATAATAATGTTGTATCAATAAATATTTGTTAGTACTACTGTCTTGTACATAGAAAAGATACATGTTATATGTTTTAACTCTTTCCCATATGCGACAAATCTGCAGCTTTGACTTTGAAAAAACATACACACAAAAATTGGAAACTCCCTTTAAATGAAAGAACACTGATTGAATAGAGTTGAAAACCAAAAGGAGAAATTGCTTGTTTTGAGCAATTTCTTCTTTTGTCGCCATGTTTTCAAAAAGTCGTCTGCTGCAGAGGGGTCAGAAAGTGTCCTTATGACGGAAAGGGTTTAATGATGTTATAAAATTACATTGTTTATACTTTAAGATATCAAAGATGTTGGTTGTAGACCCGAAACAAAGAATGACTGCCATAGAGGCCTTAGAACATCCATTTTTCAAGAGAGAGGTTGTGCCAAAAAAGAAGTTCAATGCGAAGAGGACATTTAAGGTAATGAATCAACACTTTCCAACTTACAGAGCCATTTTGACGCATCTGCAGGAAGCCATAGTGAAAACTCTTAAAATCATCTCCTGAAAATAAGAGTTTGATTTTCAAACAATTCTACTTTTAATAAAATTTTCCCTGGGCGACTCTGTAACAGAATTTTTCGAGTCACATTGATTAGTCTTAATTCCTTGCCACAAGATGATGGCGCTGTTTTTCTTTATATGGCTTTCGTGAACACTTAAAAATGTTGTCCTCCAAAAGTATTAGGCCGATTATGTATTGTCTTATGGCAGTTTACACATACTTGCCCTCTTGTTCCACAATGTTTTGACAAATAATCTATGGAATGGGCATCTAAGGCTTCTGTACGAGTCAAAAATATCACTGATGGATACATCTTTTCCCATTTATTGGCGCTTTTTGACACCTCTGCTGCAGACGACTTTTTAACTTAATTTTTACACTTCCATCCATCTTGTTATTTTATATATTAGCCATGATGATTTCAAAGTCGTCTGCTGCAAAATTGTATATGGGAAAGGGCTAAATACATTAAATTTCAATTTCAGGCAATGGTCCTCTGCGTGAATTTCTTCCACCGTTTACAATTCTTTTACAACAATCCACTGCCAGTCTCTATACAAACTGTTCAAGAAAATCCCTACAGTGTTAAGTTAGCGCGTAAACTCATGGACGGTTGTGCGTTTAGAATGTACGGACACTGGGTGAAGAAGGCTGACAATCAGAACCGTGCAGCATTATTCGAACATATTCCCCGCGAGGAGTGGCACAGCACTTATCCTAGATGATTAAAGTTGTTTTGTTAATCTTTTTTTAAGCATTGATAAACAGTTTTATAAACCTTTAACCCTTTCCCTCATACGACAATTTTGCAGCAGACGACTTTGAACATATTTTGTCAAAAAAAAGAAAATCTCTAAAATTGAATGGATAACCTATGATTTAAAGTGGAAAACATTGTGGCAAAAGGAGAAATTGCTCATTGGAGCAATTTCTTCTTTTGTCACTATGTGTTCTTAAAGCTGTCTGCTGCAGAGGCGTCAGAAAGCGTCTATATGAGGGAAAGGGTTAACACATACAGACATAAATAGACACATCTGCAACATTTTGAAAACATAATTAGCAATTTTGCCTTTTGCCACAATGCCTGAAACTATTCAACAAATATACTTTCATTTATAAAGATTTTCTATGTTTTTGCCCAGATGTTTTCAATGTTGTTTTCTACATATTTGTTGTATGGGAAAGGGTTAAATAAAAGGTCAAGCCTGGATAAAAAGTTTTTTTAAAAAAGGTTTTCAACTCGGTATGAATTTTACAAAGAAATGTCTAATGTCTGTGTGGCATAATTTGAAAAGATTCAAGTTTTGGAATCAAGAATTCTTAAGTAAGACACACACAAAATACTGATCATAATGATATTTACCCTTTCTCACATACAACAAATCTGCATCAGAAATTTCTCCTTTTTCCAAAAATTGTATGCTGTAGAAATATTTGCATGTGGGAAAGGGTTAATAACATAGAGTCATGCTAAAGTATAATTGATACAGATGTGGGAAATTTGACATTTACTAGCCAAATTGGATGATTTAATTTCCAAACAAAGAAAGTTTCTTAAAAGACCTTCTAGTTGCAAAAGTGAACTCATTTTATGTGATACGGTTTTAATTCCATGCTCCACATATGCTTGTGTTATAGACCCATTCTTTCAATTCAAGGCCTCGATACAATTCTAATTACATTATTTGAGCAATTTCTCCTATTCCCATAATATGTTCTCATCTCATTTCATAATGTTTTGTATTTTTGTCAATGTTTTAGATCACATGAGCCGAAGGCCCAAGGTGATCTATTCTGATCACTCTCTGTCCGTCGTTGTTGTCTGTCTTCGGTTACTCAAGGCTTTAAATATCATCTCTCCTAAACCTCTTGACCAATTCCAACCAAACTTAACAGTAATGTTTCTGTGGTGGTTCTGTTTCAAAATTGTTCAAAGATTTAAATTCTATGGAGAACGTTGATTTAAAATTCTTATCATCTAAAAATCCGCTTATCTGATTGAGATTCCAAGATAATTTGGTAGAAATGTTCTTTTAGTGACCCTCTTTTTCTACACAAAATAATGTGCAAGCTATATTGATTGGTTATAAAACATTGCAGCCAGGAGACATCAGAAAAGGGGGGAAATGACAGAACTTTACAAGTCCATTCTTATTCAAGTTCTTGTCTGATTTCAATATAATTTAGCAGAAATGTTCATTTAGTGACCCCATTCATAACTTGTTCATGCCTCATTGGTTGGTGGAAAAGATAGTCACCAGGCAGTATTAGAAAAGGGGTTAAATGAACTTTTAGCTTTCCCTCCTAAACCTTATAATCCAAACAGTTGTGTTCCTTTGGTCATCCGCTTTCAAATTGTTTCATGAATTATGTCCTTTACCGATAAGCTGTTTCATTTACAGTATCAACTCCATGCAGTTTGACTTCTACTTGATCAAATTTTCCTAGATATTAGCAGTTATACATTTGTTACTATATACTATCACTCAGGTGATTAATTTAGGGCCATCATGGCTCTCTTGTTTATCGAGTCGCCTGTCTTGGCAAAGTGACACATAGGGATCAATTTCTCCATTGTCAGTCTGTCATGCTATATTATTTACTGACATATTGACAGGTGGCACATGTGTTCTTTGGATCATTTATGCTAATATTTCCTCTAATATAGCCCTTCCCACTTGCAGAAGCATTCCGACACATTTGCAGCAGACGACTATATAAAACTTTTCGACAATAATGAGCAATTTCTCCATTCTCCACTATGTTTGCAACTCAGTTCATCTATTATTTTTTTCTGTAGTTTTGCCAAAATGTTTTCTAAGTAGTCTGCTGCAGATTTGCTGTAGGTGGGAAAGGGTGAATGTTTTATATGTTGACGACTGAATGAATGGCAAATTCACTATATTTATGAATTAAATGCGACATTACCTACCTGAAGCAAATCAAAACCATCAAATGTGTTTTCAATTCTTTGTTAACCCTTTCCCCACATACAACTTTTCTTAAGCAGACAACTTTGAAAATATCTAGGCAAAAAGTGTGCAATACCTTTTATCTATAAATAAAAGATGAATTACTAAATAGAGTTTTAAACATTGTGGCAAATGGAGAAATTGCACGTATTTTCAAAAGTCATCTGCTGCAGAGGCCTCAGAAAAAGTCTGAATATGGGAAAAGGTTAAAAATAATTATTTCAGTATGCCAGATGATACACTTGTCTTGCCAAGCAGAGAACTTTAACAATATTATTTTTCTGTAAACAGTCATAGAAATATCTGGTAGATATTAACCCTTTCCCACAGACACATTCTGACGCCTCTGCAGCAGACGGCTTTTTGAAAACATAGTGACAAAAGAAGAAATTGCACAAAACGTGCAATTTCTCCTTTTGACACAATGTTTTCCACTTTTTGTCATCCATTCAATTATGGAGATTTTCTATTTTTTGACAAAATACGTCGTCTGCTGCAGAATTGCCGTATGAGGGAAAGGGTTAAATACTAAATGTTTTCAAAGTCGTCTGCTGCCGATTTGTTGTAGGTTATACACTGCAGAAGTTAGAATTATAACTTTGTTAGAAAATTGACTTCTTTTTATAATGGTTTGATGTGTTTGAAACGATGATCTAGGAAAACCAGCTTAATGGCATTTGGAACAAATGTAGATTAAATTAACACCACTGACATCACTGCAGCAGACGACTTAAAACATTGCGGTAAAAGCAATGATTTTCATCAGCAATTTCTTCCTTTGCCACAAGGTTTTTTAACTGTATTCTGTAATTATACTTTGATTTATTTACAGTTTCATTTTTCTGGCCCTAATGCTTTTAAAGTAGCTGCTGCAGATTTGTTGTATGTGGGAAAAGGTTAACCCTTTCCCTCATACGACAATTCTGCAGCAGATGACTTTGAACATATTTTGTAAACAAATGTAAAATCTCTATAATTGAATGGATAACCTATGCCTAAAAGTGGAAAACATTGTGGCAAATGGAGAAATTGCTCGTTTTGAGCAATTTCTTCTTTTGTCACTATGTTTTCAAAAAGCCGTCTGCTGCAGGGGCGTCAGAAAGCGTCTATATGAGGGAAAGGGTTAAGATCTGCCTAACTGTATGCCAAAAGTTACTGACAAGCTTTCTGTTACCTCTTGGTGAACACTGTATATCTAAATTGCACAGGCTGATCCTGAGCGACAGTGGTTGGGCAAAATTTAATGTCCTAAGATTGGTTTTTCTTAGGACACAGCTCAGAAACCCTTGCTTGTATGGGTATTTTGTTGCTTGTTTGTGATTGTTTTGAATATTTTACCCCCACATTAAAGTGTTCGTGTTGTTATTTCATGAAAAAGTTTAACCCTTTCTCACATAATTGTTTTTGTAGCGAAGATATTGGAAAACAATAAGTCAGAACTATGGAAACTCGTTTTCAATGAAAGAACAATTATTAAATAAAAATTTTAACATTGGAGCAAAGCGTAAAATTCTCAATAAAAGTTGTTTGCTGCAGAGGTGTCAGAAAGCGTCTGTATTTGGCAAAGAGTTAGAAGTATCCCTCATGCACTTTTATTAGCTTACCCCTTTCCAACATACAACAAATCTGCAGCAGACTTCTTTGAAAACATCTATGCCAACATATGGAAAATCTCGATAAATGAAAATTTAATTATTGGATCGAGTTATAAAACATTGTGGCATTAAGGAGAAATTGTTCATGAGCAATTTCTCATTTGGCACAATGTTTTCAAAAGTTGACTACTGCATAGGCATCAGAAAGCTTATATATGAGGGAAAGGGTTAATCCTTTCCCTCATACGACAATTCTGCAGCAGACGACTTTAAACATGTTTTGTCAAAACATAGAATATCTCCATAATTGAATGGATAACCTATGTCAAAAAGCGGAAAACATTGTGGCAAAAGGAGAAATTGCTTGTTTTGAGCAATTTCTTGTTTTGTCACTGTTTTCAAAAAGCCGTCTGCTGCAGAGGCGTCAGAAAGCGTCTATATGAGGGAAAGGGTTAATGAACATGTATGTTTAAAAATATGGAAAATCTCAATATATGAGAGTATAGTTACTCAGATGAGTTGAAATCGTTGTGGCAAATGGAGATCAATTTCCTCCTTTTTCACACAGTTTTCAAAGTTGTCTGCTGCAGAGGCATGAAATTCCCATGTTTTAGGGAAATGCTTTTGAACATTTCTTGTTCTTGGACAAAAAGAAAGTTTTCTTTTTACCTGTGTTGATTCTCTTACCAAAACCTCCATTCTGGTTACTTATTTGAAATGCCTTAAAATAGGTGATGAAATATATTTCAATATTGACCTTTGAGCCATGTTTCATCAGGCAAATTGCACTTTTCAAAATAGGTTTTTAGTTACAACCGTTTCACACCAAGCCCTTGGTTTGCTCCGCGGTGTGCTCTTGTTTTCAACTCTCTCTCTCTCTCTATGGCAAACTTTTAAATTAACAGATGCTGTGAGTCTGTTTCAATCAGACATTTTCGACACAAACTGCACATATCAAGGAAATGGTTACACTTAAGATTGAGTGAAGTGCTACTATGTATACAGGTGTACGTTTTCGGACCCCTCTTCAACAGACTACTTTTAAAAACATGGTGCCACAAAGATTTCAACTTGATTCAATTATTTTGCTTTCATTTTAAGACATTGTCCATATTTTTGCCTATAGGATCGCCTAGTCATCTGCTGCAGATTGTGTTTGTATGTGAGAAAGGTTTAATTAACCCTTTTCTCTATTACAAAATATCTGCAGCAGACGACACAATTATGGAAGATCTTGAAAAAATAAAAGTATCTTTTAATAAAGTTGAAAACATTGAGGCAAATGGGAAAATTGCTCATTATGAGCAATGTCCCCTTTTGTCATATTGTTTTCAAATGTGTTCTTCTTCAGATGTGTCTACACGTGAGAACGGTTTCAGACAAGTTTATTATATACTATCTCAGTGCAAAGCAGGATATCCTGGTGTTATTTATATCAAATTGCGAAAATGTCTGCTAGAGATTGATTGTATGTTTAACCCTTTCCCTCATACGACAATTCTGCAGCAGACGACTTTGAACTTATTTTGTCAAAACATAGAAAATCTCCATAATTGAATGGATAACCTATGACTATAAGTGGAAAACATTGTGGCAAAAGGAGAAATTGCACATTTTGTGCAATTTCTTCTTTTGTCACTATGTTTTCAAAAAGCCGTCTGCTGCAGAGGCGTCAGAAAGCATCTATATGAGGGAAAGGGGTAAAAGGATTATCTGGGTCAATGTGACATGATTATCACATTACATGTAACATTACATTTTATATGAAAGGTATTTTATTTATATATTTTGGTCATATTTAAGTTGTTTTATCAGATTCTGCGTTTTTGGTAAATTTGATGTCTTTTTATGTTAAAAATCCATCTTTTTGTCTTATTAAAAATGCCCAACAATAAAAAAAATGTTAATGATTTGAGATTGTTTTCTAGTTATACTTACTAAGCCCAAGCTAGGCTACCTAGACATTAAAATTGTTTAAACCCTTTCCCACATAATTATATCAAATCTGTAGCAGATGACTTTGAAAACGTCTTAATAACAATATGGAAAATTTCTCATGATAAGCAATTTCTCCTTTTGCCACAATGTTTTCAAAAGTCGTCCTTTGCATAGGTGACAGAAAGGGTGACAGGCTAGCCATACTTATTTTCAGATGGATTTCAAGGTTAGTTGAGCATTTTTAGCTTGTCTGTTTTTCAAAGAAAATAAATCGGGCTATTGCGATGCCCTTGGCGGCATCTGCGGCATCGCAAAACTTTAACCTTACCTCCTAACTAAAAAAAAACTTCCAACATTTTTAAATTAAACTTGGTACAAATGTTCCTGGGATCAATATGCATGTCTATACAAAGTCACATAACTCTTACTTTTATAAATATCCAGTAATGCACCTTTTTCGACACAGACGAGCATTGGCGATCGTTCATAGGCGCACTTGTTTTGAATAATGACACTACTTAGTTACTCTTGATAATTAATTTTCCCTCATACAGACCTATTTCAGTCATCACCGCAGCAGTTTACTTTTATTAACATTACAGGGAAATCTAGAAAATACTGGCAAAGAGCGATCTTTCCCTTTTACCTTTTTAGAATGTGTCTGTCGGCTTGAAGGTCAAGGTCATGATTCGAGGATAAAGGCGAAACAGATGACATTATTTTTTATCTGCAAAACTCTGTAACTTGTTCAAATAGAAGTCGGTTTCAGTCATCATTGTGGCAAAAGGAGAAATCACTTATAATATTCAAAATGAGCAATTCCTGCTTTTGCCACAATGTTTTCAACTCTATTCATTAAGTAATATAAGTATACTTTCATTCATGGAGATTTTAAATCATTATCTTTTGTGGCCATGTTTTTCGATCAACAACATGTCATGGAGGAATCTTGTAGAGGGTCACCCATGGAATATTTCTACAAAATGATTTGAAAATCGGCTACATACTTTCGTAGGAGAAATTTTCCAGACATGATTTTGGAGCAATCGAAATGGCTTGAAGGAATTTGATAGAAGGAACATTTCTATAAAATTATTTAAAAATTGGCCAACCAGTTTTGCAACTTATTTCTCTTGTTACATAGATCCAAAACAATTGAAGGAATTTAGGAAAGACCATAGAGAAGATGCTTCTTATGAAGTTTCATCCCAATCGGCCAAGTGGTTATGGAGGAGAAGTAGTTTAAACCAAAAGTTTAAACAGGCATGCATGGCAGGCTTCATCACAATTAGCCCAGTGGTTACAGGTGGAGAAGTCGTTTAAATTAAAAGCTGCACAGACACACAGCGGACAACTTACCATGACATAAAGTTTAGCTGAAAACCAACAACTGCAATTATCACAAAAAGATATTGACTTCATGATTTATTGAAACTGATGTAAATTTTCCTTCATACTGAGTAATGACAATTTCAAAATAACAAAGATAATACAAGCACTTTATTGCTTTCAATTTAATCAACATGAACAATGGAAAGTCATTTCCAACTGACATGTAACATCACCTGTGATGAACATGTACTTATTGGCAAAAAACTTGAAGTGCAGCCCCAATAGTTTCAGTTAGATGAAACCGAAATGGTATTGCAATCCAAATGATTTTAATTAACCCTTTCCCTCATATATAATCGCTTTCCGACGCCTCTGCAGCAGACGGCTCTTTGAAAACATAGTAACAAAAGAAGAAATTGCACAAAACGTGCAATTTCTCCTTTTGTCACAATGTTTTCCACTTTTAGTCATAGGTTATCCATTCAATTATAGAGATTTTCCATTATTTGACAAAATATGTTCAAAGTCGTCTGTTACAGAATTGTCGTATGAGGGAAAGGGTTAATAGATGTCTCACAAGAACATTTGATGTGTTGAAATAATTGATTTCAGTTGAATAACATCATTTCCACATGCAACATCAAAGTGGCTTGTGGTAGATTTGTTGTAACATGGGAAAAGATTTAAATTCATGTAACTTTACATGACATTTACGCTTTGCCACAGGTTGACACAACATAATGACGCATCTGCAGCAGTTAACTTTAGAAAACATGGAGACAAGAGGTGAAA
Organism: Serripes groenlandicus; assembly: GCA_031761405.1. Lineage (NCBI taxonomy): Eukaryota > Metazoa > Mollusca > Bivalvia > Cardiida > Cardiidae > Serripes > Serripes groenlandicus. The sequence continues at coordinate 29,277,233 of JASEVX010000003.1, forward strand.
TTGCTCATGATGAGCAACTCCTTCTTTTGCCAGAATGTTTTAAACTCGATTCAATAATTTCACTTACATATATAGAGATTTTCCAAATTTTTAGCTATAAGTTTTCAGTAGTCTGTTGCAAATCATCCAATGTGGTAAAGGGTTAAATTAAGTTTAATCTTGCAGCCGAGTCTGTATATATGGTCATGTAAATAACAATGACATTTTGGCACTATATGAATAAATTATCATCTACTAATAAAAATAAAACCCATATTATAATTAGCACCATACCACAGAAACATCATTCATTAGTAAAAAGATATAGAAAAATATTCAAACTTTGTCTTAGCAGTAACCTCCATTAAGCAGCCAGCCAAACAACACTATCGTATTTATTTAACCCTTTCCCTCATATAGACGCTTTCTGATGCCTCTGCAGCAGACGGCTTTTCGAAAACATAGTGACAAAAGAAGAAATTGCACGTTTTCCACTTTTTGTCATAGGTTATCCATTCAATTATAGAGATTTTCTATCTTTTGACAAAATACGTTAAAAGTTGTCTGCTGCAGAATTGTCGTATGTGGGAAAGGGATAACATGTACTGGGTCCTTCACAGAGTTAAGCCACTGCGGATCACCCATCCAGGGGTACTACCTGAGATGTATGTTGCTTAACTTTGAGGAAAGCCAGCCACTCTACCAACGTTGCGTTTTCCCTGTGGCTTGGAATGGCAGCCACTGTCTGACCATTGCTTGAACAGTAAGAGTCGGCTAAATGGTTCTGAATGATCGGAGTCAATGCAAATCTTAATATTTCCTGTTTGTCGTGATATAACCTTAGCGGTTGAAAGAGGTGTAAAATCAAAAACAAATTAACAACGTCGCTATAAAAGCCAGCTTCTACAGTAAGTGGTATTTGTACCTACATATATATACATTATTTTAATTACACTTTATAAAGCAGCCACCTGTCTGCACCAGCTTACTTTTTGCATTCCCCTGAGTGGCTGCCTAACACAAGTTGGATTGTTTATATACAGACGTAACAGAAAAAATGGAAAAAACATTTCTCATTATGATCCCTTTATCTTTTTTCTATAATGTTTTTAAAGATGTCTGCTGTAAAGGCATTAACCCTTTCCCACAAACAACAACTCTGCAGCAGATGAGTTTGAAAAACATACCCAAAGAAATTTGGAATGAAAGTACAATAATTGAATTTGAGTTGAAAGCATGGTGACAAAAGACGTCTGCTGCAGAGGCGTCAGAAAGCATCTATATGAGGTAAAGGGTTAAAAGGTAGTATGCATCAAACAAAGAGTTAATGATGACTGGACTGTAGTAAGATAACAAACATTGTTTAACCCTCCACTTTTTGCAGACCCCATTTTGACAACTTAACATCAGACAAGTTTTGAAATTCTCTGGAGAAAGAAGAAACTGCACGAAATGAGCACTTTCTCCTCTCTCCACAATGTTTCAACACTGTACAAAAATTAGACTTCCAATCTGGCACCGGTTTGAAATTTTTCCTATGATGTTTTCAAATCAAATGACTCTAAGAGATCATATAAGGTAAACGGTTATCTCGTTAACCCTTTCCCTAATACAGACGCTTTCTGAGCCTCTGCAGCAGACGGCTTTTTGAAAATAAGTGACAAAAGAAGAAATTGCTCAAAACAAGCAATTTCTCCTTTTGCCACAATGTTTTCCACTTTTGGTCATAGGTTATCCATTCAATTATAGAGATTTTCTATTTTTTGGCAGAATATGTCCAAAGTCGTCTGCTGCAGCATTGTCGTATCAGGGAAAGGGTTAATGAGTTAATTCTTCTTTGGCAACAATGATTTAAAATCTATTCAAATATTATTCTTTCATTTATAGAGATTTTTTCAAAATTATGCCTAGTTGATTTCAAAGATGTCTGCTGCAGATTTGCTGTATGTGGGAAAGGGTTAAATCTTCTTGTTTTCTCCAAAGGAAAGCAAGATTTTCTAATCAGGATGTGCATCAGACAGTTTACGGTTTGATTAGCCTTCAACGTCCATAATTTCCCTTACACGGAGTTCAATTAACAATCCTACTATTTAACCCATTCCTCCTTACAACAAATCTGCAGCAAACAACTGCTTTGAAAACATCTAAGCACAACATATGAAAATCTCTATATATGAAAGGAAAGTAAAATTCATTGTATAGAGTAGAAAACATTGTAACACAAATGGCGTATTAGTCGGCTGTTGTAAATGTTCGAAAGGGTTAATGTCACATGACCTTGTCTGACAATTTAACCTGTTCCTTTATAACATTTGCTTTTTTTGTGACAGAAACATGTTTAACCCTTTCCCTCATATAGACGCTTTTTGACGCCTCTGCAGAAGACAGCTTTTTGAAAACATGGCAACAAAAGAAGAAATTGCTCAAAACAAGCAATTTCTCGTTCTGTCACCATGTTTTCAACTCTATTCAATTTTATTTTTTTTTCATTTAGAGGGATTTTCTGTGTTTTTGCCTAGACGTTTTCAAAGTCGTCTGCTGCAGATTTGTTGTATGTGGGAAAAGGTTAAATGTCTTTGCACTTTGCAGCAGATTTATTCTGAAAACATTGTAAGAAATTGTTCATAAGGAGCATATTTTCTCTTTTCAACAATATTTTCTCCTAAGACCAGGGACATAGATAATCTACGTCCCTGCTATGACCAACAATACATGTATTTTGTTCAAGAGCTATAAAAAGCTAACTGTGTCATAAAAATATATAAACAGGCATTTAAGTACTGTTTAACCCCTGAATTTTATTTTCAAAATTCAAAATATCAAACTTTGAAGAAAAAAGATACTCTTGTGCAGCTGTGTCAAAATACAGATATACAAGTGAAGGATTACCCTTCTTCCATAATACAAACCTAGATTGACACATCGGTAGCAGACGACTTTTGAATACATTGTGGGAAAAGAAAAATTGCTCATAATAAGCAATTTCTATTTTTGGCCGCAATGTTTTCAACTGTATTCATTTGCAGAGATTTTCCACTTTCCTGCCTAGATTTGTTAACCCTTCCCAACATATAGACGTATTTTAATGCTTCTGCAGCAGACAACTTTTGTATGAGCAATTTCTCCATTTGCATCAATGCTTTCAACTTTTTCAATGATTTAACACTCCTTTATAAAGATTTTCCATATTTTTGCCTAGATGTTTTAAAAGTCGTCTGCTGCAGGTATGTTGTTTGTGGGAAAGGGTTATATTCAATGGTTGGATTGATGTTTTTTCTATCAATCAAGTTTAGTTTATTTACCATCGCAATTCAGTAGGCAGTTTTTGGCAAGCAGAAATGTTTTATCACAGTTTTATCACAAAGGTGCAGAGTCGTTTAAACTAGAGCTCGACATATCCTGGTGAAGCCGATTTTCTGACATGTCGTCTGCAATGGCATCTAGAACGTCTAGTAATAAGTCTCGACTCAACCGTCTGATCTCTGCCAACTTGGCCACCTGTAAATACATAATACAAATTACAAACTAGTTTATCACAAATACAACACCAATATTTGCAAACCATCCTAATAAATAACACTTACTTTACTGAAAACTTTCTTCTATACAGACGTATTGTTCTCAGCAGATGATCACCATATTTTCAACTGTTTTCAAAGATTATACTTTCATTTACATAGATTTTTCATATTTTTTGCCAAGATGTTTCCAAGTCATCTGCTGCAGATTTATTGCATGTATATAGTTAACCCTATGTATGTGTATAGTTAACCCTATGTATGTGTATAGTTAACCCTATGTATGTGTATAGTTAACCCTATGTATGTGTATAGTTAACCCTATGTATGTATATAGTTAACCCTATGTATGTGTATAGTTAACCCTATGTATGTATATAGTTAACCCTATGTATGTATATAGTTAACCCTATGTATGTATATAGTTAACCCTATGTATGTGTATAGTTAACCCTATATAGTTAACCCTATGTATGTATATAGTTAACCCTATGTATGTGTATAGTTAACCCTATGTATGTGTATAGTTAACCCTATGTATGTATATAGTTAACCCTATGTATTTATATAGTTAACCCTTTACCACATACAACATATCTGCAGCAGAAGACTTTAACCCTTTCCCTCATACCGCAATTCTGCAGCAGACGACTTTGACTGTATTTTGTTAAAACATAGAAAATCTCCATAATTGAATGGATAACCTATGACTAAAAGTGGAATACATTGTGGCAAAAGGAGAAATTGCACGTTTTGTGCAATTTCTTCTTTTGTCACTATGTTTTCAAAAAGCCGTCTGCTGCAGAGGCGTCAGAAAGCGTTTATATGAGGGAAAGGGTTAAAAACATCTAGGCACAAATATGGAAAATCTCTATAAATTTAAAATATCAATATTGCATATAGGGTTTAGCCGTACAATCAGATAATTATGTCTCCCCCATACATGGGGGTGACATATTGTTTTTGCCCGTTCCGTCATTCCTTCCGTCCCTCCATCCTTCCGTCTGTCACACTTGTTTCCGCTCAATAACTGAAGAATGCTTGGGTGTAGGAACTTCATACTTGGTATGCAGGTTGGTCATGACCAGTAGCTGACCCCTATTGATTTTGATGTCAGAAGGTCAAAGGTCAAGGTCATGGTGACCTTGTGAGGTAAAAAGTGGTTTCCGCTCAATAACTGAAGAATGGTTGGGCCGAGAAACTCCATACTTGGTATGCAGGTTGGCCATGCCCAGTAGAAGACCCCTATTGATATTGAGGTAAGTATGCCTAAAGTCAAGGTCACAGTGACGATGAGCTGAAAAATTGTTTTTACTTGGGCCCAGGAACTTTATACTTGGTGTGCAGGTTGGTCACTACCAGCAAATGACCTCTATTGATTTTGAGATCACTAGGTCAAAGGTCAAGGTCACAGTGGTCAAGGTTACGTCCATCATACTTGTTTCCGCTCAATAACTGAAGAACCCAGGGCGTAGGAACTTCATACTTGGTATGCAGGTTGGTCATAACCAGTAGATGACCCCTATTGATTTTGATGTCAGAAGGTCAAGGTCATGGTGACCTTGTGAGGTAAAAAATGGTTTCCACTGAATAACTGAATAACGCCGAAGAACTCCTTACTTGGTATGAAGGTTTGCCATGCCCAGTAAAAGACCCCTTTTGATTTTGAGGCCAGTACATCTAAAGTCAAGGTCACAGTGACCTTGAGCTGAAAGGTCACAGTGACAATGAGCTGAAAAATTGTTTTCGCTTAATGGCTTTGGCCATGGAACTTAATACTTGGTGTGCAGGTTGTTCACCACCAGCAGATGACCCCTATTGATTTTGAGGTCACTAGGTCAAAGGTCAAGGTCATGGAAACCTTCAGCTAAAAAATGGTTTCCGCTCAATAACTAAAGAATGCTTATGTCGAGGAACTTCATACCTGGTGTGCAGGTTAGTCCTAATCAGTAGATAAATCTATTGGTTTTGTTTGATTTTGAGGTCACGGTAACCTTAAGTTTAAAAATGTTTTTTTCTCAATAACTCAAGAATGCTTATGTCCAGGAACTTCATACTTGGTGTGCAGGTTGGTCCTAACTTGTAGATGACCCCTATTGAATTTGATGTCAGTAGGTCAAAGGTCAAGGTCATGGTGACCTTGGGCTGAAAAATGGTTTCCGCTCAATAACTGAAGAATGCTTGGGCCCAGGAACTTAATACTTGGTGTGCAGGTTGGTCACTACCAGCACATGACCCCTATTGATTTTGAGGTCACTAGATCAAAGGTCAAGGTCATGGTAACCTTCAGCTGAAAAAATGGTTTCCGCTCAATAACTAAAGAATGATTATGTCGAGGAACTTCATACTTCGTTCACACGTTGGTCCTAACCAGTAGATGACCCTTATTGATTTTGAGGTCACAATGTCAAAGGTCAAGGTCACGGTAACATTCACCTGAACAAATTGATTTTGACTCCATCATTTCTTTTCGTCCCCTATGACCACACAAATGGGGAGACAAGCGCTTTTTCAAAAAAGCAATCTCTAGTTTATATATAAATTCCAAAACATTGTGGTAAAAGGAGCAACATGGCTGAAAAATAAATGCTAATCCTTTCTCACACACATACAAACAAATTCAGACGAAAAAAAACTCTATAAAAGAAAGTACAATCAGATAATTAATATATAAATCCCAAAACATTGTGGTAAAAGGAGAAATTGTTCATAAAGAGCAATTTCTCCTTAAGCCACAATGACTTCAGAAGTCGTCTGCTGAAGATCTGTAAAAAACTGTCTCATGTGGAAGGTTTAAATTGAAAATATAATTCTCAACTAAATAGATAGGTAAATGAATGATTTTGAGCAATTTCCATTTTTTCCACAATATTTTCAAAAGCTGTCTGTATCATAGAAAACTTTTACCCTTTCCAACATACAACAAATCTGCAGCAGAAAACTTTGGAATTATCTAGGCAAAACAGGGAAAATCTCTATAAATGTATGTATAATTACTGAAAAAAAGTTGAAAACATTGTGGCAATTTGAGCAATTTCTCCTTTTGCCACAATGTTTTCAAAAGTCGTCTGCTGCAGAGGCGTCTGAAAGTGTTTATATGAGGGAAAGATTAACACCACTTACCTTCGGGAAATGATGTACAATGATGTTTAAAGCATGCTTCTTCATGTCTGTGGCCTGTATTTTGTCCGCAGCCTCGAGTATCTGAACAACGTTTTGGAAAGTAATGTTCATCTCCAAATTGTGCTTGCAGTAGGCCTTAAAAAGTAAATTTAATGATAATCTAAAAAAATATGTAAATACATGTACTGCAAAGATTTAACCCTTTCCCTCATATAGACGCTTTCTGACGCCTCTGCAGCAGACAGCTTTTTGAAAACATAGTGACAAAAAAAGAAATTGCTCAAAACGAGCAATTTCACCTCTTGCCACAATGTTTTCTACTTTTTGTCATAGGTTATCCATTTAATTTTAGAGATTTTCTATTTTTTGACAAAATATGTTCAAAGTCGTCTGATGCAGCATTGTCGTATGAGGGAAAAGGTTTACAAAGAAAGTACCCAGGGAAGAGAAAAATCATAATTTCCTGGCGAGAAATAAATCCCACGAGATATTATCAGTTGCCTGGATGATAGAAATGAAATGACGTTACAACCTATGACATGATATATAATATGTTAACGTCATGAAAATGCTACTTTTATAATAAAAAAAAATTCACTTACCAGATATGATATTAATTTACATTAATGGCATTTCTATCCAGAGGGAAGTAATTCATATAAAAAAAGTTCAAATCGATTTTTCTAAAAAATAAGAAGCTGAATAGGTTTGGGATTAACCACAAACGAGTTACACAAGAGCACACACTCATGAATTAGACTTTTCTCCAAGATTTCAGGATTTTAAAAACGGACCCATTCATGTACATCATAACGCTTAGAATCGTAAACACAACTATATTAGACGAATGTAAAGGTAGGGTGTCATATACAAATCGTGGAGAGATAAAATGTACATAACTGTTATAAAAACACACTCAGTTCAATGAGGCATATACAATGTGTACACAATAAGCATGTTTATCTAGTGCTTTTAAAAGTAATATAAATGCTGTTTATAGAAAATAGATGATTTGATATGTCACAGAAAACTAGCATTATTTTATTTCCACAGTTTCTGTGACATACCTGAAATCATCTTAAGTTACACAGTAAGTAAATGTTTATTGCTTGGTGTTAAAAGCCGCTTTCAACATTTTTTATGTTATATCACGGAGTTTTCTGGGTTAGTTACCAGTCCTACTGGTCCATTTATCCTGACATCAGCCAGTCTATTCGTAATGCAACCTTCAGCACCATGGAAGGCAGCCATTACTACAATTTGTAATGTGGTATGACCCGGCCAGGGATCAAACCTGTGACCTCCCATACCCGAGGTGGACGCTCTACCACAACACCATCGAGGCGGTCAAGTATAATTGTATCTAGTGCTTAACTTATTATAGTGATTATTAGATGATTTCCGGTATGTCACAAGAAAAAAAAATTTCCTTATTTCATAATAATGAAGATCCTGATCAGTATTACGTATGCAGTATGATTAGGGTCTTCACTATTCAGAAATAAGAGAATGTTAGTTTTCTGTGACATACCTGAAATCATCTATATCCCATAAACAGCATAATTGTATAATGCTTTAACACTAGATAAACACGCTTATTGTGTATATGTGCTTCAATGAACTGAGTTATTTTTATAACTGTTTTCTTGTATACATTTATCCCCCCAAATGTTTGTATTGGACCCCAACCTTTAAAGAGGTATAAATTAGTTGCGATTCGGTCCAGTTATTTTTTGCAATTCCTTAATCGGTACCTACCGAGCAGGGAAAAAAATATTTTATTTAAATAATTAAAATATGAAAGCTTTCTCATACTACAGTTTAATTAGAATCAAGCATCACCTCATAAAGGTTTATAAGGGAAAACGATTGTTATTTTACTCATTTTTTTAATGAATTTCTACAGAAATGCAACTTTAATTGTATTTGTAATTTATAACCTATACTGAACATTTAATATGAGAATATCTGCAGCAGACTTTCAAAACGTCTAGGCAAAATCAGAGAAAATCCCTTTAAATGAAAGAACAAGAATTGAATAGAGTTGAAAACATGGTTACAAAAGGCGAAATTACTATTTTTGAGCAATTTCTTTTTTTGTTGCCATGTTTTCAAAAAGCTGTCTGCTGCAGAGGCGACAGAAAGTGTCTATATGAGGGAAGGGGTTAACATTGACTTATAACATTATTGATCGAGGCACATGGACACCGACCTGTAATCTGTTATTCGTGAAGCCGTAGAAGTAAGGCGCGGGAAACAGGTACAGAGAGTCCTCTGGTGGCATGGTCACATCTCCGAAATAAATATAGCGTAACAAACTGTCAAATGCTTGTCTAGAGGGGATCATCTCTCCTATAGCAATCTGTAACAAGACATAAGATAGCATTGGAATACATTTAACCCTTTTTCCACATACAACAAATATGCTTTGAAAATGTCTACTAAAAAATATGTAAATTCTCTATAATTGTAGGTATAACTACTGAAACAAGAGGGCAATGAGGCCCTGGATTTCTCACCTGAGAACGGGCTATTAAAGACTTAACTCATTCAGCCCCAATGGCAATATCATCATGGCAAACTTTCTGACAAAATTTCAAGCTGCTCAAGTCAAAAATGTGATCTCTATGGTGTTATCTAGACTGTTCTACAATTTGGCCTAGTGACCTAGTTTTTGACCTGACCTGACCCATATTCGAACTTAGTCTAGATATCATCAAGACAAATATTCTAACAAAATGTCAAGTTGCTCAAGCCAAAAATGCGATCTTTATAGTGTTAACTAGACTGTTCTACAATTTGGCCTAGTGATCATCAAGACAAACTTTCTGACAAAGTTTCAAGCTACTCAAGTAAAAAACGCAATTGTTTCTTTAGCTTCAAAGTTGTCTACTGCAGATGTATCAGACTGTGTCTGTAAGTGGGAAAGGGGAAAAGAATAAAAGAATAAAACAAACCTTAACAATATTATCAACAGGCATGAAAGATCGAAACATGGATTCAAAATATGTACATCTCGCAGCCAGAATGGCTTTATGTGCAGGTATGGAAACATCATCCAACAAAAGTGTTATATCACAGAATTCAGGACCTGTTCTGTTCAGATAATTCTCCATATCTTTTTCAAGCGAATTCGCTGAAAAATCAAAACAATGAATATGAAATTACATGTGATCAATAAACATGAGGACTATGATGGTCCTATATCGCTCACCTGGTTTAATCAAACTTAAAAAGTTTTCATTGTTCTTTGTCTATACATATATACGGAAAACAAGCAACACCCCCTGGTGGCCATGCTTATCATCCTATCAAAATAATTTGAAGTCTTAGTAGAGGGGCACCCAAAGAACATTCATGGCAAATTGACAAGAATATTTTTAAAGTGTTTACCTTAACAAGTATATGTAACACAAGTGATCCCCAGGGTGGAGCCATGTTTGACACCAGGGCTATTATAATTTGACCAATCTTAGAAGAAGTCTACAAGATGAAGTAAGATTTCAAATATTAAACTTTTAGACAAGATTTTTAAGGTTTTTCCCTATACGAGTATATGTAAAACAAGTGACCCGAGTGGGGTCATTTTTGACCCCAGGGCTATAATTTGAACAATCTTGGTAGGGGTCCACTAGATGATGCTACATACCAAATATCAAAGGCCTGGGCCTTCTACTTTTAGACAACATGATTTTTGACCCAAGGGCTATAATTTGAACAATCTTGGTAGAGGTCCACTAGATGACGCTACATACCAAAAATATCAAAGGCCTTGGCCATCTACTTTTAGACAAGAAGATTTCTAGAGTTTTTCCCCTATACGAGTCTGAAACAAGTAACCCCCAGGGGAGGGGTCATTTTTGACCCCATGGCTTTAATTTGAACAATCTTGGTAGAGGTTCACTAGATGATGCTGCATATCAAATATTAAACGCCTGGGCCCTCTTCTTTTAGACAAGAAGATTGTTTAAGTTTTTCCCCTATATGAGTCTATGTAAAACAAGTGACCCCCGGAGAGGGATCATTTTTGACTCAAGGGCTATAATTTGAACAAGCTTGGTAGAGGTCCACTAGATGATGCTACATACCAAATATCTCTCAGACAAGAAGACTTTTTAAGTTTTTTCCCTATCTATGTAAAACAAGTGACCCCTGGGGATCAAAGGCCAGGGCCATCTACTTTTAGACAAGAACATTTTTTAAGTTTTTTCTCTATATGAGTTGATGTTAAACAATAGACCCCAGTGTTATAATTTGAACAATCTTGGTAGAGGTCCACTAGATGATGCTACATACCCAATATCAAAGGCCTGGGCCCTCTTCTTTTAGAAAAGAAGAATTTTTTAGTTTTTCCCCTATATGAGTCTATGTAAAAGGATGGGGTAATTTTTTACCCCAGGGCTATATTTTGAACAATCTTGGTAGAGGTTCACTAGATGATGCCACATACCCAATATCAAAGGCCTGGGCCCTCTACTTTTAGACAAGAAGATTTTTAAAGTTTTTTCCCTATATGGGTCTTATAAAAAACGACCCCCGGGGAGGGGTCATTTTTGACCCCAGGGCTATAATTTGAACAATCTTGGTAGAGGTTCACTAGATGATGCTACATACCAAATATCAAAGGCATGGGCCTTCTACTTTCAGACAAGAAGATTTTTTAAGATTTGGTTAATTTCCCCTTTTTTTTTGCTGTGGCAACCAAAGTTCTGCATGGAATAGAATTCTTTGAACAAGTTTGAAAGAAATCCACCCAAGGAACATTCCTGTAAAATTATTTTGAATTTGGTTAATTGGTTTAGGAGGAGAAGTCGTTTGTAGGAAAATGTGAACGGACGGACGGACGACGGCGATGGACGGTGAGCGATCACAAAAGCTCACCTTGCACTTTGTGCATAGGTGAGCTAAAAAACCAATAGTGCCTAGTAAAAGTGAAGTAACTTTTTTATTTTTAAAAGGGAAGAAAAATATATTGAGAAAATGAGACATTGTTTAAAATATAAAAAATATTTTCTAATTGTTTGTTGCTCTTTTACTATTTTTTTCAATTAAAATTGAAAGAACACATAATAGATCTTGGCCATGGAAGTTACAATATACACTTTTACAAATAACGGCTTATGAGCCTGAAGTATGTCTTTTGAAAACATGTCAAAATCTGCAGAAGACGACTTTGAAAACATATTGAAACAAATGTTAAAAATATTTCGGCAAAAAGAGAAATTGCTCATTATAAGCAATTTCTTCTTTTGCTCTAATGTTTTCAAAAGTTGTCTGCAGCATAGTTGTCAGAAAGGGTCTGCATGTGGGAGAGGGATAAACAATAAACACTTACTTAAAGCATAATCGGTAAACATAGGATCAGCGAGAGTGCGAGTGTGGGGCTGCGTTTTACGTCGTATTATCTCCACCATGAGCGCCTGTTCGAGCGTTTCAAACTCTTTACTCATCACAATGAGGTTGTAGTTACTCTCCTTTACTATAAACTTCAGGCAGTACTCCTGTAGTCAACACAAATATTAACGCTTTAACCCTTTCCCACTTATAGATGCTTTCTGACGCCTCTGTAGCAGGCTACTTTTGAAAGCACTGTGACAAAAAGAGAAATTGCTCAAAACGAGCAATTTCTCCTTTTGCAACAGTGTTTTCGACTTTATTCAATTATTATACCATTACTTTACTTGGTATTTCAAATGTTGTCTACTTTACAATCAATATATGAACAAGTTGAAAAATCTGGAACACTTGAAGTAACCTTTTAGAAATATTGCTTGTTTTGAGCAATTTCACCTTTTATTGCAATGTTTTCAAATGTGTCTGCAACAGCAGGTGTCAAATGTGGTCAGTGTGAAGTAATGGGTTAACTGATGGAAATGATTTGTGATAACCTCGTTCACAGGTACATGTATAGAGCCAGTTGAGCCGGCACATTCAGGCTGACTTACCAGGCTCTATACCGTTGGCATCCCAGCTCAACATTTTTATTGTGATACATGACTGTATTCCTGGAATTGGCTTAACCCTTTACCTCATATAGACGCTTTTTGACGCCTCTGCAGCAGACGGCTTTTTGAAAACATAGTGACAAAAGAAGAAATTGCTCAAAACGAGCAATTACTCCTTTTGTCACAATGTTTTCCACTTTAAGTCATAGGTTATCCATTCAATTATAGAGATTTTCCATTATTTGACAAAATATGTTTAAAGTCGTCTGCTGCAAAATTGTCGTATGAGGGAAAGGGTTAAGTTTTATTATCAAATCTAGTTGAAAACATTGTGGCAAAAGGTGCTCATTAATGGAAGAAGAATTAAGTTATCCTTTCCCAGATGATGGTGTCTTATGAGATTTTTGAAGCAACAAAGAATTAGAAAATCAAAAATCAAAAGGGTAAAGGATTTAAAAGTACAAGTGTCTATTGAGCCACAATTATTGACTAAAGGTTTCTAGAGTCTTTCTAGCCATCCCACAGAAGTATAGCTGATTTAACCTTTTCCCCCATACAACAAATCTGTAGCAGATCACTTTAAAAATATCTACACAAAAATATGATAATTCTCTTTAAATAAATGCAAGCATAATTATATAATAAAATTGAAAACATTGTGTCAAACGGAGAAATTGCTCATTATAAGCATTTTCTTCTTTAGACACAATGTTTTAAAAGTTGTCTGCTTCAGAAGCATTGAGAAGTTGAATGATGGAACATTTTAACCCTTTCCCATATAAAGGCGCTTTCTGATGCCTCTGTAGCAGACAACTTTTAGAAACATTGTGACATAAAAAAAACAGGCTCATAAAGATAAATTTTCTCCTTTTGCTGCTACGTTTTCAACTTTAACCAATAATTGTTCTTTCATTTGTAGAGAGTTTTCATCTTTTTTACTAATTATGTTCAAAGTTGTCTCTGCTAATTTGTTCTATGTGGGAAAGGGTTAAGCAAATTTTTTAGAAGAATTGTGATCAAAGGGAAAAATTCTTGCCGTGAAAAGTCTAACCCTTCCTTTATATAAAAAAAAAATCTACAAATATGGGTTCAGAAAATTATACAAAGTATGAAATATCTCAAAAACTACTAGAGCATTTTCCACATAGAACAAATCAGCAGCAGACGACTTTGAAAACATATTGGCAAAAAAATGAATAATCTCCATAAATGAAAAAGTTGAGTTAAGTGAATTTTCATTAGTCTAAGCATAAGAAATTTGGATGTGTTTTTTACCCTGTAGTTACTAACCTACAGTATGATCAGTTTCAATCTTGCAATAGCAATTGTAGCTGTAAGGGTAGATTTTATTTTTGCATCAAACTTACCTTAAGAAAGTCCAGTTTCAATCTTGCAGCATTCTGTAAAGCCACTAACACATTAGATAGACCTATACTGGCCTCTAAATACTGGACACATAATTGTTCTAAGCGAGACATATGAAACTGAAAATATATCAGAAATATATCGTGACACAATGGTAACTCCTTCCTTGTTCAAGTTGTGTACCTTTAACAAAATGGTTAACCATATTAGGTCGAATTTTGTACCTATGTCTCAATGCTGAACAATTATATGTTCAAATTGTATACAATATTTACACACTTTTGAAATAATCAATAACATTTAACTTTATACATATGAAACATTTTCAAACAGTTACATGTTATCCATTCTATACCTAGGCTATGGCACAAAAAATTCCTTGAAAAGCACCTGAATTTTATACAATGCTGTTGACCTTTTGCCTTTTACAAACTTGCAGTTGATTATTTTTAAAACAGCTTGGAACAAGAGTGCAAATCAATCACAATACACAGTATACACCTGTGAAAGGGCCATAACTTTGCAAAGTCTGAGTCATTCAATAGGCATCAGAATGTATCTGTATGTGTTTAACCCTTTCCCACATATAGACGCTTTCTGATGTCTCTGCTGCAGACGACTTTTTGAAAACATAGTGACAAAAGGAGAAATTGCTCAAAACGAGCAATTTCTCCTTTTGCCACTATGTTTTCCACTTTCAGTCATAGGTTATCCATTCAATTACAGAGATTTTCTATTTTTTGAAAAAATATGTTCAAAGTCGTCTTCTGCAGAATTGTCGTATGAGGGAAAGGGTTAAGACCACCTTTGTAGCACAATACTTGAAAACAAAGTTACTGTGTTAAAATGGAAAGACTTGGCCTAACCCTTTTTCCACATTCAACAAATCTGCAGCAGAAGATTATGAAGACATTTAGTCAATAATATGGAAACATTCTATAATTGAAAGTACACTCAAACCTGTACTTAAGACCACCTTTGTATAGTAATTCCCTGTATATATAGTGACCACACTTTTTATTTCCAAATAAATCATTTTCTGCCAAAAATGACCTTGTAAGTAAAGACCACCTGTGAACAACGACCAGATTGTTTTTTTCCCATGGGTAGTCTTTAAACACAGGTTTGATTGTACATTCACTTAATACAAAAGTGGTCTACTGCAGAGGTGTCAGAAAGTGTTTGTATGTGGGTAAAGGTTAATTAAAGTACCTTAAGAGTTAATCTATAGACATCCATCATCAGTAATATAACTTCATCACAATTTGACTGCTTGTCTATGTTCGACTTTGCCGGGTGGATCCTATCCGTGTAGATGTATGACAGGACCAGTTCAAATGCTTGCGGCTCAGCATCCTCTAGGTATACCGATATCCTGACGGAGTTGGGACTTTCAACTTCTTCTGACTGTTCTTGCTGTAATGAGCGAAATAAAATAATTAAACCATAACAATTCTGCAGCAGAAGACTTTGAACATATTTTGTCAAAACATAGAAAATCTCCATAATTGAATGGATAACCTATGACTAAAAATGGAAAACATTGTGTCAAAAGGAGAAATTGCACGTTTTGTGCAATCTCTTCTTTTGTCAGTATGTTTTCAAAAAGCTGTCTGCTGCAGAGGCGTCCGAAAGTGTTTATATGAGGGAAAGGGTTAATATGTAAAAAAAAAATTAAATATAAAAAGCCTCTCTTACTCAAATATATAAGTTTATGTTTTCAAATATAAAGGGCTGCTCTTACTGAAATGTAAAACTATTTGCTTTCAAATATAAATGGCCACTCTTACTGAAATGTGTAATTGACCTTTCAGAAGGAAACAAACTTTTCACATAAACCACATACATGATGGAAGTTAAATTATTATTCATGAAGGAAATCAATACCATAGATATTATGTTACATCATTAAAACATTTGGTTTCAATAGAAAGGGTTTTGTCACAAAGAATGCACATGCGAAATATGAAATCTCTATTTTCAACAACAAGTTAAACTAGAAAGTTAAAAGAATAACCCCCGCTCCTCTCCCAAAGCATCGGATACAATGGTAAAGTTTCTACTTTGCTGTTGAAATTCCAAATGTCTTTCTGATCAAATAAATATCGAATGTTACATAATATTGATTAAATTTTTAATTGTGTTCTTGGTTAGACATGTTTGTTTACCATTTGTGTTTAAAATTCAAATCCAGACACTCAAATAGAAAAATATCATGTCACAATGGTATCTACATATGATGTGTAACCTTCATGTAAAGTTTGAACCAAATTCATTGAGCCGTTTAGGAGGAGTAGTGCTTACATGAAATGTGGAGGTATGTGCACAGGAGTCCCTCGCAGCTAACCTCTAAGTTGAATTATCTCCCCTTGGAAGAATTATAGGCGTATGATCTTTCTTCATGTCTATCTACATATGATGTGTAACCTTCATGTAAAGTTTGAACCAAATCCATAGAGCAGTTTAGGAGGAGTAGTGCTTACAAGAAATGTGGCGGTATTTGCACAGGAGTCCCTCGCAGGTAACCTCTAAGTTGAATTATCTCCCGTTGGAAGAATCCGAGGCGTATGATCTTCATGCATATCTACATATGATGTGTAACCTTCATGTAAAGTTTGAACCAAATCCATTGAGCCGTTTAGGAGGAGTAGTGCTTACAAGAAATGTGGACATACAGACAGACAGACAGATGGACGGACAGACAAGAAATGTGGACATACAGACGGACAGACAGGGTGATTCCTATATACCCCCCCAAACTTTGTTTGCGGGGGGTATAAAGATATGGCCAATGTCCAAGTCTTTTCCACAGAGAGACAGCGCATTTACTATATGCTCATGAATTTTCTATTGTGTGTCCATAAAAAAGGACCTATTACCTGTTTGTTTGTATGGCCCTTTCTAACATACAACAAATCTGCAGCAGACAACTTTGAAAATATCTAGTAAAAAATATGGAATATTTTTTTAAGTATTATTACTAAAAAAGTTGAAAACATTGTTGCAAAAGGAGAAATTGCTCACAATTAGCAATTTATTCTTTTGCCACAATATTTTCAAATTTTGTCAAATGCAGAGGCTTCATAAAGCATCTATAAGTGGAAAAGGGTTAACTTTGCTTTCAACAACTTTTCAGTTATATCACTGCATTCCCTGTGAATGTTACCAGTACTACCAATTCACCTGACACCAGCGAGTCTGGGGGCATAAACACCGGACCCATTACCTGTAATTTGGACTGTTTTATTTTTTCCTGTAGCCATGGGGACCGTGCCGCCACCAAGGAAATGTGAGCGGAGATCTTCACCTTTTCCTACAATGGAAAATACAGACAAAATTTGTATAACCTATTAAAAGATAGACTGATTGGAGTTTAATGCCCTTTTCAACAGTTCTTCAATTATAATGACAGTCAGTTCACCCAATGTGTATTTCCTGGCTTTCTCGCGTGGTTACTCCAAACATCGTTCTTCCCTGTTAACCCTTTCCCACATACAGCGAAGGACTTTGAAAGCATGTTGGCAATAATCCAGAAAATCTCTAAAAATTGAAGGAATAATTACTGCAAAAAGTTGAAAACATTGTGGCAAATAGAGAAAGTAATTTTTCCTTTTGGCATAATGTTTTCAAAAGTCGTCTGCTGCAGAGGTGTCAGAAAGCGTCTATATGTGGGAAAGGGTTAACTGGCTAATTTCTGACATAGACTAACTTTGTCAATTGGCTACCTTCAGATTGATTTAGACAATTGGTGGAAATGAAGCTAGTCAAAAAGGAAGGTATGTCGGGTAAATTATCAAAAGAAAATTCACTGTACCTGAAAGGCAACTGCTTATCCTCTTCAACATGAACACATCATAAGTACAAGGAGAACAACCCTTTCCCAAATGTGAAAATTTTGCAGCAGACAATTTTCAAAATATCAAGGTAAATAAATGGAAAATCTAGATTCAGGAAAGTTTGATAATTGAATACAGAAACAGTGGGTAAAGCAGAAATTGCTTATTATGAGCAATTTCATATTAAGTGCAATCCTTTAATTTGGTAATTTAAATGAACTAACCCTTTCAGACACCTTTGCAGCAGATAACTTGTTTCCAACTATATTCGATAATTGCATTTCTTTTAGACATTTTTCTTAATATTCCCATATTTTTTTTAAAAAGTCGTCTGCTGCAGATTTGTTGAAAGTGGGAAAGGGTTAACAATGTTTTCCACTTTTTGTCATAGGTTATCCATTTAATTATGGAGATTTTCTATTTTTTGACAAAATATGTTCAAAGTCGTCTGCTGCAGAATTGTCGTATGAGGGAAAGGGTTAAACAACTAGCTCTTGAAATTTGTCCTTGAGGGACACATAACTCCAGCTGTTATAAGACAGGGCTACATGTTTTTTTGGGAAAAGCGACGATATATCTCGTACAAAGTCTATTCTTTCATTTTGCAGTCTATCGAAAAATCCTATTAATATTTCTTATATTAGCCATATCCTTTACCTTTTAGAAGTATATAATATAATGGATATCCAAGTTTTTGTATTATATGTCTGTATTATTATTATGTAAATACTGTTCTCACTTCATATCAGGGCTCCGCAAAACCGATAAATTGCCCGTTTAAACCGATTTTGAACTCGGCGGACCGGTTTCAATCTTAAAACTAGTAACTAAATCGGTCCAGGAATTTTTATAAATTAAAACTAATATAAAATCGGTCCATGAATTTCTATAAAGCTAACTATATAACACCTCCGCTACAGGTCACTTTGTAAACAGAGTCGTCTGTACACCTTCGAGATAGTCACTTACCGTGACGTAAACAGGATTATCGATCCAATTAAGTTTGACAATCGTGTAAAATGATAGATAATGCAAATCGGAATACCTCGGTGATGAATGGATGACGGAATTACCCGAGAAAATCCCATTGAATGCATGCGGTAATAATTTCATGCATCTGATTGGCTGTTGGGGTTATTAGGGAATTTCCATAGGTCACGTGACCTTTATAACCTTTCAAGATGGCATGGAAAAAGATATATTTACAAAACGTTTCGTAAAAATAAATTTGTCACTGTATATTTTTAACTTCATTTCATTTAATTTGTCCTTCGATACGTTAGTGAAAGGGCTCAACGAAATTTACTTGCGATGTTCAAAATGTCAAATGACCGGCTTGGCAACGTGAATCATGTTGACAAAGGGAACCGGGTCAAACCGGTTCACAATTACTCAACTGGGTAAATGTACTTACCTACAAAATGGCTTTCTCTAATTATTTCAGTCATGGTAATTCCAAAACAACAAAGACCTTTTTTGTAGTAAATTTTTAATTTTTATGTAGACAAAACAAAGTTAACCGTACAGATAAGAGAAATGTATCTTCTGTGCGAAACCAATAATTTTCTAGTATGTAAGGGTCGAACAATCTTAAGTACGAACGAGCAATGTAAACACACATTGTAAACACACATGCGCGGTCATGTTCGTCTGCACATTTACATTTTGGAAAATTATGATTTGTAAAGTACTTCTACATTGACATTAACGAGCGATGACATTGTTATGCAACCATCTATGCAAGGTAACCTGCAATAAACATGAAATTCGTGTATATTTGTTTTTAAAAGAGTTTCAATGTAAAAAAAATTACCAGGGGGGGGGGGGGGAATATTCTGGCTGGACCGATTGAGATTTCAAAATTTCCTTAAGCTGTATCATGTGTATGGGCCGGTGGCCTAAAGTATCACATTAAATATAAGTTGAAGACATATATCAAAATTAATAAATTATAATTAGATAATACAAAAGCTTCCAAGAAATATTCTTGTCAAACTCAAATTCCTTTGTGTTTTCCTAATCGTCACATTTTTTGATATACTCTACTAATACTTATCAATCTTGTCTAGGAATCTGCCATGGCCGAGTGTTAAGCGTCTGGGATTTGGAACCAGGATTCCCAGGTTTGATCTCCAGTCGCAGCACAGCAGTCATGTTGGAGAGCCCTTGGGCATGGTACATTTCCTAGCCTAGTATGGGTTTGTTTACCCAGGGATAATGAATAGATGAACTGTTGCTGTGATATAATTGAAATAATGTTGTAGATGCCTAACAAATGGCCAACAAGGGAGGCATTTATTGTAGTTCTGGGAACTAGGTATTCTCCTACAATAGGGTTAATCTTACCTGTCCTATGTAGAAATCCACATCACAAAATTGTTGACTTTCCAGCAGTCGACCAAAATCGTCATGTAGCGTACACTTTGGATAATTGGAAAACTGAATGAAAAAGAAAATAGATATGAACCCTTGCCCATAAGCAGACATATGTTTGACTCATCATATTTTTTAAAACATTGTAGCATTAGAAGAAATTGCTCATCATAAGCAATAAATCCTTTTGCCACAATGCTCGCTACTCGATACAATGTTTAAAGAGAGTTTCAAAATGTTCCCAAAGATATTTTCATCTAGGCAAATATTTGGAAAATCTCTAGAAGAGAGAAAGTTGAATTATTGAAAATTATTGAAAAAAGTCGTACAAAAGAGAGAGTAGTTATTTAAAATTATTGAAAAGAGCCGAAACATATATATGGGCAAAAGGCGGAATTGCTCATTATGAACAATTTCTCCTTTTGACACAATGTTTTCAAAAGACTCCTTCTATTCGGGCGTCAAAATGATTAAACCATTCTCTCATACGACAATACTGCAGCAGACGACTTTGAACATATTTTGTCAAAAATTGGAAAATCTCTATAATTGAATCAATAACCTATGACTAAAAGTTTAAAACATTGTGGCGAAAGGAGAACTGTTTCTATATAGAAAGTTACAGTGACCTTGACCTTTGACCTACTGACTCCAAACTGTGTAGGCATCACCAACTTGCTATGAAGTATGTCCATACCAAGTTTGAAGATCATTGGCCTAGGTGTATGTAAGTTATAAGGGTAAATGCTAGCTTGCATAAAAACTTTAACCAACGCCGACGGCGATGCCGGGGTGACTACAATAGCTCCCCTTATTCTTCAAATAGTCGAGCTAAAAATGATGAAGTATGCTTTTAAGTATTTAAGTATAACTTTGCACTAAGTAATGTTGGAGGAATCGGACCTTGGTCAATATTGTCAAGTAATAACCTACCTTAAAGCTGTACATTTCCCTCCCCCCGATCTCACATTGTCAGGTTATAACCTACCTTAAAACTGTACATTTCCCCCGATCTCACATTGTTATCTACAGTCCCTCCAAACACATACATCGCATCACTCACCACGGCTGCAGCATGGAACAGACGACCAGCAGGAATCTAAAAGTAAAATAATCATAATCAGTATGATATATATAATACTTTCCCACATACAACAAATCTGCAGCAGACAACTTTACAAACATCTTGGCAAAAGTATGGAAACTTTCTATGAATAAAAGAACAGTTCTTGAATAAAGTTGAAAACATTGTGGCAAGTGGAAAAATTGCTCATCATAAGTAATTTCTCCTTTTGCCACAATGTTTTCAAAAGTCCTCTGCTGCAAAAGTTTATATGGGAAAGGGTTAAGGCTAAAGAGACTCATCCCCTGACAGCCATTCTTCAAATCAAAATGGCTTGATTTGTTTGTATGGTATTTTATGCAGCTTTTAACATTGTTTCAGTTATATCATGTTATTTCTAAGATACCAGTACTATTAGTCTATTTTTCCTGACACCAGCCAGTCAGTTATAATTTTAACCCCACAATACGAAGCTCCAAGGAAGGAAAGCCACCACAACCAAACATGGCTTGAAGGAATCTGGTAGAAAATCACCTAAGGAACATTTCTGTAAAAAAAAATCAAAATGTAAGCCATGAATTTTTAGATTTTCCAATAAATTCTTTCTTTAAATTGAATTGATATTCAGAATTCTGCAAGGTTTCAAAAGATTTAAAGAAATTTAGAAGACATTGAGAGGATGCTTATTATGATATTTTATCACAATTGGCCCAGTGGATACAGAGATGAAGATGTTTTAAAACCCTTTCAAACATACAAAAAAAAAAATCGATAGAATTCTTTGAAATGATCTCTGCAAACGTATGTTAAATCACTATAATTTTAAGAATATTTATGTAATTAATTGAATTAAAAACATTGCAGCAAAAAAGAAATTGCTTCTGATGAGTGATTTCTCATTTTGTCACAATTTTGTCTAAATAAGCGTCTTCAAGCGGGAAAGGGTTAAAACAAGGTAAACCCTTTCCCACATTCAACAAATCATGGCAAAACTGTGGGAAATGTCTTTAAATGACAGTTAACCCTTTCCCTCATACGACAATTCTGCAGCAGACGACTTTGAACAGATTTTGTCAGATGGATAACCTATGACTAAAAGTGGAAAACATTGTGACAAAAGGAGAAATTGCACGTTCTGTGCAATTTCTTC
The DNA here is from genome assembly GCA_031761405.1 of Serripes groenlandicus. Classification (NCBI taxonomy): domain Eukaryota; kingdom Metazoa; phylum Mollusca; class Bivalvia; order Cardiida; family Cardiidae; genus Serripes; species Serripes groenlandicus. The sequence continues at coordinate 29,299,585 of JASEVX010000003.1, forward strand.
TTTTGTCACTATGTTTTCAAAACGCCGTCTGCTTTAACCCTTTCCCTCATACGACAAATCTGCAGCAGACGACTTTGAACATATTTTGTCAAAACATAGAAAATCTCCATAATTGAATGGATAACCCATGACAAAAAGTGGAAAACATTGTGGCAAAAGGAGAAATTGCACGTTTTGTGCAATTTCTTCTTTTGTCACTATGTTTTCAAAAAGCCGTCTGCTGTAGAGGCGTCAGAAAGCGTCTATATGAGGGAAAGGGTTAAATGACAGTTAAATAGTTGAATGTAGTTTTCATTATGAGCAATTTCTCTTTTTGCCACAACGTTAATACAGATCCTCTGCTGCAGATGCGTCAACATGAGCCTATATGTGGGAACAGGGAAGGGTTAATTGGAGTGAATGCCAACGCTAGTCTGGTTTTTTCTAAGTCGACAAAGGGGCATTACTGAGAAATTTTGTGAGTTGGTATAGAAATGATTATTGTTCCTAAGAACATGTGTACCAAGTTTCATTTGAAAATATTGTTATGAGGTAAGGTTAAAGTTGTGTAAAGACGCGGACGATGACGACTTATTTTCTTCGAAAAACAGACAAGCTAAAAATGCTATATATAGAAACGTTTTCTTTAAAGACATTTCAGGAAGAAAATGTAATGAACCTTTAAACAAATTGAAATTCTAATTAATGCTGATACAAAGGTGTAAGCATCAAAAAAGGAGAATTGGCTAATTGTGAAAAATTTGTCCTTTTCCCTTGTTCTTCTGTCATCTGCTTGCAGACGCAAATTTTCAACACATCTGTAGCAGATGACCTTTAAAAATATTGAAGTAAAAGAAGAAATACTTCCTATAACGAGCAATTACACCCTTTTGCCACAATGTTTTCATCTCTATCCAATTATTGTACTTTCATTTAAACAGATTTTCCATATTTTTGCCAAGCTGTTTCAAAGTCGTCTGCTGCAGTTTTACTTTTTGAGGAATAGGATTAAGCGGCGCCGACTTGAAAATAAACAAACAAAGCCAGGGGTTCCAGTGTTTCCAAGACAACTGGATATTACAACTTACAAAATTATCACTTCATTGAGACACTAATTAAGGGTCTCATGATTTAAACTCCCAGTCTCTTCCGGGAACCGTAACCACCTTTTCCCTTATACAGAGTACTAGATAAGAGGAAGTGAACTGGTCTGTTTCACACGATATTTCTCTTATTACTCAACCAAACCCCTACGTTGTGGGTACACAAAAGAATTTGAAAGTCAAATAAGGATCTTAGAAGATGAAAAATACCCGTTATCTAGAGTTCTGCCCTTTTACAACAAATCTGCAGCAGACGACTTTGAATGTAATGAATGTATATTGTTTTATGGCGCATCGACAGCTAAGGTCATTTAGCGCGCAATTAAATTTAATTATTCATGATCCCTGGGTAAACAAACCAGTACTAGGCTAGAAAATGTGCCTTGCCCAAGGGCACTCCACCATGACCGTAGTGCCGCGACTGGGAGACGACTTTGAAACAGCTTGACAAAAATATAGAAAATCTGTTTTAACCCTTTCCCTCATATAGACGCTTTCTGACGCCTCATCAGCAGACGGCTTTTTGAAAACATAGTGACAAAAGAAGAAATTGCACAAAACATGCACTTTCTCCTTTTGCCACAATGTTTTCCACTTTTTCTCATAGGTTATCCATTCAATTATAGAGATTTTCTATGTTTTGACAAAATACGTTCAAAGTCGTCTGCGGCAGAATTGTCGTATGAGGAAGAGGGTTAATGAAAGTACAATAATTGGATGGAGATGAAAACATTGTGGCAAAAGGGTGAGATTGCTCGTTATAAGAAATCTCTAAATAACAAAATATAAATATTGAATTGAGTTGAAAACATTGTGGGAAATAGAGGAAGTGTGAGCAATTTCTCCTTTAGCCACAATATGTTTTCAAAATATCAAATGTCATCTGTATATAAGGGAAAGGATTAACTAATAAGACAAGGGTTAACCTTTTCTAACATGTAGACACATTTAGAAGCATCTGTAGCAGGCAACTTTTGAAAACATTGTGGCAAAAGTAGAATTTGTTCATAGCTTCAGAATGGCTGAAAGGAGCTGAGGAAGGGATAATGCTTTTTTTTTTTAAACCGTGTTTGTTAGGCATTATGTTAACTTTAACCCTTTCCCTCATACAATAAATCTGCAGCAGACGTCTTTGAAAACATACCGTATTTTTTTTTTTTTGAAAAACCCTTTAAATGAAAGTACAATAATTTAATATATTTGAAAACATGCTGGCAAAAGAAGGTATTGCTGGTTTTGAGCAATTTCTTTTTTTGTTGACATTTTTCAAAAAGCCTTCTGCTGCAGAGGCATCAGAAAGCGTCTAAATGAGGGAAAATTTTAAAACCTTAAAAGCTAGTCTTTGCCCAGGCATGGTCTCACCAGAATGGTTCTGTCCAAATGCATGTAGTGTGTATCAAAAGTGTGATTGATTTACGGTCCATAGGTCCAGATAAGGAGGGGTATTCAGCTCTTTTTCCTTCCCATAGTTTCTCTCTTATTATAAAAGCAAACCCTATGTTGTGAGTACTCAAAGAATATTCTCAATGAGTACCCACACCATAGGATAAGACGCCCCTTATCTAAAGCTCTGTTTACCTTTTCTCACATAAACTAGAACTATCACTGAAGATGATAAATATTCCCTAAACAGCTAGCACCTTGACCTACACCATAACTTAACCCTTTCCCTCATATAGACGCTTTCTGACGCCTCTGCAGCAGATGGCTTTTTGAAAACATAGTGACAAAAGAAGAAATTGCACAAAACGTGCAATTTCTTCTTTTGCCACAATGTTTTCCACTTTTAGTCATAGGTTATCCATTCAATTATAGAGATGTTCTATTTTTTGACAAAATATGTTCAAAGTCGTCTGCTGCAGAATTGTCGTATGAGGGAAAGGGTTAATAAGTAAAAGGGCCATAACTCTGTAAAATAACATGCAATTGTAACCCATTTAGAATATGCACATCTCCTCTTGGTATAGAAGCTTCATGTAACATTTTATTGAATTCCAACCAGTGGTTTGTAAGAAATAGGCCGGACAAAATATGGCTTACTTAATAAGTAAAAGGGCCATAACTCTGTAAAATAACATGCAATTGTAACCCCTTTAGGATATGCACATCTCCTCTTGGTATAGAAGCTTCATGTAACATTTTATTGAATTCCAACCAGTGGTTGTAAGAAATAGGCCGGACAAAATATGGCTTCGGACCGACAGACAGCCCGACACAGTGACTCCTATATACCCCCTTTTTTTCGAAGGGGGTATAATTATATTACAACAAATCTACAGCAGACGACTAAGAAAACATCTTGGCCAAAATATTAACAAGAGCCCCGTGTATGGCACAGACGCTTGACTGATAGGGAGAAAACAGAAAAGAAAAAAAAAGCTGAGCTGAACAAACAAGAGGGCCAAGATGGCCCTAAATCGATCACCTGAATGATAGTTAATTAGAAGCAAATAATTATTTAACTGCAAATATCTGTGAAAATTTGATCAGGAGTTCAAATGAAATTGCAGGGAGAGGACACTCAGTTAAAGAAATAGTTTATCAGTAAAAGCCCTTTAATAAGAATGGAATTATTAAGTTTTGTCATTTTGCACCTTTCCTGATGCCGCTTTGCTGCCCTGTTTGTCAACGAAATCAATATGGCTTGAACAGTTTTTGTAGAGAGTCGCCCAAAGAAATTTCTGCCAAATTATCTTGGAATCTGACAAATGGATTATGGAGATGGAGGTTTTTAAAGTTTGGTTATTTTTCTCAATTTCTGATGCTGCTGCAACAAAAGTTCTACACAGAATGTAAGTCTTTGAACAATTTTTAAAGAGGACCATCAATGGAACATTCCTGTGAAGAAACGTTGAAATTGGTCGAGTGGAATGGTAGGAGTTGTCATTTGTAGCTAAAAGTTCAATTTACCCCTTTTGTGATGACGTGAAGTTGCTATTATTTTGTAACCAATCAATATGGCTTGAAATCAAAGTACTGGTAACGAATTATTTTGAACATGTATTGTAAAATCTAATTTATGAATGCAATTGATCATGCTATTGCACAATTTAGTCTATTTTATTATTATTAATATTTTTGTCCAGAGATTTTTTTATCAGTTCAGTTTTAGTAAATGTAGCATTTCAACGGCGATGCGAGCGTTTAACATCTTTCACTGAGCTCTGCGTAAAGTCTGTCAAAACACCCATGGCATATTTGTGAGATTTACATTGTTCTATACAGCGTTAGTTCGACTTGTTTTCGTCACCAGGGGCGGATCCAGGATTTCGGCTTATATTATAACTATGTTTCATGTGAGTGAATTAATTATTATAAATCTATAATGTTTAACAAATCGCATAAAATAAGAATTAAAAAATAAAAAAAAAGAAGAGTTTCTACTGGGACTCGAACTCGCGTCCATAAGTAGTCCATGATTAGAAGTCCTACACGCACTCCATTACACCACGGTACTTTGATACAACCTTTGAGCGTTACTTTCGTATATATATTAAGCTAACTGAATGCGCGCATATGTAAACCATGATCTATAATTAGAAAGCCCCTTTGATCATCGTTATCATGTTGGAAAAAGGAGAAACAACGGCGATGCGAGCGTTTAAAATGCACACTGACTATTTCACTGAGCTCTGCGTAGTGGCATATTTGTGAGATTAACATTGTTCTATACAGCGTGGGGTCGACTTCCTCACAACAAGTGAATCTAGTGAATGGGCATACAACTAAAATTCATATTCGTGCCTTATACGTACCTGCCGACAAATGAAATATATATGCGCGTACTGTTAATTTGATATTTTCTAGAAAATTGATTATCTATGATGATTCGATAGTATAATTATGACTTCACTGTATTGAAATAACACGTAGAAGTAATTTTAATATTGAAAAAATACTAGGACTATTTAGGTGAAGCTAAGGCGTATCCGTATAAGCGGAAGTGTAGTTTAACCGTGACTTCCGGGAGCGATTTCGAAATCGTAAACTGAATTATTTTTTGAGAAAAAATAATTCGTTAAAAATTAAGTAGAGGATCCCTGAAGTAAGATTCATATTAAATTTTCTTAATATCAGACAAGAACTTAAAAAAATGGAATTTCCAAATTTTGTCATTTTGCCCCTTTTCTGATGCCTCCTAAATGCCATGTTTTTCAACCAAACAGTATGCCTTGAACAATCTTTGTAGAGGGTCACCCAAGGAACATTTCTACCAAACTATATTGGAATCTGACATGCAGATTCAGAGGAGAAGATTTTTAAAGTTTGGACATTTTGCCCCCTTTCTGATGCCGCAGCAACCAAAGTTCTCAATGGAATTTAAATCTTTGAACAATTTTGAAAGAGGGCCACCATTCCTGTGGGGGGGGGGGGGGGGATGATGTTTAAAGCTAAAAGTTAACGCCGGAAGACGACGGACAAAAAGTGATCAGAATAGCTCACCTTGAGCCTTTGGCTCTAGGTGATCTAAAAACCTTAACCGGACGACCACGCCGCCGCCAACAAAAATCCATAACCGGACGACCACGCCGCCGCCAACAAAAAACCTTAACCGGACGACAAGCCGCCACCAACAAAAAACCTTAACCAGACGACCACGCCGCGGACGACACCAGGGTCATGACAATAGCTCTCGTTTTTTCAAAAGTCTAGCTAAAAATGTCTATAAATAAAACTATAATTATTAAAAAGAGCTGAAAACATTGTGGCAAAAAGAGGAAATTGCTCGTTATGAGCCATTTCGCCTTTAGTCACAATTGTTTCAAAAGTTTTCCTCTGAAGATGCATCTAAAAGCATCTATTCGTGGTAAAGAGTTAAAATGTTTCCCATGAGACTAAATAGTTTGTTAAAGTTACAAAACCAAGTGATTTAATTTAACTTGACAGTGAGCCCATATGAGGTCTAGGGGGAAAATCAAAGATTCAGTGCAGTGTAACTCTACTCCAAATTATTCTGTGATATGCATTCTTTTTAAGAGAATTTTACAACTCTTTCCCTTAACACTTTCCCTCATACGACAATTCTGCAGCAGACGACTTTGAACATATTTTGTCAAAAAATAGAAAATCTCTATAATTGAATGGTTAACCTATGACTAAAAGTGGAAAACATTGTCGCAAAAGGAGAAATTGCTTGTTTTGAGAATTTCTTCTTTTGTCACTATGTTTTAAAAAAGCCGTCTACTGCAGAGGCGTCAGAAAGCGTCTATATGAGGGAAAGGGTTAACACTTTTCCACATACAACAAATCTGCAGCAGACGACTTTGAAAATATATTGGGGAATATATGAAAGTGTCTGTATGTGGGAAAGCGTTATTACAATAATACAAGACTCTACATTTGCTGCTTCGTTAGCAACAAAAAACTTGAAAATATGGAAAAATCTTTCATGTCAATCAGTTTCACCTTAAAACTTATGTAAACTTTACATAAAATGCTTTTTTTATAGCCAACTTCTAACAAAAATCTTTGTTGAATAGGAGAAATCCTTCATAACAAGCACTTCTTCCTTTTCCAACACTGTTTTCTACAACCCTGTATAAAAAATAATTTTCATGATGCAATATTGTGATATTTTCCCTAAAATGTAAAAAGTGGATGAATTATGGTCAATCAAACCTTTCCCCCTTGCATTTTGCAGCAACAATTTTTGAAAACAATGTGGCAAAAGGTGCAATTGCTCATTATGAGTAATTTCTTCTTTTGCCACAACATTTTCAACCCTAGTCAATAATTAATTAAATTCTTATTTATAGAATGTTCCATATTTTTGCCCACATGTTTTCAAAGTTGTCGTCTGCAGCGCTGTTGTATGTGGAAAGAAAAAGAAACAGCCTGTTGATGTATCTGAACATGACAATTTTTAAAAACACTAAACAGTGCACTATGCTGGAAAAGGATTAACCCTTATTCTGCAGCAGACGACTTTGAACATATTTTGTCCAAAAAATAGAAAATCTTTATAATTGAATGGATAACCTATGTCAAAAAGCGGAAAACATTGTGGCAAAATGAGAAATTGCTTGTTTTGAGCAATTTCTTGTTTTGTCACTATTTTTTCAAAAAGCCGTCTGCTGCAGAGACGTCAGAAAGTGTCTATATGAGGGAAAGGGTTAAATCTCGTAACAAATAGTTAAGGGTTAAGAACTTCATCAATTTTTATTCAAATTTTCCGCAGTTTTCCTTGATTTTCCAGTGTTTCTATCAATATTTTAGGTTTTCTTCCTAGACACAAATGACAAAATCATCCATTTATCCTTTCACTGTTCATACACAATTCAATGTTTTTTTGAGTGCACTAACTTCAATTTCCTTTCTTTAATCCATTTTATCTTTTTTCATTCTTTTTTTAATTACAAACCATGCATCAAATCAATTCATCCAGCTAGATCTATAAGGGAAAATTGGGATGAATAAATATAATTCTCTTTCTATTGATTCATTGATATTGGTTTAATGCTACTGTCAACACTATCTCAGTCATAGCATGGGTCACCTCTCCTACTCGAATCCCGGCTCAGCCAACTTTCTTTCTGACGATTGACAAAAGTCAATGCGACATATGACTTTCGTCTTCCACCAATGGGCTAAGTCTATATGGAAAAGCAGCCAGTTGCTTGGGAAGATTGTTGTGTGGAGTACTAGCTGGTGTGAGAAAACCAGGAAATGCACGAGTAGGTGAACTGGCTGCCGTGATATAACTGAGAAATTGTTAAAAACGACGTTAAACCCCAATCAATCATGGAAGTTTTCCCCACCTTTTTTGCACCTACGTTTCACACAATGTTAAAATTCGTTGGCTTGGCGTGAAACGGTTTTAACTAAAATTGGTATTTTTTTACCAAGGTTAATCACCTCGCCATAAAGTCTTTATAAGCGTTAAATCATTTTTTTGGTTAAACAATGGAAATTTAGGTGCCATTGCTTGTTCTGAGCAATGACACCTAAATTTGCATTGTTTACAAAGCGGTCAAAATTGCCCCTAAAAAGGGGTCAAAATTGCCCCTAAACCAGGGTTTTCAAAATAGATTTTTTAGTAACAACCGTTTCACGCCAAGCCATCGGTTTCTTCTAAGTTGTTAGTAATTCAGGTTGTGAACCTGAGGGTGGTGAGCTTAAACTCCACCTCATCCAACATTCTTTCTGACTCTTGACAAAAGACAATGTCCTCCATCAACAGGCTAACTGTCTAATGGTTGTGCGGGGTACTGGTCTGAGAAAGCCAGGAAGGGCTTGGTGTGAAACGGTTGTAACTAAAATTTGTATTTTTCTACCATGGTTAATCACCTCGCCATAAAGCCTTTATAATCGTTAAATAATTTTTCTTGGTAAACAATGGAAATTTAGGTGCCACTGCTCAGAACGAGCAATGGCACCTAAATTTCCATTGTTTACAAAGGGGTCAAAATTCCCCCTAAACCAGAGTTTTCAAAATAGGTCTTTAGTTACAACCGTTTTACGCCAAGCTCTCGATATGTGTAGGTGATATGACTGAAACATTGCTGAAAATGGCGTTAAACATCAGTCAATCAATTAATCAATCCCAGGACACTTACCACCTTTTGAACAAATGCTTAGTTCCAACGAGTAATGCAAACTTGTACAAGAGGCAATACTATAGTGAACCTGTGTGTGAAGTTTCATAATAATTTGATAAGAAATGAAGACACTATGCATGTGAACGGGGACATGTCCATATGTACAGGCGGACCTCTATATTCGCTTGTCAAGAGGGGATAATTAACCCTTTCCCTCATATAGACGCTTTCGGACGCCTCTGCAGCAGACGGCTTTTTGAAAACATAGTGACAAAACAAGAAATTGCACAAAACATGCAATTTCTCCTTTTGCCACAATGTTTTCCACTTTTTGTCATAGGTTATCCATTCAATTATGGAGATTTTCTATTTTTTGACAAAATACGTTCAAAGTTGTCTGCTGCAGAATTGTCGTATGAGGGAAAGGGTTAAGTAATCAGACAAAAATAACATGGATAGCTGGGCCCAGTTTTTCAACCAATCAATGTCATAAGCAATTTCTGTAGAGGGTTAAACCTCAGGAACTTTTTTTGCAAAATCGAAGAAGAAGATTTTAGGTAAGAAAATTTTAAGTTTATTTTCATTTAACCACTTCTCTGATGTTGCCTAGAGGGTATATTTGTCAACCAATCAATATGCCTTGAAGTCTTTACAGACAGTCCCCTAGAGAACATTTCTGCAAAATTATCTTGAAATCAAACACATACTTTTGAAGGAGAACAATTTTCAAGTTTTGTAATTTAATCCCTTTTATGATGTTGTCTGGTGACCATGTTTTTCAACCTATTAACATGGCTTTAACAAAATGTGAGGAGAGTCAGTGGGGTCGTTTAACCCTTGCCCACATAATAGATGCTTTCAGGTCTCTACAGCAGATGACTTTTGAAAATATTGTGACAAAAGGAGAAATTGCTCAAAACAAGCAATTTCTCCTTTTTCCACAATATTTTCAACCTGTTTCAGTAATGATACCTTCATTTATAAAGATTTTCTATGTTTTTGACAATATGTTTTCAAAGTCATCTGCTGCAGATTTGCTGTATGTTGGAAAAGGTTAAGGAAGATTTCTGCCAAATTATCCTGGTTGATTGATTGATTGGGGTTGAACGCCGTTTTTAACAATTTCTCAAGTCATATCACGGCGGCCAGTTCACCTAAACACGTATTTCCTGTTTTTGTCACACCAGTACTCCACACAACAATCTTCCCAAGCAACTGGCTGCTTTTCCACATAGACTTAGCCCATTGGTGGAAGACGAATGTCGCATTGACTTTTGTCAAACGTCGGAAAGAAAGTTGGGCCGAGCCGGGATTCGAACTCACAACCCCTGGATTGACAGCCCGCGTCGTTACCAACTGAGCTACCGGGGATCGGCCCAAATTATCCTGGAATAAGCTGATTCAGAATAAAAAGAATATCAAAGTTTTGGCATTTATCCCCCTTTGTGATGCTGCAGCAACAAAAGTTCAACATAGAAATTTAAACTTTTAACAATTTTGAAAAAGGACTACTAAAGAAACAATCCTGTTAACCCTTTTCCACATACAACAAATCTGCAGCAGACGACTTTGAAAACACAGTGACAACAAGAGCGCCAAATGTCACAAAATACGCTCGTCCTGTTTTTTTGAGACCAATTAAGTATAGTGATAATTGGTTGTACATCAGGCAAATTTAGAGAACAGACACTGTTAGTACAGTTTTGGCCATTTCGAGGGACATAAGTGTGTAGTGACTAAAAAAACGTGGTAAGTTATCGAACTTGTCCAAGATATTATGCCAATACACATTCTGACCAAATTTGGTTATGATTGGACAAAGGCATCTAAAGTTATTGAGCTGACAAGACCAATTTTGGGTAATTTCTATAATTAAAGGGCGATAACACTCAATTGACTAAAGCGATATGGCTAGTTATCGAACTTGACCGACATATTATCCAAATTAAAATTCTGACCAAATTTGGTGATGATTGGACAAAGGCTTCTAAAGTTATTGAGCTGACAACATACTGGACGCCGCCCGCCCGCCCATATGCCGCAGGTAAAACTATAATATGATCTGTTTTTTATCAAAACGGGCGTATAAAAACCTGAAAAATCTCCATAAAAGATAGCTTAATTGTTAAATAAAGTTATAAACATTGTGGCCAAAGGAGAAATTGCTCTCAAAAAAGGGGTCAAAATTGCCCCTATGCAATTTCACCTTTGGCCACAATGTTTTCAAAAGTCGTCTGCTGCTATTGCGTCAAAATGTGTCTGCAAGTGGAAAAGGGTTAAGCTGAGTCGAAATTGATTGATGATCTAAAAATGGATCAGATTAAAATAAGTGAAAACACTGGTTACAATATTCTGCTGTGTACATTAGTTATAAATATAATACCAAAATATATCCTTAACCCTTTCCCTCACATAGACGCTTTCTGACGCCTCTGCAGCAGACGGCTTTTTGAAAACATAGTGACAAAAGAAGAAATTGCTCAAAACAAGCAATTTATCCTTTTGCCACAATGTTTTCCAGTTTTAGTCATAGGTTATCCATTCAATTATAGAGATTTTCTACTTTTTGACAAAATACATTCAAAGTCGTCTGCTGCAGAATTGTCGTATGAGGGAAAGGGTTAACCCTAATCACAGGCGTCCGAATTTCTATCACAGCAAAAAATGCGGAAAATCACACAATACCTCGTTGAAATACTCAAAAACCCTCTCTATATTGTCTATACGCTTTGATCAAAATGATCATAATGGTAATTTGGGGAATCCCGCATGTGTTACTATAAATAGCCCCTCTATACGTCCATATAGTGTAATAATAATGACAAGGTGTGCAACGGTGTTTTACCCCCTCGCTCGATTCGTTCAATAATTTCCGCAGAAAAACGTCTAAAACGACCTGGTCCCAGGTAGAGACAGGTTCATAAATGATTTTTCTCGTGATCCACCATATCAATATTTGCCAACCGACAAATTTTATTATTTATTTATTTATTATTTTACGCAGGGTTGAACGCAACACTGGTCTAACTAGGTTTATCATAACTTTACAGGAGGCTAAAAAAACTCTACCATTTTAACATTTTTATTATTCTTGCGTCTTTTTTCACATTTCTAGAATATATACATGTGTGATTTGTTTTATATTGGCTTTAAATAATTAAAGGGGAGGGGGGTGGTCTCTAAAATATATACACTTCTAGGTCAGGTTTTGAATGTTGACACAGCTAGGTCAGGGCATAAGTGTGGACACAACTAGGTCAAGGCATGACTGTTGACACAGCTATATCAATGCATGACTGTGGACATATATAGCTAGGTCAAGGCATGGCTGTTGACACAGCTAGGTCAAGGCACGACTGTTGACAAAGCTAGGTCAGGACATGAATGATAACACAGCTAGGTCAGGGCATGACTGTTGACACTTCTAGGTCAGGGCATGAATGTGGACATAGATAGCTAGGTCAAGGCATGACTGTTGACATAGCTAGGTCAGGACACAAATGATAACACAGCTAGGTCAGTGATGACTGTTGACACAGCTAGGTCAATACATGACTATGGACACAACTAGGTCAGGGCATGACTGTTGACACTTCTAGGTCAGGGCATGACTGTTGACACTTCTTGGTCAGGTTTTGAATGTTGACACAGCTAGGTCAGGGCATAAGTGTGGACACAACTAGGTCAAGGCATGACTGTAGACACAGCTATATCAATGCATGACTGTGGATATAGATAGCTAGGTCAAGGCATGGCTGTTGACACAGCTAGGTCAAGGCACGACTGTTGACATAGCTAGGTCAGGACATGAATGATAACACAGCTAGGTCAGTGCATGACTGTTGACACTTCTAGGTCAGGGCATGACTGTGGACACAACTAGGTCAGGGCATGACTGTTGACACTTCTAGGTCAGGGCATGACTGTTGACACTTCTTGGTCAGGTTTTGAATGTTGACACAGCTAGGTCAGAGCATAAGTGTGGACACAACTAGGTCAAGGCATGACTTTTGACACAGCTATATCAATGCATGACTGTGGACATAGATAGCTAGGTCAAGGCATGGCTGTTGACACAGCTAGGTCAAGGCACGACTGTTGACATAGCTAGGTCAGGACATGAATGATAACACAGCTAGGTCAGGGCATGACTGTTGACACAGGACATGACTGTTGACACTTCTTGGTCTGGTTTTGAATGTTGACACAGCTAGGTCAGGGCATGAATGTGGACATAGATAGCTAGGTCAAGGCATGACTGTTGACATAGCTAGGTCAGGACACGAATGATAACACAGCTAGGTCAGTGCATGACTGTTGACACAGCTAGGTCAATACATGACTATGGACACAACTAGGTCAGGGCATGACTGTTGACACTTCTAGGTCAGGGCATGACTGTTGACACTTCTAGGTCAGGGCATGACTGTTGACACTTCTTGGTCAGGTTTTGAATGTTGACACAGCTAGGTCAGGGCATAAGTGTGGACACAACTAGGTCAAGGCATGACTGTTGACACAGCTATATCAATGCATGACTGTGGATATAGATAGCTAGGTCAAGGCATGGCTGTTGACACAGCTAAGTCAAGGCACGACTGTTGACATAGCTAGGTCAGGACATGAATGATAACATAGCTAGGTCAGTGCATGACTGTTGACACAGCTAGGTCAATACATGACTGTGGACACAACTAGGTCAGGGCATGACTGTTGACACTTCTAGGTCAGGGCATGACTGTTGACACTTCTTGGTCAGGTTTTGAATGTTGACACAGCTAGGTCAGGGCATGAATGTGGACATAGATAGCTAGGTCAAGGCATGACTGTTGACATAGCTAAGTCAGGACACGAATGATAACACAGCTAGGTCAGTGCATGACTGTTGACACAGCTAGGTCAATACATGACTATGGACACAACTAGGTCAGGGCATGACTGTTGACACCTCTAGGTCAGGTTTTGAATGTTGACACAGCTAGGTTAAGACAAGAATGTGGATGACATGAATATGGACAAAGATAATTCAGGGCATGAATGTGATAAAAGCTAGGTTGGGGCATGATAATGGACAACTCTTAATCAGAGCATGAATATAATGGACACAGCTTATTTAAGGCATGGACATGGACAAAGCTAAGTCAGGGCATTAATGTGGATAAAGCTAGGTCATGGCATAAGAATGGACAAAGCCAAGTCAAGGCATGAATATAGACAAAGCTAATTCACATGGATAAAGCTTAGTCAGGGCATGAATGTGCACAAAGCTAAGTCAGGGCATGAACATTTATAAAGCTAATTCAAGGCATGAACAAAGACAAAGCTAAGTCAGAGCATAAACATCGACAAAGCTAAGTAAGAAAATGGATGTGGGCAAAGCTAAATCAGGGCATGAATGTGGACAATGCTAAGTCAGGGCATGAACATGGGAACAGCTAGGTCAAGGCATTAAAGTGGACATAGCTACATATAGGTCAGAAAATGAAATTTGCCACAGCTAGCTCAAGGCATGACAGTTAGCACAGATAAGTCATGAATGTATCTTCATCTATCATATGGAGTGGACACTCAGTTGATAGTTTCTATGTTAAGAACTCCATTCACAGACCAGGTTATTTACTTCAGCTCATATACATTCTTTGCATGTGTAATAACATTCTGCAACTACTAGGATAGTCTGCAACATTGGACAAGCAAAGGCCCTGTGAATGTCAAGGTCATGATTGGTTGGATGAATGAATATCTCATTTGAGGCATTTTGGAAGGAAGGACAGAATGATGATTGTGACACAGATAATACATGGTCAACTAAAACCATTTGTATGCTATGTACTATTCAAAGTTCTTGCCATGTTAAACAAAATTAACCCTTGGAATGACGAAACCGTTCTGCAAAGGGAGAAGTTTGGAATATTTTTCTCAAGAATGTATCATGGATGTTATTGGATGAACTTACTATTTTTGAAGAAATATATATTGTTTCAAACTTTCATGATCGTTCAATAAACTGTTCACAATCTATTAGAAAATCTTCAACATGAATCAATGCTTCAAAATTATCAGAATTTATCATTTTCCACCAACAAACAATGTCATCTCTGAAAACATAGTTTCCAAACTTCACATTATGCTCTGAAAAAATTCTAGTATCAAAGTAAACACATATTGTTCCTGTGTAGCTATATATAGGGAATCGCATCATGCAGTACTAAATATATTATATTAAAAATATCTTTTAAACAATGTAACACCTCGAAAATTGGAAGTGCAATGCAGGTACATTGTGTGAAAGGGATTGATTGTTCATTTCAATACAGTCCTTTTTTCCACTATAGTTTTCAAAATGTGTTACCTTCAAAGGTGTCTAAAGTAGCATTGGAGAATGTGTTAAAACAGAATCCAAATGAGATGTAGAGAGTGTTTCTTTAGTGCAATTTCAATTATTGAAAGATTGGAATCATTCTCATTAAAAGATTTTCAAGCTATTTCCCTGATTTATAAAATATTGAAGTGTTGTCACAAAATCTTTTATTTTTACTCTGACAGGATAAAACAAAGTTACTAATCTAAGTTAAACTATTGTAATTTTGTGTACAATGAAAAATTGAAAAAATTATGTCCTAACTCTGATTTAACCATAAACAAAACTTGAATTTAAATATGCAACACTGTGCTAACTCAAGTTAGATCACTGTTGCATAAAAATATTTTTTTGTTTCAAGTTAGACCAAAATGCCAACTGACCTCTAAACCCCTTAAATCTCAGAATCTGACCCATATTTTTCACTTGCAGATGTATGCCATGGTATACTTCTGAAAAATGTAAAAAAGTCATTTTTGAAAAAAAAAATGAGTTAGACCAGTGTTGCGTTCACCCCTCTTTCACCCAATTTAATACGCCGGCGTGTTTAAGCTTAATGTTCATTATATTTGGAAATTTGCAGTTGTCCTTACCCCCATGCGCTGACGTCACAATATGCAACATTCCGCAGCGACGGATTATTCAAATAACGATTTAATTATTTTTTATACTTCTTTCGAAAACGTACAAATAAATACCGTATTTTTTATGAATAATATTATTTTTGGAAGAAAAATGTTTAAATGCCAACCCCCAACAAACATTGCTCAGGTACAATATTCTAAAAAAGCGCGTCATTTCGCGTTAAATATTCGTTGCGGAACGTGATTATTGTGACGTCAGCGCATGGCGGTAAGGACAACTGCACATTTCCAAATATAATGAACATTAAGCTTAAAAATGCCGGTTTATTCGTCGGTTGGCAAATATTGATGTGGTGGATCACGAGAAAAATCATTTATGAACCTGTCTCTACCTGGGACCAGGTCGTTTTAGACGTTTTTCTGCGGAAATTATTGAACGAATCGAGCGAGGGGGTAAAACACCGTTGCACACCTTGTCATTATTATTACACTATATGGACGTATAGAGGGGCTATTTATAGTAACACATGCGGGATTCCCCAAATTACCATTACAATCATTTTGATCAAAGCGTATAGACAATATAGAGAGGGTTTTTGAGTATTTTAACGAGGTATTGTGTGATTTTCCGCATTTTTTGCTGTGATAGAAATTCGGACGCCTGTGCCCTAATCCACATACAACAACTCTGTCGCAGATGACTTGTAAAACATCTTGGGAAAAAATATTCAAAATCTCTTGAATAAATGTGTAAATATTGAAAACAGGGTAACGAAAAGAGAAATTGGTCGAGATGAGCAATTTCTCCTTTTGCAACCATGTTATAAAAAATTGCCTGCTGCAGGTGTGTCAAAATGTGTCTGCATGTTGAACAAGAGCTGTCTAAGGACAGCGCGTTAGACTTTTTTGTGCTTGCCACTAAAACAAAACTTTTTTGGGTGATAGAGAAAACATAACCAATTAAGTACTTTATCATATTATTTATAAGCAAAGTACTTTATAAGTTGAAAAAGGGTCATAATTCTTACAAAAAACTTTACTGAATTATGCACTATTGGCTGTCGGTGGAAGTAATGATGGTAAAAAGATTTTTGTAAGTGTTAAAGCTATATCTCTAAATGTTTTGAAAAAATTTGTTTTGTTATGAATAACCAAAATTCTAAATCGAAAAAGGGCTATAATTCTTAAAAAAAACTTGACAGAGTTATGTACTATTGACTGTTGATGGAGGTAATGACTGTAAATAAGTATTGTAAGTGTATTAGCTATATCTCTAATGGTTTTTAAAAAAAATGGGGAAATACGAAAAACTTAAACAAAATTCTAAGGCGAAAAACATCTAGACAAAAATATGGAAAATCTCTTGAATGAACTTGTGAACATTTATGCAATCTGAGAAAATGCTTCAACCTTTCCCAGATGTAGACGCATTTTGACGCCTCTGCAGCAGACAACTTTTGAAAACACTGCGGCAAAAGGAGAATTTTTTCATGATGAGCAATAATTAATCCCCTTTTGCCACAATGTTTTAAAGTCTATTAAAATAATATCTTTTCCTATAAAGATATGTTTGGAAGACAACTTGGGAAAATATTGTGACAAATAGAGAAATTGCTCATTATGAGCAATTTATCATTTTGTCAGAATGTTTTCAACTCATTTCCAATATTTTATATTGTTACTTTTTACTGAGCGATTTGCCCTAGATTTGCTCAGATGTTTTCAAAGTCATCTGCTGTAGATTTGCTGTATATGTGAATGAGGGGTTAATTGGACATATCGGTAAGTAAGAATAGTAAATGTTTAGTAAATGTTCACAAACCTTATATCAATATCTCTTTTCCCTCGTAACTCACAATCCAATTCAAACTTGGCAAGCTTTAAGCACTCAGCAACGACTTGGGACTTATTAAAACTTTGTTAGCACTCACTTTTGTTTTATACGTAACAGCAGCAATAATCAATAAGAACCATCGTCGCCAAGTTGGGATTTCCATGGTTTCTTATTCACTTCTTCTACACTGTTCCGTAGATCAATTAGCACCATTACCCTTATAGTATTGATTTGAGCCACATTATCCCTTTCACTCATGTGGACACATTCTAACGCCTCTGCAGCAGATGACTTTTGAAAACATTGTGACAAAAAAAGAAATTGCTCATAACAAGCAATTTCTCCTTTTGTCACAATGATTTCAACTTTTTTCAATAAAAAAACTTTAACCCTTTCCCTCATATAGACACTTTCTGACGCATCTGCAGCAGACAGCTTTTTGAAAACATGGTGACAAAAGAAGAAATTGCTCAAAACGAGCAATTTCTCCTTTTGCCACAATGTTTTCTACTGTTAGTCATAGGAATTATCCATTCAATTATAGAGATTTTCTATATTTTGACAAAATATGGTCAAAGTGTTCTGCTGTAGAATTGTCGTATGAGGGAAAGGGTTAATTCATAGAGAGTATCCAAAGTCCTGCCAGGATATTTTCAAAGACGTCTGCTGCAGATTTGTTGTATGTGGGAAAGGGTTATACAAATAGAATTTGATAAATATGCAATATGCAGCAGAGGACTTTTGAAAACATTTCGGCAAAAGGATTTATCCATGAGCAATTTCTACTTTTGCTTTCGTTTAATTGGGGTTTTACACCATTTTCAACATTATTTAAGTTATATCATGGAGACATTTCAATTATCCTTAGGTAAACAAACCAGTACTAGGCTAGGAAATGTGCCTTGCTAAAAGGCACGCCACCTTGTCAGTTGACCGTCGTGCTGCAACTGGGGATCAAACCCGGGAAGCCCGGTTTCAAATCCCCGACACTCAACCACTTGACCACGGTGGATTCCTATATATAATTTAACACTTTCAATTATTCAAAGAGAATTTGCTGATATGTTTTGAATTTAACCCGTTCCCATATGCAACAAATCTGCAGCAGAGGAGTTAAATAAAACAAGAGGGCCATGATGGCCCTAGATCGCTCATCTGACTTATGCAATGTGATTTGTCAAGCCAACCACACAGACAACATTATTAACTCATTTTGTGGTCAGGTAAGCTTATACAAGAGGCCCAAGAGGCCCAGTATCGCTCAACTACCATTAGGCAAACATAACATTTCCAAACAGCCCCACCCCCTGGTAGCCATGTTTTTTGACCAATCACCATGGCTTGAAGGAATCTTGTCTAGTGTCACCTAAGGAACATTTCTGCAAAATTATTTGAAAATCAGCCAAATAGTTTGGGAGGAGAAGGTTTTTAAAGTTTTCACTAAAGCCAAAATCAAACTAACATTCCCACCACCCTGGCAGCCATATTTTAAGACCAATCAATATGGCTTGGTGGAATCTGAAAGAGAGTCACCCAAGGAACATATGTACAAAATAATTTGAAAATCGAGAAGGAGAAGATTTTTTAAGTTTTCACTATATCTGCATCTTGTACAATTTTTCTTATGCATTTCTTCTTTTCTGAATGATTGTTGTTTCAACCCTTTTCCACATACAACAAATCTGCAGCAGATGACTTAAAAAACATATTAGAAAAATGTGAAATATCTCAATAAATGAAAGTTCAATCATTAAATAGAGTAAAAAAAAACATTGTGGCAAAAAGGGAAATTGCTCCTTTTCAATAATTTTCATTTACATTTCCTGGGTGAAATACCAGTATTTTTTTCCTGACACAGATGCATCAGTTATAATGCTATTTCTCCAACCATAGGCACCAAGGAGAGTAGACATAACAACCATAAGCACCAAAGGGGGTAGACATAACAATCATAAGCACCAAGGAGAGAAGACATAACAACCATAAGCACCAAAGGGGGTAGACATAACAATCATAAGCACCAAGGAGAGAAGACATAACAACCATAAGCACCAAAGGGGGTAGACATAACAATCATAAGCACCAAGGAGAGAAGACATAACAACCATAAGCACCAAAGGGGGTAGACATAACAATCATAAGCACCAAGGAGAGAAGACATAACAACCATAAGCACCAAAGGGGGTAGACATAACAATCATAAACACCAAGGAGGGTAGACATAACAACCACTGTTAAGCCTTTCCCACATACAGATGCTTTCTGACGCCACTGCAGCAGACAACTCTAACCCTTTCCCACATACAGACACTTTCTGAAGCCTTTGCAGCAGACAACTCTAACCCTTTCCCACATACAGACACTTTCTGAAGCCTTTGCAGCAGACAACTCTAACCCTTTCCCACATACAGACGCTTTCTGACGCCTCTGCAGCAGACAACACTTGAGAACATTGTGACAAAAGAAACAAGAGGGCCAAGATGGCCCTAAATCGATCACCCGAGTGATAGTAAATAAGAAGCAAATATTTAACGGCAAATCTGAACAAATTTGATCAGGTGTGCAAATGAAACTGCAAGGAGTGGACACTGTTAAAGAAATAGTAAAATGGCTTATTTGTAAAGGCCATTTGTATCTTGAAATCTTACAAGAACTTTAATAACAAGAGGCCCATGAGGGCCTATGCTCTACTGATATGGTTCTTTGGTCATTTTCAATCCAGAGCATGTATGTATGGTGAAGATCGGATAGTAAATGCTGGTTTGCAAAAGGAACCGAGCTCTCATCAATATTTAACTACTATCTGAGTTTGGTGAAGATTAGTTAGTAAATGGAGCCTCTATTGTGTTCAAAAGCTCAATTATAGCAATATTGACATTTTCAAGGGCCATAATCCAGTCTTGCATAGGCGGATCTAGCTGGTTTGCGAAAAGAACCGATCTCTCATGGATATCTAACTACTGTATAAGTTTGATGGAGATACAATCAAAACTGAAGACTTTATCGCGTTCACAAGCCATATTATAGCAATTTTGACAATTTCAAGGGCCATAATCCAGTCTTGCATTGCCGGATCGGCTGGTTCGTAAAAGGAACCAAGCTCTCATGGATACCTAACTAAAGTGTAAGTTTGTGAAAATCAGATAGTAAATGGAGCCTCTATTGTGTTCACAAGCTCTATTATAGCAATTCTGACAATTCCAAGGGCCATAATCCAGTCTTGCATGGGCCGATCTGGCTGGTTTGCGAAAGGAACCAAGCTCTCATGGATATTTGCGCCTTTCCTGATGCCGCCTTGCTGCCCTGTCTTCAAGGAAATCAATATGCCTTGAACAGTTTTTGTAGAGGGTCACTCAAAGAACATTTCTACCAAATTATCTTCGAATCGGAGAAGCAGATTATGGATGAAAAGGATTTAAAAGTTTGGGTATTTTTCTCACTTTTTGATGCCGCAGCAAACAAAGTTCTACACAGAATGTAAGTCTTTGAACAATTGTGAAAGAGGACCAACAAAGGAACCTTCCTGTGAGGTTAAGTAGAAATTCAGGTCCTGTGGAATGGTAGAGTTGTCATTTGTAGCTAAAAGTTCAATTTACTCCTTTTGTGATGATTTTTGTAACCAATAAATACGGCTTGAATAAATTAGGTAGAGGATCGCTTAAGTAAGATTCCTGTTCAATTTTCTTAAAATCAGACAAGCACTTTCCAAAAAATGGAATTTTCAACTTTTGCCCCTTTTCTGATGCCGCCTGACTGCCATGTTTTTCAACCAATCAGTATGGCTTGAACATTTTTGTAGAGGGTCACCCAAGGAACATTTCTACCAAATTATATTGGAATCTGACAAGCATATTCAGAGGAGAAGATTTTTAAAGTTTAGGCATTTTGCCCCCTTGCTGATGCCACAGCAACCAAAGTTCTCAATGGAATTTAAATCTTTGAACAATTTTAAAAGAGGGCCACTAAAGGAACATTCCTGTGAAGTTTGGTTGGAATTGGTAGTGTGGTTCAGCAGGAGATGATGTTTAAAGCTAAAAGTTAACGACGGACGAATGATGGACAGACGACGGACAGAGAGGGATCAGAATAGATCACCTTAAGCCTTCGGCTCAAAATTGCTAAAATCAGCAATTTCTCCTTTTGTCACTATGTTTTCAACTCTTTTTGATAGTTAAACTCTCATTTTTAATGGAGATTTTTCACATTTTTGTCAATGTGTTTTCAAAGTCTTCTGCTGCAGAATTGTTGTATGTGGGAAAGGGCTAACTACTTCATCACTGAGACAGTCCTTTACTGATGAAACTGAATTTACCCTTTCCCCATAGACAATGTACAACATGATAGTATTATTATTTGCTGCGGACGATTTCTATTCAATATTTACATATGATGATTCTCAATATATTTTTCTGTTGAACTGTGACTGTCACTTAACCCTTTCCCAAATGCAGACACTTTCTGAAAAGTCTGCAGTAGAATTGTTTTAAAAACATTGTGGCAAAAGGAGAAATGTCTCATGATGAGCAATTTCTCCTTCTGTCACAATATTTTCAACTCAATTTTAAAACTAAACTAAAAAAAAGGTTTTGCATGTTTTTTGCATATGATTTCAAAGTTGTCTGCTTCAAATTTGTTGTATGCTGGAAGGGATTACTCATTCAGTAAATGAAAACTATTTTTTTTTTCCATGTAAGGTGATCCCTAAATGTTTTCATCATGAAACAGTTGAAATTTAACCCTTGCTATGTAAGTAGTTTTATGCCACTTTCAACAATTTTTCAGCTATATCACATTTCCTGGGTAAGTTACCAATACCTTTGGTCCATTTATCCTGACACAAGCGAGTCCATTGCAATGCTTAACCCTTTCCCTCATACGACAATTCTGCAGCAGACGACTTCAAACATATTTTGTTAAACAAGAGGGCCATGATGGCCCTGGAATCGCTCACCTGATTTTTTTTTTTCTCTTTAGCTATATAAGCCCCGCCCCCTGGCAGCCATAGTTTTCGACTAATCAACTTGGCTTGAAGGAATCTGATAGAGGGTCACCCTAGGAACATTTCCACAAAATTATTTGAAAATCTGTCTGACACTTTCGGAGGAGAAGATTTTTTAAGTTTTCATTATAGCCATATAATGCAATATAGCCCTGCCCACTGGCGGCCATGTTTTTTGACCAATCAACATGGCTTGAAGGAATCGGATAGTGGGTCACTTAAGGAACATTTCTACAAAATTATTTGAAAATCTGCCTGACACTTTTGGAGAAGAAGATTTTTTAAGTTTTCACTATAGCCATATAAGGCAAAATAGCCCCGCCCCTCCTGGCGGCCATGTTTTTCGACCATTCAACATGGCTTGAAGGAATCTGATAGTGGGTCACTTAAGGAACATTTCTACAAAATTATTTGAAAATCTGCCAACCAGTTTGGGAGAAGAAGATTTTTTAAGTTTTCACTATAGCCATATAAGGCAAAATAGCCCCGCCCCCATGGCGGCCATGTTTTTCGTTCAATCAACATGGCTTGAAGGAATCGGATAGTGGGTCACTTAAGGAACATTTCTACAAAATTATTTGAAAATCTGCCAACCAGTTCTGGAGAAGAAGATTTTTAAAGTTTTTTTCATTTCGTTGCCATGGAAACCAGAATTATGCATGGATCCCAAAAATTTGAAGGAATTCTGGTGAGGTCAATGTGGGGATGCTTCCTGTGAAGTTTCATCCCAATTGACCCACTGGTTACTGAGGAGAAAAAGTTGCCGGACGACGGACGATGGACGCCGGACAAAAGGCCATCACAATAACTCACCCTGAGCACTTCGTGCACAGGTGAGCTAAAAATAGAAAATCTCTATAATTGAATGGATAACCTACGACAAAAAGTGGAAAACATTGTGTCAAAAGGAGAAATTGCTCGTTTTGAGCAATTTCTTCTTTAGTCACTATGTTTTCAAAAAGCTGTCTGCTACACAGGCGTCAGAAAGCGTCTATATGAGGGAAAGGGTTAAACCAAAAATCATGAACACCATTGAGGGAAAAATCCTTAATACAATTGTTAAATCATGAACACCAATGAGGGAAAAATCCTTAATACAATTGTTTAAGTATTTGGTAAGACCCAGTGAGAGGTTGAACCTGTGACATCCCAAACACTGTGGAAAAAACATTCCTCCAATTTCCCAAATGAAATGTTAATGGATAAGACAACTCAACAATAATGGAACATCTGCTTATGGTCTTATTAGTAGCATAAAGGGCCTCCTGTCAGAAACAGATGGAAACAAGCAATATCTGACCACCTATATTAGAAGTTTGTTTTAGCTTGTACCTATCCCTACGCTTAACCCTTTCCCTCATACGACAATTCTGCAGCAGATGACTTTGAAAATATTTTGTCAAAAAATAGAAAATCTCTATAATTGAACTAAAAGTGGAAAACATTGTGACAGAAGGAGAAATTGCTCATTTTGAGCAATTTCTTCTCTTGTCACTATGTTTTCAAAAAGCTATCTGCTGCAAGAGGCGTTAGAAAATGTCTATATGGGGGAAAGGGTTAACCTTTCTCACATGTAGATGCATGTTAAAGCATCTGCAGCAAAAGAATTTTAAATCATTATAACAAAATTGGAAATTGCTCATAATGAGCAATTAATAATTTTAATACTATGTTTACAACTTTTCTGATTAAAACTACTTCAAATTATAGAGATTTTATACTTTTGCCTACATGTTTTTTTAAACTCTTCTGCTACAGACGTGTTGTGTGTAGGAAAGGGTTTTCCCACATGCAGATGAGCACAACACATTTAAGCACAAATAAAGATTTATTCTATGAACAATAAAAGTGTAATGGTTGAATAGAATAAAATATTGTGGAAAAATGAGAAATTGCTTATTACCATTAGTTACTTAAATTCCTTTACCACTATGTTTTAAATTTTTCTGATGAGGAAGATGTGTCAAATTGAATCTGCATGTTGGAAAAAGATTTAAACACTTGAAATATCAGGCTATATAACATGTGTCAGCAGTGCAACAACACACTGACCACTGTAGGATTGATTGATTGGGGTTTAACTGCGTTTACAACAATGTTTCAGTCATATCAAAGGGTTCCAGATTAGCGACCCGTGCATTTCCCGGCATACTCACACCAGTACTCGGACTACTTCACACAACTATCTTTCCAAGCAACTGACAGCTTTTCCACATAGACTGTTAGCCTTCCACTGTATGAATACAAATGTTTGCATAAGTGTTTTTTGACTATATACAGATACTTTCCAATGCCTCTGCAGAAAGACGACTTTTGAAAACACTGTTACAAAAAGAGAAATTGCTCAAAACAAGAAATTTCTCCTCTAGCCACAGTATTTTCAACTTTATTCAATAGTTAAACATGAATCTATTTTTCTATATTTGCATTTTTCAAAGTCGTCTGCTGAAGAATTGTTGTATGTGGGAAAGGTTAAGATCTATACATTTCGAACTTATACCCTAAGCAAAATATAGCTACAGCAATTAATTTTCTTCTTCTTCCACAATGATTGCAAAAGTCGTCTAAAAGCGGGAAAGGGTTAACTGTTTACTTGATAATTATGATCACATTTAGAAACATCTGCTTTGTAAACAACTGAGGAAATTACAAAAAACATCTCACTGAATGAAATTATTATTTTCATAGGGAGTTGAAAACAGCAATGTCTCGATCTTCCACAGTGGTTCTCCAGAAGTCGTCTGCAATCTGCAACAGAGGCATCAAAAACTACCTGTACGAGGGATACCTGTTATAATCACCTGACCACTGTGTGAAAGCTCAGTTTTGACCATCCTGGTAAAGTGGAAGTATTTAGCCCCTTTTAGAGGATCGTTTTGGTTTCCTTTTATGGTTATTTTTAAATAAAATAGTTATGTGTAAATACTTAGTGAGCACTATATTAACCCTTTCCCTCATCAACAATTCTGCAGCAGACGACTTTGAATTTATTTTGTCAAAACATAGAAAATCTCCATAATTGAATGGATAACCTATGACTAAAAGTGGAAAACATTGTGGCAAAAGGAGAAATTGCACGTTTTGTGTAATTTCTTCTTTTGTCACTATGTTTTCAAAAAGCTGTCTGCTGCAGAGGCGTCTGAAAGCGTTTATATGAGGGAAAGGGTTAACCCTTTACCACATACAGATGCTTTCTAACACCTCTGCAGCAGATAACTCTCGAAAACAGTGTGACAAAAAGGAGAAATCGCCCTAAACAAGCCATTTCTCCTTTCACTGATACTGTGGCAAGTGCCATTCGTCTTCCACCAATTTGCTAACAGTTGTTGTGGAAAAGCAGCCAGTTGCTTGGAATGTATGTGGAGTACTGGTGTTGAACTGAAGCCCATAAGTAGGTGAACTGGCTGCCATGATAATTCCCATTCAATCAATATGTGATGAAAGTCGTCTGCTGCAGACTTGCTGTATGTAGGAAAAGGGTTGACCAGATATGATGTGTTCAGAGTTGTCTGCTGTCGTGAAACCAGAGGAAGAATGAAAATACCGGTACAGAGGCATAAAACATAATTGTTTGATTTCATATTCCATAACACAGTATAGTACTCTTTGATCCCTTCAAACTTAGAACAACAATATGACAATCAAGATGTAAAACCGAATCAACTATTTGATTACTGTAACTTACTGTTATCATTTTGACTATGACAATCAAGATGTAAATCTAATCAACTATTTGATTACTGTAACTTACTGTTATCATTTTGACCATGACAATCAAGATGTAAAACCGAATCAACTATTTGATTACTGTAACTTACTGTTATCATTTTGACTGTGACAATCAAGATGTAAATCTAATCAACTATTTGATTACTGTAACTTACTGTTATCATTTTGACCATGACAATCAAGATGTAAAACCGAATCAACTATTTGATTACTGTAACTTACTGTTATCATTTTGACTATGACAATCAAGATGTAAAACTGAATCAACTATTTGATTACTGTAACTTACTGTTATCATTTTGACTATGACAATCAAGATGTAAAACCAAATCAACTATTTGATTACTGTAACTTACTGTTATCATTTTGACTGTCACCCTCTTGAGAAACATTTACATTTCTCTGCAGGATTTTTAAAATGGAGAACTTGTGGATATTTTAAAACCTTTTCCCTCATAAAGACCACAAAGTTTTGTCACAGACATAGTGCTCTTCCATGCAATTGCAACACTGACTGACAAAGAGTTGATCTGATAGCAGTTAATTAAGGGCGTTCTGCAATACTGAAGTGGTTGTAAAATGTCAAAAGTACAATAACCTAACATTTTGTTTTTATTTTTAAGATACAATAATTATTATTCCGAAGTTTAACATACATCATTTGTAGTATGTTTTGTGTATGAAAGGTTCAGGCATATTTAGCATAGGAATAGTTTTACACACCAACACATGTATAGAAAGACTTACTTATCCTTATTTAATAATAAATCCTTAAACTTAATATCTTTTGAATAATGGAATATTTGGGTTTTGGTATTTTCATCACAACTTTTGGAATGTGGACATTAATTATGTCAAGAAATGTTGTCAGTAGTGGACAAAAACATAGGAAACCAAAGGAAAGTGAGTCACAATAGCTCACCTTGCACTTCGTGCATAGGTGACCTAATAAAAATTGAAAACATTGTGGCAAAAGTTGTCAGCTTCAGGTGCGTCAGAATGCATCTACATGAGGGAATGGTTTAAGGTTTCAACAAAAGGTTTTTGAGTAAAAATGCAGCTTCTAATTCATTCACCAATGTGGTTTCATTTTTTTTTCTCGTCATTAATCCCTACAACCTATTTCAAAGCAAACTAAAGGCCTCTTTAAATATTATTTTATTCTCACAATTCTTGAATGTTTTCTTCTTGTTATTTCTTCCGAGCAATTTCTCCTTTTGCAACTATGTTTTCAATTCAACTTCTGCAGATGCATCAAAATGTTTCTTCATGTTGTAAAGGGTTGAGTCCCCATTTCTCCCATTCTCGTGGCAATTATTAAAACACATTTACGACATTACTTTAACTATGTTCCACATTCATCAAATCCGCGGTAGACATTTTGAAAACATCGTGGATATGAAAGAGTAAATATCTAATAGAGCTGAAAACATTTTGGAGGAAGTCATCTGCTGCAGAGGCGTCAACATGTATTTGTTTGAGGAACAGGGTTAATTTTTAAAGTCCTAGCTGGTGTAAGCATCTTTATATACAACGTATTGATAAGGATGAACTGTCAAGTCCTTTCAACATCAAGATTATACGGGTAAGTCACATGTGCAATTTAATATATAGACGCTTCCTGATGCCCTTGCAACAGAGAACTTTTGAAAACAATTTCTCCTTTTGTCATTATGTTTTTTTGCAGTTATTCTATCTTCATTTATAAATATTTTCTGTGTTTTTGTCAAAATACTTTTTTAAGCATTGTGATGAAGATTTGTTGTATGTAGGAAAGGGTTAATGATGTCAGGAGAAAATGAGAAATTCTGAGAATGTCCTTTTGCCACATTGTTTTCATCTCTGTTCAATGATTGTAATTACCTTTTTAGAGGATGGCAATACTTTTGCAGAGATGTTTTCAAAGTTGTCTGCTGCAGATTTGTTCTATTTTGGGAAGGCTTGATAATGCGCAATAAATGCCTCCATTTCTACTGATTTTAGCAGATATATTTCTGGTGCCCAAGATTATTACATGTCTAACCAAAAATATTATCCAATAATAATTGTGAAAAAGAGCAGCTTTTATAACCCTTTCTTAACCCTTTCCCTCATATAGACGCTTTCTGACGCCTCTGCAGAAGACAGCTTTTTGAAAACATAGTGACAAAAGAAGAAATTGCTCAAAACTAGCAATTTCTCCTTTTGACACAATGTTTTCCACTCTTCGTCATAGTTTATCCATTCAATTATAGAGATTTTCTATGTTTTAACAAAATACCTTTAAAGTCGTCTGCTGCAGAATTGCCGAATGAGGGAAAGGGTTAACTCTTTCCCTCATATAGACGCTTTCTGACGCCACTGCAGCAGACGGCTTTTTGAAAACATAGTGAGAAAAGAAGAAATCCTTTTGCCTCAATGTTTTCCACTTTTTGTCATAGGTTATCCATTCAATTATGGAAACTTTCTATGTTTTGACAAAATACGTTCAAATTCGTCTGCTGCAGAATTGTTGTATGAGGGAAAGGGTTAAAAGAAAAAGCATTGCAAGTTTCTTTCCTCATGAACTTACACTATAATAAATTTCTCAGTTGTGCTTATATTCAATTCTAACGTGTCATCATCCCCTTTCCAACTTGCAGATGCATTTTGACACATCTGCTGCAGACAACATATTGAAGAAAGGAGAAAATGCTCATTGACCACATTGATTTCAACTCTATTCAATAATATGAGATTTTCCATAGTTTTGGCGAGATGTTTTCAAAGTCATCTGCTGCTGAATGGCTGAATGTGGGAAAGGGTTTACTTTAACCCTTTCCCTCATACGACAATTCTGCAGCTGACGACTTTGAACGTATTTTGTCAAAAAATAGAAAATCTCTATAATTGAATGGATAACCTATGACTAAAAGTGGAAAACATAGTGGCAAAAGGAGAAATTGCACGTTTTGTGCAATTTCTTCTTTTGTCACTATGTTTTCAAAAAGCCATCTGCTGCAGAGGCGTCAGAAAGCGTCTATATGAGGGAAAGGGTTAAGATTTTTACCCTTGTGTCTTATAGTACTGATGTTAAAAGGACAGGACAGTTCATCCTTATTCACATATTAACCCTTTCCCTCATACGACAATCCTGCAGCAGACGAACATATTTTGTCAAAATATAAAAAAATCTCTATAATTGAATGGATAACCTCTGACTAAAAGTGTAAAATATTGTGACAAAAGGAGAAAGTGCTCATTTTGAGCAATTTCTTCTTTTGTCACTATGTTTTCAAAAAGCTGTCTGCTGCAGAGGCGTCAGAAAGCGTCTATATGAGGGAAAGGGTCAAGATGCTTACGAATTTCTTCTTTTTCCACAATAAATATGGAAACACCATGGCAACAGGTGAAATTTATTATTTTGAACAATTTCTTATTTTGCAACACTGTTTTCAAAAGTAACATGTAAAATTTCCTCTGCAGGATGGAAAATTTAAAACCAATAATTTACCTTGCTTCCTTTAGCTGGATCAACTGCGGACCAGGTGTGGGAGTCCAGGTCAAAACTGAAAGATATTTGAGATATTTTTGTCTTAATTGGTTAACCCAATAACTGATCAGTAAATTACCTGCAATGATTAACTGTTACTTTACCCGCATTATTCAAACGAAAATACATGATACAGTACTCTTTTGAATTACATCCTTACCAATAATCATGTCTTTGAGATGTTGTTTTCTAGATTGGTTTAACCCTAAACTAATCAGTCAGTTACCTGCAATAATTAAAAGTTACTTTACCTGTGTCATTCAAACGTAAATACATGATACAGTACTCTTTTTAATGATATCCTTACCAATAATCACGTCTTTGAGATGTTTTTGTCTAGATTGGTTTAACCCTAAACTAATCAGTCAGTTACCTGCAATAATTAACCGTTACTTTACCTGTGTCATTAAAACAAGAGGGCCATGATGGCCCTGGATCTCTCACCTGATTTTTTTTTTTTCACTTTAGCTATATAAGCCCCGCCCCCTGGCGGCCATAGTTTCCGACCAATCAACTTGGCTTGATGGAATCTGATAGAGGTTCACCCTAGGAACATTTCTACAAAATTATTTGAAAATCGGCCTGACACTTTTGGAAGACAAGATTTTTTAAGTTTTCACTGTAGCCATATAATGCAAAGTAGCCCTGTCCATCGGCGGCCATGTTTTTTGACCAATCAACATGGCTTAAAGGAATCTGAAAGAGGGTCATCCAAGGAACATTTCTACAAAATTATTTGAAAATCGGCCAACCAGTTTGGGAGAAGAAGAATTTTGAAGTTTTTTTCATTTTGTTGCCATGGAAACCAGAATTTCTGCATGGATCTCAAAAATTTGAAGGAAATCTGGTGAGGTCATTGAGAGGATGCTTTCTGTGAAATTTCATCCCATTGACCCACTGGTTACTGAGGAGAAGAAGTTGACGGACGACGCACGACGCACAACGGACGCCGGACAAAAGGCGATCACAATAACTCACCTTGAGCAAAGCTCAGGTGAGCTAAAAACACTACATGATACAGTTCTCTTTTTAATGATATCCTTACCAATACTCATGTCTTTGAGATGTTTTTGTCTAGATTGGTTAACCGACAAATAATCAGTTAATTAGATGCAATGATTAACCGTATCTTTACCCATGTCATTAGATTTTCTAATTTTGACAAAATATGTTCAAAGTCGTCTGCTGCAGAATTGTCGTATGAGGGAAAGGGTTAATGATTTCCTTACCAATAATCATGTCTTATTGTGTGCAGGGATAAGGTAGCGCTATATTCTTTGTTTGAATTGTGTTTTACGCCACTTTCAACACTTTTTCGGTTATATCACAGCATTTCCTTGGTAAGTTACCAGTACTCCTGGTCCATTTATCCTGACACCAGCCAGTAGGACTTAATGGTAACACCACAACCCTGAGCGCCATCATGTCAACCCTTTTTAAAGTCTTTGGTTATGACCAGGAATCGAACCCACGATCTCCCACACCTGAGGCGGATGTTCCACAACTACACCACACAGGCGGTATTGAATATTCTTTATGAAAAGAGTATAACAGTAGAGTCTTAGCTTAACCCTTTCCCTCATACGACAATCCTGCAGCAGACGACTTTCAACATATTTTGTCAAAACATAGAATACCTCTTTAATTGAATGGATAACCTATGACAAAAAGTGGAAAACATTGTGGCAAAAGGAGAAATTGCACGTTTTGTGCAATTTCTTCTTTTGTCACTATGTTTTCAAAAAGCCGTCTGCTGCAGAGGCGTCAGAAAGCGTCTATATGAGGGAAAGGGTTAAGTAATGAATAATTATAATATCTTAAGTTTGACTGCTTGTATACCATATAGGTAGATAGCGCTTGCATATGATAATATTTATCACTAATCACATTCATGAATTAACCAAGCTTTTTGGCTAGACATTACAAACTTACCAGTGTAAATCATTCGGTAATGTCTGACCCGTCGCTCCACCAAATACATACAGATGTCGGTCAAATGATACCATTGTGTGACCATACCTCTTCTCTGGGGGTGGGGGAGAACCCCTGAGTATATGTTCTGTTGAGATTCGGGTCCACCTGTGAATTTAAGGTATAATTTAATCTTTTCTTAAGTAAAAGTAACATGTAATTTGTTTGTTAATGCATCTCATCTGGGGGTAAATTCCAACTTACCGCAAACCAAACATATTCAACTCTGTCTTATATCCTGTGTTTTCTTAATGGTCAACGTTTTCTTTTCATTGGAAGAGTCTAAAATTATGTGTTCAAACTTGTCTTCACATTTTCCCACATATAAACACTGACGCATCTGCAGCAGACAGCTTCTTAAAAACATTCAAAACAAGCAATTTCTACTTTTGTCACTATGTTTTCAACTTTATTCAATGACTATACAAGAGATATGGACACAAGGTCTTTTACACAACTTGAACTCTTTCCCGGAAACAAGATGCATCTGCAGCAGGAAAAGTTGAAAACATTTAGACAAAAGTACTGCAAATCTTGCAAAATGAAAGTACATTTTTTAAAAACTGTGGCAAATGTAGAAATTGAAATATTATCAAGTTCTCCTTTTGCCACAATGTTTTCAAAAAGCGTCTGCTGCAGATGCTTCCAAATACGGGAAAATGTAAAACCAAAATGAAGTTATTCATTTTGTAAAATAAATGCCATTGACGCTTTGATGGTAGAAATATTATCAAGTTCTCCTTTCGCCACAATGTTTTCAAAAAGCGTCTGCTGCAGATGCGTCCAAATACGGGAAAATGTAAAACCAAAATGAAGTTATTCATTTTGTAAAATAAATGCCATTGACGCTTTGATGGTAGAAATGGAAAACAAGGACTTAAGCGTGATCACAACTGTAATTTGATTTGAATTTGAGAGTTATTATCAGCACTTGAACAAAGACTTAACTCTAGAGGTTAATCCTTTCCCAGATACTACAAGTCTTCAGCAGCCGACTTTGAAAACATACAGGCAAGAATATGGATACTCTCTATTAATGAAAGTATAATAGTTAAAAACAAAATAGCAAAAGGACAAATTAACCCTTTCCCTCATACGACAATGATGCAGCCGACGACTCTGAACATATTTTGTCAAAAAATGGGAAATCTCTATAATTGAATGGATAACCTATGACTAAAAGTGCAAAACATTGTGTCAAAAGGAGAAATTGCTCGTTTTGAGCAATTTCTTCTTTTGTCACTATGTTTTCAAAAAGCTGTCTGCTGCAGAGGCGTCAGAAAGCGTCTATATGAGGGAAAGGGTTAATAATAATATGCAATTTCTTCTTTTGCCATTATGTTTTCAAAAGTTGTCTGCTACAGAAGAAAGCATCTGTATGTCTTACATGTTTTCGTTAAAGTTGAATTGGTATAGATTGTTGGTTATCTTGGCACCACTCTGACCAGAGAACACAAACATGGCATCTCTAGCGACAGTCAGGGCGAAGTTACAACAAGTTGGGGGTATGTCACCGGTCTGGGAGACCTACAATAAATAATTTCAAATACAATTTCCATTACATTTTAATAAATGTTATACTTGGGTATCAAGGTATCATTCTTAACAGCTTGCACAGTGAATATAGTCACCAGTAATGATATCACTTTCATTAGCTATTTCTCCTTCTGCCACAATGTTTTCAAAGGTCGTGGAAAAGGGTCAAGGAATTTGCAAGTAGTGTACATACAGGTAAGTTATCAAGAGACAACCTGATCTTTATCAAAAATCTTTCGAATATTCTAATGTAATTTAAATGAGTCTAAGTAATTAATTCATAAATGTGTATAGCACATAAAGCCCTCTCTAGGAGTGTCAAAATCCCATTACCTAATTATCATATGACACTACTAGTTTGGTTTCAAATCTAACGCTCAAGTCTTTGTTACAAACCAAACTATGAAAATGACGTCAAGTTATTAAAAGTGATAATAAATAAACACTAATGGATATCCTCTATAAACATAGCTACAACAAATCCTTACCTCCTCCCAGGAGTGAGAGTCGAGTAGAGTAAGAGACATCGTCCACATGTCGTTAAGTCGGTTATTCCCGTCGTATCCTGCAAAGATCCACAGTTTGCTGTCATACACTGCTGCTCCGTGGGCAGCTCTAGCTACTGGTCTCCTGGATATATAGAATACATAAGTCAAGCTGGGCAACATTGAGTCTTGTTGTAGGATGTCAAACCAACATAATGCTCTCAGCCTATATGTAATAGTGCCCTTAACCCATTCCCTCATACGACAATTCTGCAGAAGACGACTTTGAACATATTTCGTCAGAAAATAGAAAATCTCTATAATTGAATGGATAATCTATGATTAAAAGTGGAAAACATTGTGGCAAAAGGAGAAATTGCTCTTTATGAGCAATTTCTTCTTTTTTCACTATGTTATCAAAAAGCTGTCAGCTGCAGATGCGAAAGAAAGTCTCTACATGAGGGAAAGGGTTAACCCTTTCCAACTCACAACAAAACTTCATCAGACGAGTTATAAATCATCTAAGTAAATATTTGTAAAATAACTATAAATTACTGTAAGAGAAATCATTGAATAGATTAGAAATCGTTGTAGCAATTTTTAAAAGTTGTCTGTTGAAGATGCATGTAAATATGTCTGCAAGTGGGAAAGGGATTAAGTAGCTTCTATCAAGATACACTGCTAAAATAATGTGACAAAAAGGATTGAAGTCTTCCAACATGGATATTGATGCTTTTGACGGCTCTGCAACAGACAACTTTTTTAAAACATTGTGACAAAAGAAGAAATTGCTCAAACATTTCGCCTTTTGCCACAATGATTTTAACATTTTGCAGTACAAGTATACCCTCATTCAATTTTATATGGATTTTCTATATTTTTGTCCACATGCTTTCAAAGTTCTTTGCTGCAGATTTTTTGTATGTGGTAAAGAGTTAACATGACTTCATGTGTAACATTACACAAATACTGAAGTGCATAATTTTATGACAAGTGAAGATCATGATCATCCTATAACTCTGTTCAGTATAAACAGGATCTTCCTTGTAAACTATCTAACAATTAAAGCAAACCCACTTGAAGATAGCAATGTGGTTAACCTTTTCCCACATAAAAAACCTTTCTGACACCTCGCAGCAGACAACTTTTGAAAACATTCTGGAATAATGAGCAATTTCTGCTTACGCCACAATTTTCAGCTCTTTTTTAAAATAGAAAAATAATTTTCAGAGATTTACAATTGTTTTACTATATATTTTCAATGTGTATGTGTGCATATTTGTTAAAGGAATCCGCCGTGGCCTATTGTTAACGTCGGGGATTTGGAAACAGGCTGCCAGGGTTCAATCCCCAGTCGCGGCGCTGTCATTATGGTGGAGTGCTCTTGGGCAAGGCACATTTCCTAGCCTAGTATCGGTTTGTTTTCCCAGGAATCATGAATAAGTGAACTGTCACTGTGATATAAATGAAATAATGTTGAAAACGGCATAGAACCCCAACAAAACAAACAAACAAAAAGAAAATTTGTTGTATGTTGGACAGAGTTAACAGCTGTCAGATAATAGGGTATAAACGTGTGGTACAGTTACATAGTATTATACATACATTCCTTCAAATTTCCACTGGACCCACTGGCCTGTCGCAAACTTGTACTCGTAGAGGTCGTTTTTGTTGGTCAGGTTGGAATTGGAGTGGATGTCCCCCGTATAACCACCTACAATATAGTAACAATTATGTAACCCTTTCAAACAGCAGATGCCTTTTAACCCTTTCCCACATACAACAAATCTGAAGCAGACGACTTTAAAAATATATTGGCAAAAACACAGAAAAGGTCCATAAATTAGGTATAATTACTAACAAGAGGGCCATGATGGCCCTGGATCGCTCACCTGATCTATAGGATTCATAATATGTAGCATGTAGATTTTAAGGTATAGTATTTCTCTTAACTGTAATAGATATAAAGTGTTGAAATAACATGAATTCACCCCTTTTCTGATGCCGCAGCAACCAAAGTTCTACTTGAAAAATAAATTCTTTGAACAATTTTGAAAGGGGACCACCTAAGGACCATCCTGTGAAGTAATTTTGAAATCTGGCTAGTACTTTTGGACAAGAAGATTTTTAAAGTTTTAGCAATGTACATATACGGAAACAAGCCCCGCCCCATTGCGGCCATGTTTTTCAACGGATCGGAAATAATTAAACAATCTTCATAGAGGGTGCCCTTAGGAACATAAATTTTGTGCAAAATAATTTTTAAATCGGACCAGCACTTTTGTACAAGAATTTTTTTTAAGATTTGGCAATTTTCCCCTTTTCTAATGCCGCAGCAACCAAAGTTCTACTTGGAATGAAATTCTTTGAACAACATTGAAAGGGGACCACCGTAGGACCATTTCTGTGAAGTTATTTTGAAATCTGGCCAGTACTTTTGGACAAGAAGATTTTTAAAGTTTTAACAATGCACATATAAGGAAAACAAGCCCCACCCCCTTGCGGCCATGTTTTTCAACAGATCGGAAATATTTGGACAAGCTTGGTAGGGGGTGCCCCAAGGAACATTTGTGCAAAATAATTTTTAAATCGGGCCAGCACATTTGGACAAGAAGATTTTTTAAGATTTGGCAATTTTCCCCTTTTCTGATGCCGCAACAGCCAAAGTTCTACTTGGAATTAAATTCTTTGAACAACTTTGAAAGATTCGTCTGCTGCAGATTTGTTGTATGTGGGAAAGGGTTAAATCATTTCCATTTTAGTATCAAACGAAGATGTACGGATGTAAAACCTCAGAGGCTACACTTCTAGAATGTTCTCAAAATAACATTAACCCTTTCCATCATACAACAAATCTGCAACTGATGACTTTGAAAGAATCTAGATTACAGTATGAAAAATCTCTAGAACTCAAGAGTTTAATCATTGAATACAGATGAAATCACTATTGCAAAAGAGAAAATTGTTCATCCTCTTGCCACAAAACTTTCACAAGACTTCTGCTGTTTAACATTCAAATTGCATCTGCATGGGAGTGTTAACCCTTTTCCATAAACAGATGCCTTTCTGACAACTTTTGTCACAATGTTTTCAACTCATTTTGATAATTTTACTTTCATTTGTGCAGATTTTCCACATCTTTACCTAGATGCTGTTAAAGTCATCTGAGGCATATTTGTTGTATACACTTGTGGAAAAGGGTTAACCCTTTCCCTCATACGGCAATTCTGCAGCAGACGACTTTGAACATGTTTTGTCAAAAAATAGAAAATCTCTATAATTGAATGGATAACCTATGAAAATAAGTGGAAAACATTGTGGCAAAAGGAGAAATTGCTTGTTTTGTACAATTTCTTCATTTGTCACTATGTTATCAATAAGCCATCTGCTGCAGAGGCGTCAGAAAGCGTCTATATGAGGGAAAGGGTTAATTAACAGAAATTTAAATCACCTTTTATGACATCATGGCCCTCTGGTGGAAGGCAATTACTCACATACATGTACAACAAATCTGCATTACTTTTTTGAAAACATTTTGGCAATTATATTGATCATCTATATATATAAAAAATATCAGTAGGTGGAAAAGGAGCTAAATTAAAGAAGAAATACAGATTTGACAGTTTTAGCTTTATATTTAGTACTAAGTCTCTTAAATATAACTGTATGTGTGTTGTTTTTTAATTATTGTATATTTTTATTATAATATTGTGTATATATATGTAAATATTTTAGCTGAAGTCCGCATGGAAGACTAGGCATGCCTAAGTTTGCATTCTCTATAAATTAAGTATCTATTGGTATTATAATTTGCTTTTTCTCTGACACACATACCGTATATCCGCGGCCATAAGTCGAATTTTTGAGACTCAAATGACTGAATGACAATCTCTCCTAAGGCTATATTTTACACGCGACAAACAATTTTAGGGCTAATGCAAGTCGGTTGTAACTACAGCCTATTCCAGGAGAAATTACAACCGTTTTGCATATAACCATCAAGTTGGAGGTACCTCATTGTAAATTGTGTAGACAGTACAGTCACTACCACGTATTTGTAACTTTAAATGCAGCTGTAGCAGACAGTGTTGGAAAACGTTGTGAGAAATAAAGAAACTACTTTTTATCAGCGATGCATCCTTTCCTTACATTTTTTTATCTAGTTTTAAAGTCGTAAACAAAGGAAAAATAAATACCTTTACCCTTTAAAATCCTTTTTAATTCAAAGTTAATTTGTCCAATTTAAAGAAAATGTAGTAATTTCTCCTTTTGTCCGAGCTATATCAAAAGAAGTTTGCTGCAGATGCGTATAAATGCATGTGAAAATGGGCAAGAGTGAAATCTATATAAACCTTTATTTCCGCAAACCATTTTCCCCAACAAATGAGCTACGTCATAAAAAAATAGTATGTGCAGTTTAATCACACAAGTATAACAAAGCTAATAGGATCGTAAATTTAACATTAATTTATATGGGTGTATTTCATTTGTCGCGGCTCAATCTCAGCTGGTAAATTAGTGACGCCATTTATTTGAGCCCTGTGTTTTTCACGCGACAAACAGTTTTAGGGCTAATAATGCAAGTCGGTTGTAACTACAGCCTGTTCCAGAGGAAATTACAACCGTTTGCATATAACCATAGAGTCCAAACTTCTTTCCATAGACATTTAAAACTCTTGTCTTCACCTCTCTGTGAATTACACACACTTTTAATAAACTTCGTCAATGCAAATAACTCAAACTCCTGTGTTTTTTTTACTTTTAACTAATCATTTTTTGAAAACATTGAAAGGATTAATTTTCATGTGTGAAATCGGACAAATGTGTCTTAAGAGTTGAATATGCATGGTAGAAACACTGACATTGACAAAACCCTTTGTTCGAGTTTCGCGCTTTTATTTTTATAGATTAAAACAAATATTAAGAAATTTGGACTAGTTAAGTTTGTTTGGCTTATTTGGATTTATAAAATCAGGTTTGTGCATTATTATCTTAATGTATCATTATCCAGTCTACATCGAGAACCATGTTTTTTTTGTTTTTTTTGCCGATTTTGTTTCAAAAGTCGACCCCCGACTTATGGCTGGGAGTAACCTCAAAACCACCGAAATTGGGGTCAAACTAGACCCTCGACTAATGGCCGAAGTCGACTTATGGCCGCGGATATACGGTACAGTTTAACCTGTGCTAAAAACTACCTTTGATGAGCAATTCTCTGTCTATATTTACCATACTTTTAGTTTTCCAAATACTCATTTACTGTGTAAATGACCCTGCAATGTGAACAAAGACCAGATTGTTCACTTCCTATGGGCGGTCTTTAAACACAGGTTTCACTATATAAACACTCCAATAAATCTGATAAGATAGATACATTTACTGAAGCACTCACTTACCAAAAACAAACATACTGCCTTCATGGACAACAGCAGAATGGTGGTATCGAGGTGCTGGGGGAGCTCCTGTTGTAAATGCTCTGAAATGGAGAAAAAAATAGTTGAGATGCTTCAGGCATAAATCTTGACCAGTTTTTAAAACATTTTAAGAAAAGAAGAAATTGCTCATAAGGAGAAATTTCTCCTTATGTCACAATGTAATCTTTTCAAGTTTTATTCTTTGATGTACAGATATTCTTCATATGTAATGCCAAGATGTTTTTCAAAGACATCTGCTTC
Organism: Serripes groenlandicus; assembly: GCA_031761405.1. Lineage (NCBI taxonomy): Eukaryota > Metazoa > Mollusca > Bivalvia > Cardiida > Cardiidae > Serripes > Serripes groenlandicus. The sequence continues at coordinate 29,338,890 of JASEVX010000003.1, forward strand.
AGATTTCTTGTGTGTGGGAAATGGATAATGAATTTCAATTTTGGCATCAAATGAAGATGCAGGGGAGTAAAACCACTGGGGCTACACTTCTAGCACTATTTCAGAAATGACATTTATCCTTTCCCACATAAAAATAATACTTTCATTTATAGGAAATTTTCATGTTTATATAAGACAACAATAGAAATCTAATAGTCTGATAAAAATGATAAATTCCTAAGCAGGTAACTTTTGAAAACATGGTGGAAAATAGCTCAAAAAGTAATTGCTCCTTTTCCTACAACACAATGGTCGTTTCAGAAACATGTTTCCCTTTCCGCTTTATGATGCCTTTGCAGTAGACAATTTTTGAAAACATTGTGACAAAAGGAGAATGTTTTAATTAATCCCTCGTACGACAATTCTGCAGCAGATGACTTTGAACATATTTTGTCAAAAAATAGATAATCTAGTTACCTATGACTAAAAGTAGAAAACATTGTGGCAAAAGAAGAAATTGCTCGTTTTGAGCAATTTCTTCTTTTGTGACTATGTTTTCTAAAAGCTGTCTGCTGCAGATGCGTCGGAAAGCGTCTATATGAGGGAAAGGGTTAAGAAAAGTTTCCGTACTTTCGCCAAGAGGTTTTCAAAGTTTGAATTGTTTTTTATTATTCTTCATAATGTAACTTCATATAAGTTTCAATATTCTGTGAAATAATTGATGCAGCATGATGCAAGATCAATACTTTACTAGACTTGGTCTTGCAGACACCAAATGGAACATAATAAAGGTAGCCAAACCTGGTGGATTCTCATGCAAATTGTCTTCCTAGACCTTAACCCTTTCCCACATGTATACAGATGCTTTATGACGCCTCTGCTGCAGATGACTTTTGAAAACGTGACAAAAGGAGCAATTGCTCAAACCTAGCAATTTCTCCTTCTTCCATAAAAGTTTTCAACTATACTGTATAACTTAACATAAATTTAAAGAGGTTTTTCATATTTTTTCGGGACGTTTTGAAAGTAGTCTGCTGCAGATTTGTTCTATGTGGCAAAGGGTTAATAAGATTTAGAAAACCAGATTTAACAGTTCTACCCTCACTTGAGTGTGACATCTTTATTGATTGATTGGGGTTTAACGCCGTTTTAAACAATTTCTCAGTCATATCACGGCGGCCAGTTCACCTACTCATGTGTTTCCTGGTTTTCTCACACCAGTACTCCACACAACAATCTTCCCAAGCAACTGCCTGCTTTTCCACATAGACTTAGTCCATTGGTGAAAGACGAATGACGCAATGACTTTTGTCAAACGTCGGAAAGAAAGTTGGCCGAGCCGGGATTCAAACTCACAACCCCTGGATTGATTGCTTGGTTTGTTTGGTATTTTATGACGCTTTCAACAGTTTTTCAATTTGTCAAACTTGTCTGCAGGTGAAATTAAAAACATGGCTGCTGACGACAGGTTGCTGCTTTATACAGTTCAAATATATAACATATTGCAGTTGGGGCACCATACAACTGGCTGCTTCATTATACAAATTGTCTGCTTTTGAAATAGAGGTGACAGCTAGCATAAGGTTGACTGTTAATCACAGCGCTTCCTGGGTAAGTTATCAGATCTACTGGTTCATTTATCCTGACAACAGCGTGTCAGTTGTAATAATAACCCCTTAACCCTTTCCCTCATATAGACGCTTTTTGACGCCTCTGCAGCAGACAGCTTTTTGAAAACATAGTGACAAAAGAAGAAATTGCTCAAAACAAGCAATTTCTCCTTTTGGCACAATGTTTTCCACTTTTAGTCATAGAATATCCATTCAATCATAGAGATTTTCTATTTTTTGACTAAATATGTTTATAGTCGTCTGCTTCAGAATTGTCGTATGAGGGAAAGGGTTAATCCAGATCACCAAGGAGGGTAAGCATTTACTACAATTGTTAACCCTTTCCCAGCAGCAGACGACTTTGAACATATTTTGTCAAAAAATAGAAAATCTCTATAATTGAATGGAAAACCTATGACTAAAAGTGGAAAACATTGTGGCAAAAGGAGAAATTGCTTGTTTTGAGCAATTTCTTCTTTTGTCACTATGTTTTCAAAAAGCCGTCTGCTGAAGAGGCGTCAGAAAGCGTCTATATGAGGGCAAGGGTTAACGGTTATGGTATGACCTCTCAGGAGATCGAACCTGCAACATCCAAGACTGATGCTCTACCAATACACCATCAAGCTGGTATACCGGTACACTTACCTGCCCCAGGACTTGTCTTTCACATCAAACCTCAACAAATCATTCAGCATGTTCTTCCTAGAAGAGATAAATGACATCTAGTTGAGACGTAGACCTACATAAATTAGGGATGGCAACAAATTCAACAAGAGCTGTCCGTGAGACAGCGCACTGAACTTTTGTAATGCTTGACAATAAAACCAAACGTGTTGCAGTAAAAGACAAAACAAAAATCCTTGACAGAGTTACATTCTAGTTTTTAGAGATTGGTTCATGATTTTAGACAAATATTCCAAGTTTCACAGCAATATCCTAATGGTTAAATCAATAATTGGATTTTACAAAGGTTCAATCAATGAATTTTCTAGCTCCAAAAAGGGCCATAATTCTGTTCTCTTGTCTATTGATGGAATTAATGGTGGTAAATAAACTGTGTAAGTGTGTAAGCAATATCTCTAATGGATTTATGAAGAACTTATGGGTGGTACAAAAAAACTTAACCAAAATTCTAAGTCGAAAAAGGGCCATAATTCTAAACAAATACCAGTTATGCAATCTTGCCTGTTTAGGGAAGTAATGATGGTGAACAAGTATTGTAAGTTTCAAAGCAATATCTCTAATAGTTCAAATATTCAATCGCAAAGTATTTGTATATTCAACCTATTTGTGTATGCTTTGCCAACGAAGAGTTTATAAATTCGTAATTTGAAGTTAAGTTATCTTATTGTTGTCTTATTTTGTTCAACTCAAATTTCTCGCTTTTACATTTCCGTTCAACAAATGAATTCGAATGAGAAGAATGTTTGTGAAAAATACATCAGTAAAGTGCTCAGATTTTAATTTATTCATCACTTGCTTAATGTATTTTATTATGAATTATAGAGTTCTGATTACCATAGCCTTAACGATGGATTAGTCTGATTGGTGTATCATTCTAAAAAGCCACAACTACATATTTTACAAGATGAAGTAACAGTGTTTTGAAAGGAAAACAACAGTATTGTATCAATCAGTTTAATAACCCAAAGCAAGGATTATCAGTTTGACATGTTATCTACGGTATTGACACCTAATAAAATATGCGTAAAATGGACCATCGTAACCCTTTACTTACTGTTTTTAACAAAAAAGCATGGGTAAAAATCTCTAGTATCGTCCAATTTGGTCAGAGACATATAAATACCTGTATTTATAGGTCTCTGATTTGATTTATATATTTATTTAAGAATACTCCTCATTTTAATTGAAATTACTGAAAAAAGTTGAAAACTGTGTGGCAACAGGAGAAATTGCTCGTCTAGAGTAATTTCTCCTTTTGTCACAATGTTTTCACAAGTTGTCTGCTGTAGAGGCATGATAAAGCATTTATAAATAAGTGGGAAAGGGTTAAACTTCCTTGCAAAAGCAAACATTTGTATAAATTTGATGACTGCCTGTTACAGGTTGTCTCAGAATCTTTTCAGATCGACCTTCCATCTAATTGTTGCGTACAAATGTGTACGGCATCAACAGGGGAGATAACCCACATTTATATGAGATAGAGAAGCGACGATTGACAAGTGTTTCGAATGTATAGATAAGATATATTTTATTAGAGTGACATGTGTATAACAATTACATACAAATATTAATACAATAAACACACCCGGCCGCGTTGGGCCTATAAGTCACTTTATGTACAGAGTAATAATTTAAACATAATAGTAACATATTTACAAGTAAATATAGTATATGAATAGTTAGCTTCACAAAGAAGATCAAGAAAGTTATATTATCATTTACTAAATGGACTAAAATTAAATATTTAGATTTAAAGAAACAATTTATATAATACTTTAGTTATATATAAAGCATTGATCTGCGTTTTTTAAATGCAGTTGAAATAAAAGAAGCACATAGTCTGGATTCCTCACATACTAACATTTTAAGTTTATCTATTTCTGAAAAAGTATGAAATTGGTTGTGTTTAATTGAAACATTTCGAAATAATAATTGTCTTTCATTGCTATAAAGATTACATTTCAAAAGAAAATGAGTTTCATTTTCAATAGAATTTGATGAACATACTAAACATACCCGTTCTTCTGGTTTTTGACCAATAAATCTACCGGTTTCAATTCTAAGCGTAAGTATCCCACAGCGTAATTGAGCTAAAAACGATCGTTCTGTTTTATCTAGATTGAGTTTAACGTAGTTTTCGCAACAATATTCTGTTTTAAATGTGACGTATGTGCGTAGTTTGGCAACGTTATGTATACCCTTAAGCCAAGTTTCGTTGTGCTTTGATAAAAGAAGTCGTTCAATAATGTTGACGTCGCAGGTAAGTTTATCTTTATAAATATTCTCCATATTAACAGAAGTTAAAATACTTTTTACATCAGAACACCAAGACTTGGTATTGTATGAATAATCAAAGAGGAAAACTTTCTTTGTTATTCTTGAGTTATTCATCTTCACTAACCTATTCCATAGACGTAAGATATTAACCCAACGTCTTGTTTTACATGGGACCCACCCGATCTCCCCATTCAATGCTAATGTGGGTGTAAACCTATGGACACCTAAAAAATATCGAATCGCTCTATTTTGGACGACGTCGGCTTTATAATGCGGTTTAAATCCCCATACCCCTGAGCAATAGTCCATTACTGGAACAACACACGAATTATATAGTTTTGTGTACGTTTGAACTCCAACGGATTTAAAATTGTGAATTTTTGAGATAACGGAACCCAATGCCCTACCACCTGAGAGCGACAAAGTTTCAGCGGTTAAGTGAAGGTCTAAAAATTCATTGAATACTACACCTAGATATTTGTAACTGTCCGCATATGCCAAATTGTTAACACCAACATGAAATTGGAAATTACTTCTCTGTTTCCCAGTATTTCTAAAGTGTACCACATTAGACTTTGTAGGGTTAACCTTTAACCGCCATTTTAAACACCAGTCATTAACGTAATTGAGTATGTCCTGCATATCAGACTCGGAGCCTGCCATTAACATTATGTCATCCGCATACATAAGTAAGCATACATTTTCACCATCAATGTCAACACCTTTATTAAGACTTTTTAGCCCTATAGCCAGATCATAAATATAAAAGGCAAAGATTGTCGGCGACAAATTATCCCCTTGACGGACGCCGGCTGAACAATCGAACCAGTCCGAACATATACCATTTAGCCTAATACAAGATGGCGTGTCAGTATACATTGATTTAATAGCGTTATAGAAGTTGCCGTTTATACCATTTGATAGCAGTTTGTACATTAGCGCATTTATCTAGAAAATCAAATGCTTTTTGTAGGTCAAGATACGTCACGAAAGTTGCTTGCTTTGCTTGCAGACAATTTTTTAGAATAGAATTTGCGGCGTATACATGATCTTGACATGAACGATAAGGCCGAAATCCGTTCTGTTCATCTACGAGCATATCGTTAGCCTCAAGGTAGGGCAATAATCTGTTGTTTAAAAACGACGAATACAGTTTACTTATACACGAAAGGAGGCTAATGCCACGATAATTCAGAGGTACACGAGGATCTTTAGTGGCATCCTTAGGTATTGGTAATATCATAGCGTTTCGCCAAATAGATGGTATCTTTCCTGTATCAAGGCAAAATTGAAATAATGAATGTAACACGTCTATAACAGTTGTAAACTTGAGCACTTCGTACGGTATTTTATCAAAACCACAACTTTTATTATTTTTGGCTTTATATATAACTTTTTCGATTTCCTGACGAGAAATTGGAGCATTTAAAAAATCATTTTGTACATATAATGGATCTAGCATATTATTGTCTTCTAGTAAACGCTTATGCTGTAATATGTTGTCGTAAAACGTTTGGTCATAATCGATTTCATTATTCGGATTGTAAAGACCGTTAAAATCTGTACGCCATGTTTCGAAAACCGTTTTATTATCGTCGCATACATTTCCGTTATCATCGTACACTTCCATAGGAATATCGTGTTTTCTTTTAGGACCTAAATTTTTTAAATGGTTCCAAAACTGTTTAGGGTTATCAGTACATGCGGACTCTACATCGATCATAAGGCCACGTTTATACGCTCGCTCGTAATATCTAAGTTGTTTGTCGAATACCTTTTTGCAGTTTCTATATTCAGTCAATAAGGAGTTTCGCGTATTGCGTGGTCCTGAGAATTTAACGTACGTTTTTTCACTTCGTTTGAGTGTTTCCCAGGATGCAGAAAGATCGTCGTTCCAGTACGGTTTTGTACATTTAAAACGCTTTCTTGTTTTCTTAGAGCAATCAAAATGAGGAATGCAGGATTTCATTTCGGAAGTAATCGCCTTACAAAGATTGTCATAAATTACATCAATTTCTAGTTGTGTTTCTCGACACAATTCAATAGATCGAATTATTTCAATCAAAGCATTTCTAGACAGGTCAGACTGCATAAAATTTACTGGTATTCTGTTCAACTTATATTTCAATTGTTCGGTGCAACCAGATACTTGTGTATAACCGTTATGACTGTGATTGCCGTGGCTTACTTCGTCATAGATCCCGTTATGTAATTGAAAATCTACGGATACAAAGTAATGATCGGGCAATTTACTTCTTTCTCCTAATAAAGACGTTAAATTTAGTTCATTAACGATAGTTTGAGGGGAAGTAACTCTGAAATTACTACATTTAGCGAAGCAATCATGCGGAACACAAATATAGTCGACTATGGATTTTCCCTTACAAGAAACAGATGTAAAATTATCAAGAGATTGCTCAAAACGGCCATTCAACACGCAAAATTTTGAGTCGCTTAGGAACTCTATAAACGTATGTCCGTGTTGGTTGACTGTTTTATCCATCATATGTCTAGGGGGTATAGTATCTATATTTGTAATAGTATCATGTAAATCTCCTATTCTAGCATTCATGTCGGCACATAGGAATATTGCATCAACATCGGAGTGTAAATATATCTGGCTTAATAAATGTGTGTAAAAACTAGGAGCATTCCTACCCCATGGTGAGTTTTCAGGCGGTAAATAAGCACATATGACAATTATAGAATATTGTGAGATCTTGTCTTCTAATGATATCGATAATATTCCCTCGTATGACTTATCAATAATACATATATCATAAGAATCATATATTAAGTCTTTCACAAATATACCTACACCGCCGGAACCTTTACGGGCATTTACATGAGTAACGTTTCTATTATGTGCGTAAAATTTATAACCAGGGATAGTCAATGTTTTATTATTTTGGAGATGAGTCTCATTAACACATATTATATCCGAGTCGTTATATTTGATAAGTTCAACTCGAAGATCGTGGTTATTTGGTGTCCAGCCACATACATTTATATGGGAGATACGAATACGGTCCTGCCGGGGGTTGTTCTAGGCATCAGTTTCATCAGCAGTTGACGGGTTATGGTGGTTGTCGGTTCGTGTAAGGTCGTTCTTAAGAATGCGCCCATTGCCACTGACACGATACTTGTGGCCATTTGGTAACTCAGCAAGCAGAGATCTGGCGTTGAGCTCCAGCAGACGCTCCGTGTGAGATTTGCTGCTATTCATATACACAGTACTGAATAAAGGGTGTCCCTTCAACGATTTTTTGGCACGAAGAACCTCAATTTTTTGGTCAATGGATTCAAAGGCAATTTTTACAAGTCCTGGTTTGTTTACAACACGTGACTTAAGTCTCGCTGTGTCGCATATCACAACATTGTCTGCTGTAGCATGCCCGAGAGCATTGATTAAGTTCTGCGCCTGCGTGATTAACGGTTGCTCCGGGATATCTGGCATGTTGTATACAATAACGGTAACCTCGTTATTTTGCACTGTTTGATTGACGTGAGTGGCGGTGAGCGAACTCATGTTTTGCTCAAGCATATCAATACGATTTTCCAAAGTTGCGAACTGCAAATCCATGTCGACCTTGACCGCTTTGATTTTATCATCAATTGTTGACAAAATGTCTTTACGTAATTTGTCAATTTTACTTTCAAACATTTGGCGTAAATTATCTTGGCCCTTTTTTACAGACATTAACACTTCAAACATTTGATCCATACGGGATGGCATATCAATCCCAGACTCATTTACTTTATTTGATGTTTGTTTAGAACTGGGACTTGGGATTTTAGAACCCTTTGTTACAGAGTTTTTATCGGCCATCTTGGTTTGCTTATGAACTGGGGAAGGCGTACCTGGACTTTCTAAAGCTCGTTTATCCTTCCGTGCTGGAGTGTTCATCTTAAAATCCTTACATTATTAATGCTACACTATTCACAATATTGTCCATTATGAAATATTATGATACAAAATGGGTTTTAACACTTTAAATCCGATTGTTGTAGAGCTCGATATTGGTGTGAGCTAACTATTCATAGCCTCGTTCTCGATGTATATATATAAAATATTAAAATGTATAGGGTCAATTTGAGACAACCTTTTATTTGGTGTCATCAGATCGGAAGTATTTTGGGGTTTGGGATAAGAATTGTTTCGTCACTCTGATCTAGACAGTCCACTGACTATTGTTAACCCTTTCCCTCATACGACAATTCTGCAGCAGACGACTTTGAACGTATTTTGTCGAAACATAGAAAATCTCCATAGTTGAATGGATAACCTATGACAAAAAGTGGAAAACATTGTGGCAAAAGGAGAAATTGCACGTTTTGTGCAATTTCTTCTTTTGTCACTATGTTTGCAAAAAGCCGTCTGCTGCAGAGGCGTCAGAAAGCGTCTATATGAGGCAAAGGGTTAAGTTGAACTCGACCAATCTATCATACTTACCCATTATCCCCACCAAAAACATATATAGCTTCCTTATAGGACACAACTGTGTGCTTGCTCCGTCTGAAATGTATAACGTTTATGATGATGAACAGATCGAGGGCTTGGTGTGAAACAATTGTAACTAAAATTGGTATTTTTTTACCAAGGTTAATCACCTCGCCATGAAGTCTTTATAAGCGTTAAATCATTTTTCATGGTAAACAATGGAAATTTGCATTGTTTACAAAGGGTCAAAATTTCCCCTAAATCAGGGTTTTCAAAATAGGTTTTCAGTTACAACCGTTTCACGCCAAGCCCTCAAGATGATTATGTCAAATGAATTATGTAACTTAAATTCTATTTTTGCTTACACATATCATTTACAAATAAGTAAAAGCATAAGCTATTTTTTTCCCAAATTACAGCAATTTCTTCTTTGGGTACAATGTTTTCACCTATATTCAATAGTCATACTTTCATTTATCCCTTTCCCACATACAGACGCTTATTGATGCCTCTGCTGCAGACAACTTTTGATCATAATTAGCAATTTCTCCATTTGCTACAATGTTTTCATCTCTATTCAATAACTATACCTTCATTCAAAGAGGGTTTCCACATTTTTTGCAGATATTATAGCAGATATTATTTCAAAGTCGTCTTCTGCAGATGTGTTGTTGTATGTCGGAAAGGGTTAACCCTTTCCCTCATACGGCAATTCTGCAGCAGACGACTTTGAACGTATTTTGTCAAAAAAATCTCCATAATTGAATGGATAACCTATGACAAAAAGTGGAAAACATTGTGGCAAAAGGAGAAATTGCACGTTTTGTGCAATTTCTTCTTTTGTCACTATGTTTTCAAAAAGCCTTCTGCTGCAGAAGCGTCAGAAAGCGTCTATATGAGGGAAAGGGTTAAACAAAGTTTTCATATTTTTCTTCAGATATTTTCATCGGCTGCTAGTGTTGGGCCGATGATCGATTATAATCGAAAGTTGATCGGTTATGCATCACATTGGCGATAATCAATTGCATTTTACCACAATCGATTATCAATCAGTTCACCTTTTTTGCTTAATTTATGCTCGATTAATATTCGCTTCCACAAGGGAGATTACTCTCGCAGTCATGTTTGAAAACTCGTGTTTGGTGGGTTAGCATGTAAATACAACAACTTGAGATCGAAAAAAAGTGGTTTTTTTGGCAATAAAATGATACAACCTAGTAAAGACAAGACATTAAGCCGGTATATTTTTTTTATCAAACATAAATAATAAGAAGCATTGCGAACAATGAGGCCTGTTAAATACAATACTGTATGAACCTATATAATCGATGTCTAATCGAATGAGGCAAATCGATTGTAACCGATAATCGATTGTAAAAATGGAACCGATGGCCCAACACTATCGGCTGCAGATTTATTCTGTGTGGGAAAGGGAAGAAGTCACAATACTAAATTAATACAATATCATAAAAATTTATATAGAGAATGGTGGTATATTGCTTCATTATTTGGGTTTTTCAAATTATTCATAAATTGTTGGGAACTCAGAACCTAGGTTCTCAGCAAAACCTATGATCTTAGACAAGAAATTATGTTCTCAAGCATTAATTATAGTTTTCATACAAGAACCTATGATCTTAGACATTTGGACTTATGGTCTCAAGCAAGAATTTTAGTTCTCATCCAAGAACCTAGTACGATCTTGGACAAGAACTTACGGTATGTTCTCAAGTTCTAACATGGTAACAAATGTCTTCAGAGTTAATGTGTAAAACTAAAAGACATGTCATATTTTGCAAGGCATATATCAATTAATTTCAGAGTTCTAATACATGTAATTAGGTCAGAGAATAGACAGATGACTGAGAAGTGATCACTATTTGTGTCACTCTGCCAAGGCAGCTAACAGAAAAAGGACTTTCAAGTATTGATATTAACCCTTTCCCACATATAATTACAACACATTTGCAGCAGACGACTTTGAATAGATGTTGACAAATACATGAAAATTCTCTATGAATGGGAGTTTAATAATTGAATACAGTTGAAAACTTTATGGCAAATTTCACCTTTTGTCACACTTTTTTCAAAAGTCGTCTGCTGCAGATGCGTCAACAAGTGGGAAAGGGTTAAGATGTTATATATTGCATTGTAATTTGTATGCAAATGTAGGGTCTAGATTAAGGAGAGTATTTTCATCTTTGCCTCTAAATATTTCCAAAACAAACAAGTAGTAAGTAATAATTAAAATTTATTATTATTTGGTATCAACGTTTCTTATGACGAGCTCTATCGGGGAAAAGAAACCTGAACCAAAGTGTTGAATGTCCGAAATACAGGTGCTGTCCGAATAAAAATCAATTACCTGGCTCCGACGAATTCGTCGCATTCTGGCATCCGTTTCCATTTGTGTACTGTCTCAAAGGGACCGAAGTCTAATGTCAAACATTCTGAACTTTCGGGCCAATTATGGTCGAAATCCAGGCCCGGGGGTCGGGCAATCGCCATAACTTATTTTTTTTTATCAATTCAATAACATCCGGTGTACACTTTATACTACCGTTACTAAGTTGAAATTGGCCAACCATTAATATTGATCACGCCCCTAGGATCCCCGCCTTCCCACGGTAACATTTTCAGGATAACTCCTGTCTGTAATGGAAATGAACATTTATTTTGTTACTCCCCCTTGACAAGAAAAAAACTCATTCTTGAAAAAAAGGCATCCACAATTGAGCCGTCCCGCGAAAAAAAACCATTGTGCGTAAAGTATCGAACCGGGTCAGCCTAAGCATGTACTCTATACATGTATCCATCCTGAGACGGAATGTGTTGGCCCGGATAAGCCTGCGCAGAATGCGCGGGCTGATCTGGGTCGATACATTACGAAGAGGCCATTATGTTGGTTCATCCAAAAGTCTGATATCAACAATCTTTCCGACGTCTGACAAAAGTCAAAGCGACAAGCGTCACCCGTCTTCTGCAAATGAGCTAGCAGTCTATGTGTAAAAGCAGCCAGTTGCTTGGAAAGACTGTTGTGTTGAGTACTGGTATGAGAGAGTCAGGAAATACCTGGGTTTGTGAACTGGTCGCCGTTATGTTACTGGAATTTTTAAGAAAACTTCGTTAACCTTAATAAATCAATCATTAAATAAATAAATTACATTCAGCTAAACTGTATGTGATACTAAAGTGGAAGAAGGCTCCACATACAACAACTCTGTAGCAGGTGGTTTTGAAATTATCTAAGCAAAACCAGGATTCCCTTTTTGTTACAATTTTCCATAGTCCCGGTAGCTCAGTCGGTAACGACGCGGGCTGTCAATCCAGGGGTTGTGAGTTCGAATCCCGGCTCGGCCAACTTTCTTTCCGACGTTTGACAAAAGTCATTGCGACATGCATCATTCGTCTTCCACCAATTGGCTAAGTCTATGTGGAAAAGCAGCCAGTTGCTTGGGAAGATTGCTGTGTGGAGTAGGCCTACTGGTGTGAAAAAAACAGGAAACACATGAGTAGGTGAACTGGCCGCCGTGATATGACTGAGAAATTGTTAAAAAACGGCGTTAAACCACAATCAATCAATGCAACAATGTTGTTTTCAAAAGCCGTTTGCTACAGGGTGTTTAGGTAAGCGACTGCTAGTGGTAAGCGTTTAAAAGGTTAAAATACTATCGCTTGCCTGAACCAGAAATTAACTTTCTACAAACACAACAAATCAGTAGCAGACGACTTTAAAAACATCAAGGCAAAACATGAAAGATCTCTCTATAAATGAAAGCATTTTTCTTTTTTAAAGAGCTCAACACTTTATGACCAAAGGAAACATTGTGAGCCTTTTTTATTGTTTGCTTTTTGCTTTAACCCTTTTTCACATTTGACAAACCTGCAGCAGACAACTTTCTACAAACACAACAAATCAGTAGCAGACGACTTTAAAAACATCAAGGCAAAACATGAAAGATCTCTCTATAAATGAAAGCATTTTTCTTTTTTAAAGAGCTCAACACTTTATGACCAAAGGAAACATTGTGAGCCTTTTTTATTGTTTGCTTTTTGCTTTAACCCTTTTTCACATTTGACAAACCTGCAGCAGACAACTTTTAACACGTTTAGTAAAAATATGGATACTCGCTTAAAAAGAAAAAGAATAATTGAATAAAGTTGAAATTATTTTGACAAAAGGAGAAATTAGAATAATGTTTTTTGCTGCAGATGCGTCAGAAAGCAAATACATGTGGAAAATATTTAATGTTTAACAAAAAAAAGTGTCGGCTGTAAACGCCTTAAAAAGTGTCTGTAAGTGTTTACGCACTGTCCAAAGAGTCCCACGTAAATCTTTATATATAGTAAAAAGATAAAAAACAAAAACAACGCAAAATCTAAAAGATCGGATTCCTTTCGTAATCTTTGATAATTCTATATTTTAGGCAAATTCTGGCACTCTAACTCATAGACACTGTTTCCAACAGGTTCTCATATCCAATTACGTATGTGACTGTATTGATTGTAGTTCTGTAAACATATATACGTGTATTTTACATCGAATGCGAAACCAGCTTTCAGTTTATATTAATCACTATCGATGTCTCTGCTACCTGTAGACTTAACCATTCCTCGCGCAGTTTGTGTGGAAAAATCCGAAGGTCAGAATATTGTAGTTTAATGTCATTTTCAACAGTATTTCAGAATATTGTAGTTTAATGTCATTTTCAACAGTATTTCAGAATATTGTAGTTTAATGTCATTTTCAACAGTATTTCAGAATATTGTAGTTTAATGTCATTTTCAACAGTATTTCAGTTATATCAAGGATTAGTCGATACGTCATAGACATGGTTCATTACGTTTACATTTACAATACAATTCCCATAAAATAAATAATGTCGTGGTAATTTTTACAACAAAATAAGTGTTTGTGGGGAATAAAATGCTTTAAAGTTGTTACTTTGTGAATGCTGATAAGTTAACCAGGGGCGTAGCTCCCTTTAGGCACTGTAGGCACGTGCCTACACATTTTTTCTCAAAATGCCCCAAAATGCAGCAGCGGCGATACACATCTGCGTAATGTATCGACCAGATCAGCCTGCGCTGTCCGGATGACACATTCCGTCTTAGGGAGATAGATGTTTAGAGTAGTGATTCCTGAAACAGAAAATCCACAGGAGGCGAAAAGTGTCTATCCGGGTAAGCCTGTGTTGATGATCCGGGTCGATACTTTACGCAGAGTCCACAATGTTGATTTTCTCACGAGACGGCCTAAACATTGATTATTGCAAAGCTACGTCCCTGTTTACACGTTAATTGGGAAATACAGTGAGCAACATGTCCATGAGTATACAATATTAAACAATGTATGTACATATTAAAATAGGAAATACGAAAACTTAACAAAAACTATTAGCAACATTTATATATTTTAAACATTCTTACCAGTGTATGAACTTACTGATATTTTATACAAAACTTAAACTTGTCCTTAACTGAAAGTATATATAGTGCACAAAATACATTATAAAGATTGAATATATATGACATTTGTATTGTTAAAGCGTGCAGGGGAAATATGCCATTCATTCAAAATACAAAATCTTTCGCAATTCAAATGATTTAAAAGCAAACATTGTCACATTCTTAATTAGTTTTGGATTCTCAGATGTCATGAGATAAACACAATTAAATTGAACTCTTCCAGAAATACTTTTTTATAAATTTCTTTCGATATAATCATCGGACATTCTAAACTAAAATGAAACTCATCTTCGGTTGTGTTCAAACAAACTTTACATTTCCGATCTTGCATTGAAATTGTTTGGACTACGCCATCTACCTGTTTCAGTTTTTCAATATATCTGCCGAAAGTCTCACTCCAGTTATAAACAGACCAGAACAGAACTTAATTCATGAATAATAACTTGAACACACATGGTTCATCGTCTTAACTTATCGATGTTAATTTATTTAAGACATCGTTGTAATCGAAACATTGGGTTTAAAACACAAATCTTTGCTTTTGACGATTCATTAACATTTGAATGTCAATTCTGAATAAAAAACGCCACGCCGGCTATGCTTTACAAAATTAAGAAATATATTGGTATCACCAATGCCTTGATTTATCCATGCTTCATTAAAACCTAATTCTTGCAGGGGCGTAGCTTTGCAATAATCAATGTGTAGGCCGTCTCTTGAGAAAATCAACATTGTGGACACTTTTCGCCTCCTGTGCATTTTCTGTTTCAGGAATAACTACTCTATACATATATCCCCCTAAGACGCAATGTGTCGGCCGGATCAGTCTGCGCGGACAGCGCAGGCTGATCTGGTCGATACATAACGCACATGTCTATCGCCGTAGCTGCATTTTGGGGCATTTTGAGAAAAACTGTGTAGGCACGTGCATACAGTGCCTAAAGGGAGCTACGCCCCTGTTTTGTACAATATATTGTATATTATTTTGCTAATGAGTTATGATTTTGTTGGTTCCGACTGAATGATGTTAAGTCAACATTTGATAACATTAATCGATCTTTTAGTTCTTTCATTTCTGAGACTAGTTTTTCCGAGGTCACCATATAAACAAGTGATTTTAATTTGGTATCGTATACCTAATAACTTCTTGCAAAAGCTTATATGTACCCTTTTTAATTTGAAGCAGTCATTTAATCCCCAAACCTACGATCCATAGTTTGAAGAAAGTGTTTACGGGTTCTGGTAATAAAGCGCCCAGGATAAGTTGATGTGTACAAACCTTGACTGGCTTTGTCCAAACACATGTTATAGACAAGACAAAACAAATATTGACATAAGCTAATATAGCTTCTAGTTATACTACTAAATTCAACATTCATTTACATGACATATCACCTTTCAAATAAAAAATATGCAAAGTGTTTATGGAAGAAAGATTTAAAATATATAAGCAATAGAATAAAGAAATATTGGTAAGATTAGCCTTATTTCTTTTAAATTATTTATGTAGTTCTGTAGTAACTAAGTTACTCATAAATAATTTTCGAGTTCCTGACGTATTCGAGTGATCTAGCCCTTATGCGCGACTTGTCCAAGCTTTGGCGGGAGTACTGTTATCCTGTATCCACAATACTTGCTGTGCTTCTTGAAAGCGCTCAACATTATGATCGATAGCAGTCCAAAAACGGACATTTTTTTCTAGCGGGAATTCGTTTTCACGAACAGTCGAAACGTGTACAGTTTTACAAGACCTCTTTTTCATCTGATGGTGTTCATTGGCAATACAAATGTTTTGGCGGGAGAGCTGTTACACTGTGTCCATTATACTTGTTGTGGTTGATATTGACAGCAACATAAACACGACATATTCATTCTCTGGGGATCCGTTTCCAAGTACAGTCGAATTGTGTACAGTTCCCAAGGTCCCCTTATTGCCTGATGATGTTCACTGGAAACAAAACAACATGTGTGGGTTTGTTTGGGAGGGGGCGAGAACAGTTATACTGATTATAAGTCTTGAAAGCAATGCACGAAAATATTGCAACAGTCCACAATCGACATATTATTCTTGCGGGAATTCTTTTCTAAGTACAGTCGAATTGTGTACAGTTTATAACGCCTCTCTTTTCAACTGATGGTGTTCACTGGCAACATAAAATGAACCCCATCAAGACCAAAAGAGTTACTACAAAAAATGTGCAAGGTAATTGAACCAGTAGGGAAACCATTCCGTCCTTTTGTGTTAGAGCAAACATCCATATTTCTTCTTAATCAGTAAATGCATGAGTACTTGTTGGCGTTTCTGAGCAATACAATAGACTCAGATCTTCATGTCGATCTCCTCAGTCTTATAAGGATCTACGAAGGTTGGCGCAACCTTCTAACAACCTTGTGAAAGAAATATGAGCCGTTTCACGCACGAGAAAATCAATAGTATGGTGTCTGCGTTATGTATCGACCCAGATCAGCCTGCGCAGTCCGCGCATGCTAATCCGGGCTGACACATTCCGTCACAGGAGGATAGAGGTATAAAATAATTATTCCTGAAACAGAAAATTCACTGGAGGCAAAACGTGTATGTTCGGGTTACCCTGGGAGGCATGCTTAGGCTGATCCGGGTCGATACTTTACGCAGAGTCCACAATGTTGGTTTTCTCTAGGAACGGCTTATATATGAACAGAGTAGAGATCGATCTACATTGTTCACGGAAGCCACCTCGTATTTTTTCCCCAAGAACGTGCTCAAATGTAGCTTGACCGCGAATGCTCCCCGGAGTCGTCACTGTTCTCAAGCAGATGCAACAAGACCCCTTATCGCATGGCGCAGTCCAAAAATGTATATCCCAAATCTCTGACTATGATTGATAGTATGTTTGAGTAATATAAATGAGATCCACTTAATACCAACCCCGGGGAGCTTTTCATGTGCTTTTAACAGCAATTATGAAAATGCTCCCAGTCTCCCTACCCACCACAGGTTATGTAATATGGAAATCTATTTTAAGTTGGACGGTCTGGGTGGCTGCTCGATTTATGAGAGGCTTTCGAGATTTGTTCCGAGATCTCACGAGTTTTCGCACTATGACTACATATATCGTAAAGAGTATTGAGCGTAAAAGGTTGATACACTACAAAACATGCCCCTTGCATTTTCCGCCGTATTTTCATAAATTACGAACATGTTGATCGTTTTAAGTTTTCTTTTATCGAATATAGAGATAAGTCACGTAAGATATTGTCAGAAATGAAATGCTTGCCTGTCTTCAAAAAGTGCGCACTCACCATTTCGCAATATGTGTTTTGAACTTTTGTTTAGTGGCTTCATGCCATTTCATTGAAATCAGACCAAACTAATTCGCTGTACGTATATGGTCTGACGACAACGCATAAAAGGTTGTCTCGAATTGACCCTACACATATTCTATACAATCGGAACACTCAGCGATCTATATTTGAGCCGTCCTGCGAGAAAACCAACATTGCGGACTCGGCGTAAAGTATCGGCCCGGATCAGCATTAGCATGCCGCGCAGGCTTACCCGGTTAGACACTTTTCGCCTCCTGTATATTTTCTGTTTCAGGAATCATTGAATGTGTCGGCCAGGATCAGTTTGCACGGACTGCGCAGGCTGATCTAGGTCGATACATTACGCAGATGCCATACTGTTGGTTTTCTCGCGGGACGGCTCATTTCGGTTGTTATGTATGTATATAATGTCTCCCTTTGATAACTAACAATTTTGTAGGCTAGACTTTGATTGGCTGATGCAAAGGTCAATCTGTGACGACCTGTAATAGGCAGGCATCAGATCAATACGAGCGTTTGGATAGCAAGATTGCGCAGACACACCTTTACATAAACACCAGATGGGGCGTAGCTTGGCAATAATCAATGTGTAGGCCGTCTCGTGAGAAAATCAACATTATGGACTCTGCGTAAAGTATCGACCCGGATCAGCCTAAGCATGCCACACAGGCGTACCCGGATATACACTTTTCGCCTCCTGTGGATTTTCTGTTTCAGGAATAGCTACTCTATCTATCCCCCCTTAGACGGAATGTGTCGGCCGGATCAGTCTGCGCGGACAGCGCAGGCTCATCTGGTTGATACATTACGCAGATGTGTATCGCTGCAGCTGCATTTTGGGGCATTTTTAGAAAAAATGTGTATGCACGTACCTACAGTGCCTAAAGGGAGCTACGCCCCTGCCCAGGGCTCCATATATAAATTAACAGGCTATGTGATATGGCACACAGTTGCTCTGAAAGACTGTTGTGTGAAGTACTGGTTTGAGAAAGCAAGAAAACACACGGGTAGGTGACCGCGCCGACGTTCATTATACGGAGAATATTTCATGATCTAAAATCCCTATTTTATCTGCAAACTCTATGTTGTGGGTACTGAAAGGGATCGTCTCATTCAGTCGACTGTTTTGAAAACCAACAACAGAGGGTGTTATTGAGTTTTAAGAGAGATACTGTGTACTCCTCCGTCTCAACATTATTTCAGTTATATCATGGCGTTTCCTTGGTAAATTACCAGTACTGCCGACACTATTGACCCTGACACCAACGCCATCTCCGCAATCGTGAGCATAAATGAGGTAAGCCACAACTGTCGTTTGTAATTCGGTGTGGGATGTTACAATCATGCTTCACAAAACCTTTCATATGCATTGTGTATATTTTCAGGTTGATACACTCATTATGTCGACCTTCCGCTTAAGTCGTAGTTTTTTTTTTAACCCTTTCCCACATGCAACCTTTTTGCATCAGACGACTTTGAAAACATACTCGAACAAATATGGAAACTCCCTTTAAATGAACGTACAATCATTGAATAGAGTTGAAAACATGGTGACAAAAGGAGAAATTGCTCGTTTGGAGCAATTTCTTCTTATGTCGCCATGTTATTTAAAAAGCCGTTTGCTGCAGAGGCATCAGAAAGTGTCTATATGAGGGAAACGGTTAATGGAATGTTGGTAGCGCTGACAGTAGCCATAATAACAATGTGTACTAACATTTCAGAAATTATTAGAAAGAAATCATGTCTTTCAGCATTTCCAGTGGTAAATTTTTTTTAACGCCAACACGGGAATCACTTTCTAATTATGATGACCGTACCATTTAAACATTAAGTTCGTATGCATTCAACTGATTTGATTGTCCCTTCGATTTCCTGAAAGGCCAAGACTTTATTTTATTTCCAACCATTCGGCCATAATATCTTATCGAATTTGAGTCTGTTATTAGCGGCTCAGCAAGTAAAACATTGTTGCAAAATGATAAATTGCTCATGATGAGCAATTTTTCCTTTTGCCACAATGTTTTCAACTTTCTTCAGTATTTATACCTTCATCTATAAAGGTTTCCCATGTTTTTGCCTAGATTTGTTCAGAGTCGTCTGCTTCAGATTTGTTGTATGTGGGAAAAGGGTTAAATATGTTTGTGAAACCGGAAACAAGGGTGTATTCAGATAGTGCTAACATACCGAAACACCTAATGTGCAGGTGCTTGGTGTTTATATAACACACTGAATACGCAGGTGCTTGGTGTGTATATAACACACTGAATACGCAGGTGCTTGGTGTGTATATAACACACTGAATACGCAGTGCTTGGTGTGTATATAACACACTGAATACGCAGGTGCTTGGTGTGTATATAACACACTGAATACGCAGGTGCTTGGTGTGTATATAACACACTGAATACGCAGGTGCTTGGTGTGTATATAACACACTGAATACGCCACAGATATAATACTGCTAACCCCACAATCCTGAGCGCCAAGGAGGGAAAGCAAGAACTACCAGTATAAAGGCATTTGGTATGACCCGTCATGGGATCGACCCACGACGACCTCCAGCACCGCATGCTCTACCACTTTACACCGCATGCTCTACCACTTTACACCGCATGCTCTACCACTTTACACCGCATGCTCTACCACTTTACACCGCATGCTCTACCACTTTACAATATGCATAGATATATCGTCTTGCGTCAAGGGTAAATTGAAACTAAAATGTAATATATATATACATGTACAGTCAAACCTGTGTGAAAGACCATCCCTTTCTAAAACAACCACACTTTTAATTTCCCAATTAATCATTTTCTGCAATTAAAGACCAGACTGTTCTCTTCCCATGGGTGGTCTTTAAACAACACAGGTTACTCTATATGACATTTTGTTCGAGCTTTAAAAAGAACTTGGAGAAGAAAATGCTATACATTTGAGTAAGAGTAAGAATTTCTCAGAATTCACCCAAACATCAACTCCTTATGTATTCAGGATGAAGTGCCAAACGGCTGTAACTTAAGTTAATTACTAAATAGTATACATCCTCTTTGCTTAGTACTATCGATATAGATATATCGGTCATCAAATATCGTTATTGCAGCTTCTTATTTTCGGTAACCTGGTTCTAAAGTATCGTAATTAACATGTGTTTCGTAATAGAGTTACATCTGTTTGAAATCACACGATTGTTTCACCAAGAACGAATGTCAAAACTTGAATCCATTCTGGTAATAAACCGCTATTTATCAGCTAGTTTCAAAGTTATTATGTAATAATTTATTCATATAAGTGAAATAAAATGTAGGTATTAATAACATATGTTCTTTTTTAGTCGTAACTTCGTGGGTAGCGTAATTTAAATGGGGCGAATGTTGTCGGGGAAAAACGGGAGACTCATTAGACAAGCGGATTATCTCGGAAGACATCGTTATAATTTAATAATAAAACTTTTTCCTACACATTTTTATGCATCTCCACCAGACAAGAACATTTAAAACATTTGTGCATAAAAAAAAAAAATGTTCATAATGAGTAGTGTAATATTTTGTCACAATGCTGTCTACTTTGTTCAATAATTATATTTATATTTATAGAGATGATTTTCCATATTCTTGCCTACATGTTTTCAAAGTTGTCTGCTAGTGATTTGTTGCACGTGGGAAAGGTTTACTATTGATATTATTTCATAGTTTCGAAGTTGTCTGGTACAGATGTTGTTTACACGTAGGAATCCGTCTGCAATATTTTACACCCATTTCAAATATACATCAAATATGCAGCATACATATTGTATAGAGTTGAAAACATTTTGGCAAAAGGAGAAATTGCTCGTTTTGAGCAATTTCTTCTTTTGTCACAAAGTTTTCACACGTCGTCTGCTGAAGAGGTATCAGAAAGTTTCTATATGAGGGAAAAGAAGACATTGATAAGGTCAAACCTCTGACATGCAATGTGATGCGACCTTGCACAATTAATTGTGTCGTCTGCTGCAGACGCGCCTGCAAGTGGAAAGGGGTTAACAGAGTCAATTTTGGGAGTAGCAGAGTTTTCTGATTTGGAGCACTTCTGAGAAAAATAAATATAATGGAAAAATAGGTAATAATTTCGACAGAAAGTCATATAATCTAATTGGTTTAATATGCAAGACGTCTTTTGAAATCATTATGAACTCTATTTAATAATTATACCTTAGTTTACAGATATGTTTCATATTTCTGTCTATATGTTTTCAAAGTCATCTGCTGCAAATTTGTTGTATGTGGGAAAGGGTCAATTCCACATGTCCTCAGATCCGAGATATGAAGTAACCCGCCCATCGGCGTGCTGTTACATCGAACATAGTTACTCGGTCTCCGCCGTCTAGTTTATAGAGCGGCTGACCCGGTTCGATCCTCGGTCGGGTCATATAAAATACCTTTAAAATGGCAGTGATGATTTCCATCCGTTGAGCCGAGCCCCGGTAGCTCAGTCGGTAGCGACGCGGGCTGTCAATCCAGGGGTTGTGAGTCCGAACCCAAGCTTGGCCAACATATTTTCCGAAGTTTGACAAAAGTCATTGCGACAAGTGTTCGTCTTCCACCAATGGGTTATCAGTAACTGTGGAAAAGCAGCCAGTTGCTTAAACATAATTTTGTATGAAGTTCTGGTATGAGAAAGCGAAAAAACATATGAGTAGTTAAACCTATATCAATCAATCAATCAATCAATCAATCAATCAATCAATCAATCAATCAATCAATCAATCAATCTTGTTGGGGTAGCATTACTACTGTTGGCATCGGTGTCAATGACAGGATAAATGACAGTTTACTATTGGCAAACTACCCGGAATATGCCGTATTAGAACCGAAAACGAGTTGAAAGCGGCATAAAAACAACATTGAAACAAACACACTGTAGGAGGAAGTCTATGAATAGAGCTACTACGAACTGTAATAGCAATCGTGTTCAAGAGTAGTATTGAGTTACCTGCCCCTACCATTACATAACAGGGCGCTGGTATACACCAATTGCAAGCACAATGCCACAAAGACAAGTTGTTTTTTCGGACCAACCGGTTTAACTTTCAAATCCCGAAAGTAGTTTTCATCATTTTTTATGTATTGATTCCAAACATGAAGTTGTATTGCTCCGCTGCAGAGTTTACGAAAATTAAATTCTTATTTACTTATTTTGTTAATATACGATAGCAATATCTAGTCGACATTGTTGGTTCATGGTATACGTTCTTACTTACTATAGTGCGCCAGGTACCGGACTTCTTCAAGAGTGTCATGGTCACACTCGGCTATTAACGGAACTTACCGAGAATAAAATTGATTGGTTTGGGTTTAACCCTTTCCATCATATATACGCTTTCTGAGGCCTCTGCAGCAGACGGCTTTTTGAAAACATAGTGACAAAAGAAGAAATTGCTCAGAACGAGCAATTTCTCCTTTTGACACAATGTTTACCACTTTTAGTCATAGGTTATCCATTCAATTAGAGAGATTTTCTATGTTTTAACAAAATATGTTCAAAGTCGTCTGCTGCATAATTGTCGTATGAGGGAAAGGGTTAAAGCAGACGGCGTTTTGAAAACATAGTGACAAAAGAAGAAATTGCACAGAACGTGCAATTTCTCCTTTTGTCACAATGTTTTCCACTTTTAGTCATAGGTTATCCATCTGACAAAATACGTTCAAAGTCGTCTGCTGCAGAATTGTCGTATGAGGGAAAGGTTTAACGCCGTTTTTAACATTTTGTTCAGTCATATCACGGCGGCCAGTTCCCCTACCCGTGTGTTTTTCTAGCTTTCTAATACTCATACTAAATTATTTCCAAGCAAATGGCTGCTTTTCATTCATAAACGTGTAGCCCATTGATGAAAGACGAACTGAGGGATTTTTTTTATCATCTGAAATCCTCATTTTCTATTCAAATCAAATTGTTGTGGGTGCTGAAATAGTCGATTCTATTCTGCTAAGTACCCACTATGTAGGGTTTTTATAGCTGAGTAAGATATCTATTGTCTGGAAGCGACCTGCTTGCCCCCTCCCTATCTACGAATATGGGCTTACAGGTATATTCTTCAAAATGAAAGAAGCACCCTTTTCAGATAGATCGGTTAATGTAATAAAACGATTGCTGATTATTATGATTTCTTGTCGGTATTTCAGACCCCCTGAAAGGAATTATGGCACCGCGGGGCCACCACCCCTGTAAAAAAGTGAATGGGAGGTCTTTCGAACTTCCTTTAACACTTTCCCATGATCTACAGGAGGATTTTCATTTCGTTGCAGCTGAATTTTTCTTTTAGGAAACAATTTAAAAAATTGATCACTTTTTCTGACTTCTTCAAACTATATTTGACTCTCTGTTTAAATTATACTATCGGGTATCATAATATGCTGCTTGTTTTCAAAGCAGACGACTTTAAACGGTCACATGAAAACTGATGAAGTACGCAGGTGTAACACTAGCGTAACTTGAAAGGGCTGGAACACTAGCGTAACTTGAAAGGGCTGTAACACTAGCATAACTTGAAAGGGCTGGAACACTAGCGTAACTTGAACGGACTGGAACACTAGCGTAACTTGAAAGGGCTGGAACACTAGCGTAACTTGAAAGGACTGAAACACTAGCGTAACTTGAAAGGGCTGGAACACTAGCGTAACTTGAAAGGGCTGGAACACTAGCGTAACTTGAAAGGGCTGGAACACTAGCGTAACTTGAAAGGACTGAAACACTAGCGTAACTTGAAAGGGCTGGAACACTAGCGTAACTTGGAAGGGCTGGAACACTAGCGAAAATTGAAAGGGCTGGAACACTAGCGTAACTTGAAAGGCTGGAACACTAGCGAAGCTTGAAAGGGCTGGAACACTAGCGTAACTTGAAAGGGCTGAAACACTAGCGTAACTTGAAAGGGCTGGAACACTAGCGTAACTTGAAAGGGATGGAACACTAGCGTAACTTGAAAGGGCTGGAACACTAGCGTAACTTGGAAGGGCTGGAACACTAGCGTAAATTGAAAGGGCTGGAACACTAGCGTAAATTAAAAGGGCTGGAACACTAGCGTAATTTGAAAGGGCTGGAACACTAGCGTAAATTGAAAGGACTGGAACACTGGCGTAACTTGAAAGGGCTGGAACACTAGCGTAACTTGAAAGGGCTGGAACACTAGCGTAACTTGAAAGGGCTGGAACACTAGCGTAAATTGAAAGGGCTGGAACACTAGCGTAACTTGAAAGGACTGGAACACTGAGGTATCTTGAAAGGACTGGAACACTGGCGTAACTTGAAAGGGCTGGAACACTGGCGTAACTCGAAAGGGCTGGAACACTAGCGTAACTTGAAAGGGCTGGAACACTAGCGTAACTTGAAAGGGCTGGAACACTAGCGTAACTTGAAAGGGCTGGAACACTAGCGTAACTTGAAAGGGCTGGAACATTGGCGTAACTTGAACGGACTGGAACACTAGCGTAACTTGAAAGGGCTGGAACACTGGCGTAACTTGAAAGAGCTGGAACACTAGCGTAACTTGAAAGGACTGGAACACTGAGGTATCTTGAAAGGGCTGGAACACTGGCGTATCTTGAAAGGGCTGGAACACTAGCGTAACTTGAAAGGGCTGGAACACTGGCGTAACTTGAAAGGACTGGAACACTGGCGTATTTTGCCTCCCGTGTTTTGTTGTTCAAATGTTCTCTATAAGCTAACCCGTTTTAAGAATCTTCGACAGACAACTTCGGGATTACGGAAAAAACAATGAAAATATAATTATTGAATAGAGTTTTAGAAAGTCATCTGCTATACAACTATCTGAGGCTGCAAGTGGGAAAGTGCTAGGAAATATTTTATCATCAGAGCATAACTTTTGTGTCTTGCAATGATGCGTTTTATGAACGCAGTGGCCTCGTGTACTTTATATCCATCAGCAAAGGAGGATTGAAACGGGTCTCAACAATGAATAAACCCTTTCCCACATACAGACGCCTTTTGACGCCTCTGCAGCAGAAGACTTTTGACAGCATCGTGGCAATTGGAGAAATTGCTCATGGTGATCATTTTCTCCTTTTGACAAATTTGTTAATTTTTTGTTCCAGTAATTATACGTTCATTTATAGATATGTTTACCGTGTTTTGACTAATTTTTTCAGTAATTATACGTTCATTTATAGATATGTTTACCGTGTTTTGACTAATTTTTTTCAGTAATTATACGTTCATTTATAGATATGTTTACCGTGTTTTGACTAATTTTTTCAGTAATTATACCTTCATTTATAGATATGTTTACCGTGTTTTGACTAATTTTTTCAGTAATTATACGTTCATTTATAAATATGTTTACCGTGTTTTGACTAATTTTTTCAGTAATTATACCTTCATTTATAGATATGTTTACCGTGTTTTGACTAATTTTTTCAGTAATTATACGTTCATTTATAGATATGTTTACCGTGTTTTGACTAATTTTTTCAGTAATTATACCTTCATTTATAGATATGTTTACCGTGTTTTGACTAATGTTTTCAGTAATTATACGTTCATTTATAGATATGTTTACCGTGTTTTGACTAATTTTTTTCAGTAATTATACGTTCATTTATAGATATGTTTATCGTGTTTTGACTAATTTTTTCAGTAATTATACCTTCATTTATAGATATGTTTACCGTGTTTTGACTAATGTTTTCAGTAATTATACGTTCATTTATAGATATGTTTACCGTGTTTTGACTAATTTTTTCAGTAATTATACGTTCATTTATAGATATGTTTACCGTGTTTTGACTAATTTTTTCAGTAATTATACCTTCATTTATAGATATGTTTACCGTGTTTTGACTAATTTTTTCAGTAATTATACGTTCATTTATAGATATGTTTACCGTGTTTTGACTAATTTTTTCAGTAATTATACGTTCATTTATAGATATGTTTACCGTGTTTTGACTAATGTTTTCAGTAATTATACGTTCATTTATAGATATGCTTACCGTGTTTTGACTAATGTTTTCAGTAATTATACCTTCATTTATAGATATGCTTACCGTGTTTTGACTATTTTTTTCAGTAATTATACGTTCATTTATAGATATGCTTACCGTGTTTTGACTAATTTTTTCAGTAATTATACGTTCATTTATAGATATGTTTACCGTGTTTTGACTAATGTTTTCAGTAATTATACGTTCATTTATAGATATGTTTACCGTGTTTTGACTAATTTTTTCAGTAATTATACGTTCATTTATAGATATGCTTACCGTGTTTTGACTAATTTTTTCAGTAATTATACCTTCATTTATAGATATTTTTACCGTGTTTTGATTAATGTTTTCAGTAATTATACCTTCATTTATAGATATGTTTACCGTGTTTTGACTAATGTTTTCAGTAATTATACCGTCATTTATAGATATGTATACCGTGTTTTGACCTATGTTTTCAGTAATTATACCGTCATTTATAGATATGTTTATTTGATTAATGTTTTCAGTAATTATACCTTCATTTATAGATACGTTTACCATGTTTTGACTTATGTTTTCAGTAATTATACCTTCATTTATAGATATGTTTACCATGTTTTGACTTATGTTTTCAGTAATTATACCTTCATTTATAGATATGTTTACCGTGTTTATGTTTTTAAATTGGTCTGCTGAAGAGTTGTTGTATGGGGAAAAAAGATTAAGTGAATCAATCAAAAGCATGTAGGTATAGCCTCGTTATTACAGATCTCCTGTATGGAATAACGGATAAATGCGGCATCTTTAATTGTTTATGTCAAACAATAGCTTAAAACATCTGCGATTTCTAGGTAAAACAATACGGGAAAAAAAAGAAACAAAAAAGAAAAATAGAGAACAAATCGAAATCAGCTGTGAACTCCCCTCCCCTCGAATGCATGAAAAAATACCCCCGCCCTTTCCACTCATAAACCTGAAATACACCTCCCGATAACTACAGCAAAACAACAGCTCTCACTTTTACGGCCGTTCGAAACTCAGAACTTGTACATATACATACATCATAACATTGGGTGGCTCAAATACGTCTTAGACAACGGGAAAACATCGTAGATTTGCAAACATATTGCTGTGCGAAAACTCGCTAAGTATGACATAATAAAAGTATGCTTAAAACCTGGAAACTTCTTAGAAAACGGGGTGTAACATGATCGATTTGCACATGTATTGCTGTGCGAGAACTCGAAATAACTTTAGTATGTTTCAAACCTTTATAATAATAAAATATGTTTAAATCCGAACCTGGACACTTAGGAGAAAACGGTAGGAGATAGATAAGTAGATAGATATTCTCTTGTACTGCAGTAAAGAAAACTCGGTACGTACTAAGTAATTTTGGGGTAAAACTGCAAAAAAAAACTACATGCCACACAATGATAAAATGGTGTTTTTATTCTATTTTTATTGGCGTTAAAACATGAGGGAAGACTCGTAAAATTGAAACGTTATGCCTCTGTAGCGGGCATATTGTAATTATTATGAATTGCAAATAAGAGAACGAATTCTCATTCATGTCTCTGAAAGAAATTTGCGTTTTGTTTTTCATAAATGTGTTTGTTTGTATCGTGTTGTGCGCCGCTTCCAACAGTAATTCAGTTATATCATGGCGTTTCCTGTGTACAGTCGATATTAATTGTTCTGACACCGATACACTAGTGGTACCGCTTTCACCGCAATACTGAGCGCCAAAGA
Source organism: Serripes groenlandicus (assembly GCA_031761405.1). Taxonomy (NCBI): domain Eukaryota; kingdom Metazoa; phylum Mollusca; class Bivalvia; order Cardiida; family Cardiidae; genus Serripes; species Serripes groenlandicus. Next base: position 29,367,365 of record JASEVX010000003.1, read on the forward strand.
GGGAAGCCACTACTACCATTTTAAAGAATTTGATAGGACCCGACCGGGGATCGAACTCCGCTGTCGCGCTCCCAAGGCGCTCTGTAATTGGGAGCTTCAATAGACTGAGAAATTAAAGTAAGAAGTACTTCACAGCTGATATATATATTTTTTTTAAATATGGACTGATTCCTGTCAATTCATAGAGATGTCTTGATTGTTGCAGATTTCATATAATGTTATAGACATTATCTCTGAAATAATTAAATCGCGGGACAGTTTCCGTCGCTTCCAGAGTCCAATTACGAAAAACTTTCAGCGTCGAATTGTTTAATGTAGACTCTTCCATGTTCAAAATCAGGCGACTCCATGTTTCATGTAAAATGAGTTTGGACTATTTTGATAACTTAAAAGGCAGACATTGCTGATTTCAGGTGAGACAGCTCGTTACGAGCTGTCTCACCTGAATCAGTATTGTTTACAAAAACCTTAATATTGCCTTTGGCGCTGAAAGAGTTAAAGGCATATTTCATCATTTTTGTTTCCCTTATAAAAATGCCTAAATAATTAATTTCTTATCAAGTTTTGTTAGTCTGCAAATTTATTTATTTGTGTCCTTAAATACATTCCATCATTCATGTTTTACAAAACAATAGGGAAACCAAACTGATGAAACATGCTTTTATGTAGTTAAGTATTACTTAGGTTGGTGGAATTGGACCCAGTGTGCTTGTACGAGTACTTGTGCATTGCGAAACTGTATAATATCCACTTAAACATCTCCAAGCAGTCTCATCTGAATATTTGCTCTTTATAGGTCACCGTTGTTTAAATTCATTCATAGCATGAATGATAGATTGGGGTTACACGTCGTTTTCAACAATTTTCAGTCATATCACGGCCAGTTCACTTTCCCATGTATTTTCTGGCTTTACTCACACCACTACTCCACACACCAGTATTTCCAAACAACCGGCTGCTTTTCCATATAGACTGTTATCCTTTTTGTGGAAGACGAATGACGCTTGTCGCATTGACTTTTGTCAAACGTGGGAAAACATGTTGGCCGAGCTGGCGTCAATTACAGCATGCTATGTGTTTGTGTACGATACTGATATCTGTTCCAAACACTTCTTTTCAATATCAACCAAATATCTGTTACTATATACAGGGGCGTAGCTTAGCAATAATCAATGTGTAGGTCGTATCGTGAGAAAATCAACATTGTGCGTAAAGTATCGACCCGGATCAGCCTAAGCATGCCACACAGGCCTACCCGGATAGACACATTTCGCCTCCTGTGGATTTTCTGTTTCAGGAATCACTACTCTATACATCTATCCCCCTAAGACGGAATGTGTCTGCCGGATCAGTCTGCGCGGACAGCGCAGACTGATCTGGCCGATACATTACGCAGATGTCTATCGCCGCAGCTGCATAATGGGGCATTTTGAGACTATAATTGTTTAATCATAAAAGCTTAAAAGTGTATATGTTTATTTGAATACCCCCAATATGTATTGTTTGCTTCACTCTATTTGATGTATTTACATGTTGTATTTTGGGCCGGAGGCCTTTATTACCAAATAAAATATGTCTATGTGTATGTATATGTGTATCTCTATGTCTATGTCTATGTCTATGTCTTTGTGTATGTCGAACAATATTCAGCAACGTGGGGCTTTGTAAGATACAAACACATCATACGAGCCCGTCCATGGGAAATGTACACGTTTGGTTTGTTGAACAGTGTAGATCAATATCAACCTGTTCATTCAGTCCGAACAAGATATACACTTTAAAAAATTACTTACATCAGCTTGTTAGCTCTTTCGCTGCCGTAGGCAATTTAAAGGCTTTTGCAAACAATGCAGATTCAGGTGTGACAGCTCGCAACGATCTGTCTCTCTTGAAATCTGCATTGCTTACCACTTAGACATTACATTCCACCAAATACCCTGTTGGACAAAAGATGGAGTGGCCCAATTTTTAAGATTGTAGAGTCGACTTTGAGAAATTGGGCAGTGAAATAGTCAAACATTACTTACATAAGCTTGACTATATGCACAGATTATCTGAGGCTACGCAGCTACTCAGAACAGCCCATTTGTACCTTTTCTAATGGACACGCTAATATGAAAGTAACAAAGGCAGTATTTCATCATAGTGGTACAATGGCCATCTAACAGGTATTCATTTCGCTTAGAATTATCCCTGTGAATATCATGAAAAGGAACTACTTTCGATTTTCGCGAACAAGACAATTGAGCCGCTCCAAATGAAGAGCATCGGCTTTCCTTGATTTCCGACCAGTGATTACCCAGATCAGACTTGGCATCCACTCAGTGTTGCCAGCAATTACTTTCTGCGTCATTAATAGACAACATCATCCTGTGTGCATATCTGATGCAGCTATAAAGAGATTTACCAAGTTTGCCATCTGATCGACATTCATTACCAAATCCAGGAAGGTACCCTTTTCTCTGGCATGGCCGATATAATAACAAAATGGCAGACGGTCAGAAAACCCTTTACCTTTCTGTGATAGGTTGATGTTAACACATTCGCTATTATTTGTTACCATTTCCCATATACAATTCTATAGCAGACAAATTTGAAAATATTTAGACAAAAGTAGGAAAGCTCTCTATAAATGAAAGGATATTTGGTCAATAGAAACGAAATCATTGTGACGAAAGGGGAGAATTGCTCATTATGTGCAATTTCTCCTTTAGCCATAATATTTTCAAAAAATGTCGACTGCTGCAGGGCATTAGTAAGCGTCTGTAAGTGTGGAAAAGGGAAAAGAAAAACAATAAATACAGTCTCAGACGAAATCACTATTGGTATCAGGTTTTTGAAAAAAGTTCTTTGCATTTTTGAAGCCACACCGGAAATAATATTGTCCTGGTTTGCCGAATGGAGCGAACGCCGCTGATATTTTACCGAGCCTGTGTGATCATTTGCATGTTTGTTTATGGGAGGAATATTATATTCATGGAATTTCAGATTTCTAAAATTCTACAAATTGAAGACGGTCATACCCGGCGGCCATAGGCGGCCACATAGGAAGTCGGTGACGTGTAATTGTCGTAAACAACACGGTTCACAGCCCCCCCTGCCGAGCAAAATACCACGTAGTGAGGGCGCTGGTGTAATGTTTACACGCGAAAATTAAAAGAAGAATTTTGATTAGACGAAATAAAGTCATCTATAATCATATATTTGTCTTGTGTCAGAGTTTGTTTCCTATCGATGTCAATTATTTTGATTTATAAATATAACTCTGTGGTCAGGATCCAAAATATAATTTGTTTTTAAAACAACCCTTTTACAGTATCAAAGACATTAAAGAAAAGTTCGCTTCAGCTGGCGTCTTTAAGGAGGTTTGGCATATGCGCTCTTTAATTGTAAAATTGATTTTTGTCGTACACACTTTTCGGGCTATAATTATACATACATATTAGTTTTAGTTAGACATATTAGACAAGTGTAAAACAAAAACAAATGTTGTAAATGTGCAAAATGACGTTTACAAATACCACAGATATAAACACATGTATTATTAATGCCGAAACAACAAGCCTAATTTCATTCACCAGTAGTTAGACATGTATTTCAAAGTGAAGGATAGTGAAGGCTCGGATACGTATGTAAAAGCTTGCCTTTACCATCCCTTAACTCACTGGATACGTATGAACAAGCTTGTATAGTCCTTCTTTTTACCCACTTGGTACTTACGAACAAGCTTGTATAAGCCATCACTTAACTCACTGGATACGTATGCACAAGCTTGTATAATCCTTCTCTTTACGCACTTGGTACGCATGAACAAGCTTGTATCAGCCTTCACCTAAATCCCATGGTACGTATGATCCTCCTCTTTACGCCATTGGTACTTATGAACAAGCTTGCCTAGGCCCTCAATATACGCACTTGGTACGTACGAATAAACTTGTATAAGCCTTCACTTTACGCACGTGGTACGTATATACAAGCTTGCATAAACGTTCTCTTTACGCACTTGGTACGTATGAACAAGCTTGTATAAGCTTTTTATTTACGCAGTTGGTACGACACTTGGTACGTATGAACAAGCTTGTATAAGCCTTTTATTTACTCAGTTGGTACGACACTTGGTACGTATGAACAAGCTTGTATAAGCCTTCACTTTGTGCACTTTGTGCGTACATAACAGCTTGCATAAGGCTTTACTTTATATATCTAGCTTGTCATATATTTCCCTTTAAAGCACATACCAAAGGGATCGTTTTCGTTCAGAATTATATGTACTATTACACGTAGGCAGTCGGTTATTCCTTCTCAGGTACTTTGCGTAAGTCCAGACATGTCTATCTGTATTGTATACAAATGCCACAGGAACCTTTATATGCTGAACATCTCATAAATAAAATCACGACGGCAGGCGAAAAGGTGTCTTAATGCATCGCCGTTTCGACATCACGTATTATAGAAGAGGCGCCAATGGGGCTTCACTTCTAGACATGTGTTGTTTGTTGTATGGTGTTTACCGCCGCTTTCAACATTTTTTCCAGTTATATCACGGCGCTCCATGGGTGAGTGCTCGGCACTACTGGTCCATGTATCCCGGCACTAGCGTGTCAGTCGTAATGCTAACCCCGCAACCCTGAGCGCCAAGGTGGGGAAACAATTACTACCAAAGTCTTTGGTAGAGCATAACAAACAATTTACTCCTTTTCCACAACGTTTTTTCAACAAACACATTTTTAATAAATACTCTTTAATTAAGTGGATAATTTCAACATTTTTAACCAGATGTCTTCGAAGTCGTCTACTTCAGATCTGTTGTATGTAGGAAATGGTTAAACCCCATTTTTACGTGAAGTATAGCTCTGTCCCAACTATTTGACAGGAGAAAGCCTTGACGTTTGTATTATTATTTCTAACAATGTACATATACTAATCGAACAGTGATCTTATCATTTGTTTATGGGCCTATAACCATTTGTCAGCGTCGGTCTTCAGAATGATTCACCTTTCAACCGCAACAAGCGCTTTCTGACGCCGCTGCAGCAGAAAACTTTCGAAATATTACGACAAATGGAGAAGTTGCTCAAAACGAGCAATTTCTCCTTTTGTAACAATGTTTTCAACTTTTATTTCCTGTAATGATACATTCATTTTTAAATTGAGATTTTCCATGTTTTTGTATTGATATTTTCATAGTCGTCTGCGATATATTAGTTGTATGTGGGAAAATGTTAACACGTCGTTTGTAGATCTAATATATTATAGCTGCCGAGGGTCCATTTTAACCCTTTCACGCATTTAACAAATATGCAACAAACGACCTTAAAAACACCAATGCAAACATGTGGAATATCTAAACAAAATAGATATAAGTATATTAACTCTTTCATCGCCAAAGGCAATATTGAGGTTTTGGTAATTAATACAGATCAGCATTGTTTGCCTTATATATCAAAATATTCCAAAAATGGAAGAGTCTACTTGAGGGAATTTGGGGCTGAAAGAGTTAATTGAATAAAGTTGAAACACTGTGGCTAAAGGAGAAATCCGTCTGAATGAGGGAAAGGTGTTAATAGAGTATAGTTCTATTCAAATACAGTCTAGCATGTCTTTAGAAACATACAACGGAAGAAAAAGTGACCCGATAAAAGCAGGTACATGCATATAGTTTACAGTCAAAGTATAGAACTTTCTTTAAACATATTTTATAACTTTAATAAGAAAGTATTGATATCATACAACCGTCTAACATGCAACCCGAGTTTTACAGAATTCTGGCAAACATTCTAGAGCGAACAGACAATACATCAGTTATACCGTCAAATTCTCAACATGGCGCGATTGATAAGCTCTGACAGCTACAAATAATACTGACCACTAAAACTTCCTGACCATGTAGAATCTTTGGATAAAATGACCGGATCATTATAATTCTTTTAGACAAAGCTAAATATTATAAATGCGCAGGTAAAATAGTTATGCAAAATGAATGGTCTTTATCCAGTTTCTGCGGTTCGAAACTTTAGATAGGACATTCTCTTATATTCGGTGATAAAAGACATTTTAATGAAACATAAATGATAAGTACTTCTTTCACAACATAGACATATTGTATATGTTCCTTGCTATACACGCTTATGATAATATAAACATATCTAACCCTTGCCCACATACACATCTGCATTATAGGACTTTAAAAACATCTAGTTAAATAGTTCACACATCTCTATGCATAAATGTATAATTAATTACTTATCAAATATAGTTGAAAACAGTTTTGCAAAAGGGGAAATTACTCATCATGAGTCATTTCAGCTTTTTGCCATATTGTTTTTAAAAGTCGTCTGCTGCAGATGCGTCAAAATGCGTCTGCACCTGGGAAAGATTAAACAGTTTCCCTGACACAGGCGGCTTTTGAATGCTCTGCAAAAGTCGACTTGAAAAAAACAACAACATAATTTTGAGTAATGGAGAAATGAACACTTTTCCACTATCCTACATGTATATATATATATATGAGCCGTTTCACCAGAAAACCAAAAGTGTGGACGATGCGTAAAGTATCGATCCGGATCAGCCTAAGCATGCCGCGCAGTCTTACCCGGGTAGACACTTTTCGCCTCCTGTGGATATTCTGTTTCAGGAATCATTACTCTATACCTCCATCCCCGTGAGACGGAACATTTCGTCGAGGACTAGCCCGTGCGGACTGCGCAGGCTTATCTGGATCGATACATTACGCAGAGTCTATAATGTTGGTTTTCTCTTGGAACGGCTCATATAGTGTTTCGAAGTTTATCCCAAAACTTTATCAGGTTTTCACATATTTTACACATATTTTAATGGGCTTGATTTTCTCTATTTCCTTCGATATTTTATATTCTGGCTTTCGCCATTTTTTCATTTTTTTCAATTTTATATTAAAGATGATTTGTATCTTTTTCGATTTGTTTTTAAATGTAGAACGGTTTAAACAGTTTCTACATTTACTTCGATATTATATTCTGATTGTATCGCCACTCTCTCAATGTGACTGGTATTATTTATATTCAAGATGTGTTTTTATAAATGGATCAGTTTAAACATACAATACAAGGTAATAGGTGTATTAAAAAAACATTCACTATAAATTGACGATCGTTTGACCATCTTTAGAATGTTCGACTTTCTCTTAATGTGCGGGGTATTGTTATCATCTCTATATTTGACGTTAACATCGCCTAATATGGCGCCATGGAATATCACTTTGGCTCGTTAAAACCCTTTTTCGAAGGATACTACGTTCGAGACTTCGTAAGAATGTTTTGTGACGGCAACACTCTTTGAGGCCGCACTACAGACTTTGAAAGATTTTATTTGTGACGGCGGCGACTTTTGAAGCCGCATTACAGCCAGACTTCGTAAGAATTCTCTTTGCGAGAGCGACGATTCTTGTGACCGCTTAACAGACTTCACGAGATTTTATTTGTGACTCCGACAACTTTTGAGGCCGCATTACAAACTTCGTAATATTTTAAGTGTGACGGCGACATATGAGGCCGCACTACAGACTTTGTAAGATTTATTTTTGTGACCGCAACTACTTTTGAGGTAGCACTACAGACTTCGTGAAATCTTGTTGTGACTGCGACGACTTTTGAGGCCACATTATATACTTTGTTAGAAATCAATGCCAAGTCCCGATAGCTCAGTCGGTAGCTGTTAATCCATAGGCTGTGATTTTGAACCTCGATTATCATTCATTCTAACCTTTGACAAAAGTCAATGCGTCATTCAACGCGTCATTCGTCTTCCAACGATGGACTAACAGTATATGTGGAAATGCAGCCAGTTGCTTGGAAAGACTTGAGAGTAGTACTGGTGTGCGAAAGCCAGGAAACATATGGGAACGTGAACTGGCCGCCGTGATATGACCGAAAATATATTACAAACGGCGTTAACTTTTTCCCTTATACGGCAATTCTGCAGCAGACGACTTTGAACGTATTTTGTCAAAAAATAGAAAATCTCCATAATTGAATGGATAACCTATGACAAAAAGTGGAAAACATTGTGGCAAAAGGAGAAATTGCACGTTTTGTGCAATTTCTTCTTTTGTCACTATGTTTTCAAAAAGCCGTCTGCTGCGAACGGCGTTAACTCTTTCAGCGCCGAATTATTTAAAGTTGACTCTTCCATGTTCAAAATCGGGCGTCTACAATTCTCATGTAATAACAGTGTTGGACTAGTTTAATAAATAGAAAGCAAACAATGCTGATTTCAGGTGAGATAGCTCGTTACGAGCTGGCTCACTTGAATTTGCATTGTTTGCAAAAATCTTCAATATTGCCTTTGGCGCTGAAAGAGTTAAACCCAAACAATCTATCATTCAATAATAGTGTAGACGTGTGTGTTTTAGACATTCGATACATTCGTATTTGTTACTATTGAAACGACGTTCTGAAGAGCCTCGAAATACTGTGTTTCTTTTATAAATATGTAATTGAACGACATAAAATCAATTTCATTCATTCTTAAATACCAGTTTGCCATTTTATGTCTTCGTTTTTTAACTTTACATATATTCAATGGACTCGCGATAACTCAAACATGGGACAATTCGAATATATCGTTCTTGGCACGGATATCTCTTGAAACCAGCGTGTCAGCAGTTCGGATTCACAGACGAGCACCCAGAACTGCTGCTGCTGCTGCGCTGTTTTCTTGATATTATTGTTATCACTGGCTTGTTTTTCATAATAAACACTTATGTATAAATTAATTTAGAAGCCTACAATACTTAAATAAATTTACTATAAACCTAGCGATCACTCGAACAAGTCGATAACTCGAAGTGTTTTATGGGTTTTCTATTTTGGTTTATATGTCTCTTTCGATTTCGACGGCTCTCCAGCTGACAACTTTTGAAACCAATGTGACAAAATTAGAAATTGCTCATAATGTTTCAACTATATTCAATACGTATACTTTCATTTACAGAGAATGTTCACGATTTTGTTCAAGATATTTTTATAACATCTGCTGCAGATTTGTTGTAAGTGGGAAAGAGTTATCGCAAGTCCACTGGATAAAGGTTAATCATGGTATGTATGTATATACTCCCCTTGTATGATGACACTGTACATTTAAAGCCGCCAGCATGGCTCATTAGCCAAGTATGATTTACATTACACGCAATAAATCAAATACGAATTGATTTTTAATTTGTTTTCTGTCGAACATTTTAACACCATTTGAATACCCATCTACAGCGATGAATTAGCATGAAGTATGTTTTCTATTTAATTATTAGTTTATGATGTTTTGATTTCCTAGACAGTATAGACTGTATAGACGTTTTATAGACGGACCCGAGTCAGTGGAATGTACACTGAAACGAAAGGGTACATCATCAAATGTATGCTGAGTCCACCCAGGTCATATTCACCAATCATTTTAACAAGAGCGCCGCAAGCAAACTCCAACGCTCCTTTGCTTTTTTCTAAGTCGAAAAATGGGTATGACTGAATAATTATTAAAGCCAGAGTTATGTGACTTGGTATTCACATGCGTATTGTTCACAGGAACATGTCGAGGGCTTGGTGTGAAACGGTTGTAACTAAAAACCTATTTCGAAAACCCTGGTTTAGGGGCAATTTTGACCCCTTTGGAAACAATGCAAATTTAGGTGCCATTGCTCGGAACGAGCAATGGCACCTAAATTTCCATTGTTTACCAACAAAAATTATTTAACGCTTATAAGGACTTTATGGCGAGGTGTATTAACCTTGGTAACAAAATACCAATTTTAGTTACAACCGTTTCACGCCAAGCCCTCGATGAGTACTAAGTTTCATTTGAAAAAGTTGAACGGTTTTTGAGTTTTTAGGTCAGGTTAAAGTTTTGTGATGACGCAGACGACGACGCCGAGGGTATCTAAATACCTCGACTACTTTTCTTTGAAAAACGGACGAGCTAAAAATCATTCTAATGGTAACTCCACCTTCTCTAAGTAACACATTTCCTATTTAATAGTGTGTATGTGTTTTGTTTGTTTTACCTCTATGTTGTTTTACGCCGATGTTATCAATTTTCAGTTTTATAATAACGTAACCTGGGTAAGTTAACAGTTCTAATGGTCCATTTTGCTTTGTTTTGTTTGTAAAGCGTTAACGCCGTTTCCTGAGCAGCATCGAGGCAAAACCATTACTACCATATTTAAAGTGTTTTGGTATGTCAGGCCGGGAATCGGACCCGAGTCGAATGCTTCACCACTTCACCACCAAGGTAGTTTTCTAATTGTCTATACGATATGGTTTTAGACAATTATAATTTATGTTAGTTTGTAAATTCGCCTGGAAATCAATGTTCACCGTCAGCCAATAAGAGGTCTTATTTTATGTATATTTAACCCTTTCCCACAAACAGAACAGTTTCTCCTTTCGCCGCCACATTAAAAACTCTTTGACCCTATCATTTATAAAGATTTTTCATATTTTTGCCTATATATTTTCAAAATTGTCTGCTGCCGATTTTTCAAATGTTTGAAAGCGTTAACTTAGAGGTATATTTCTCACACTTTAAGCCTTTCCCTCATATAGACGCTTTCTGACGCCTCTGCAGCAGACGGCTTTTTGAAAACATAGTGACAAAAGAAGTAATTGCTTAAAACGAGAAATTTCTTCTTTTGCCACAATGATTTCCACTTTTAGTCATATGTTATCCATTGAATTAAAGAGATTTTCTATTTTTTGACAAAATATGTTTAAAGTCGTCTGCTGCAGAATTGTCGTATGAGGGAAAGAGTTAAGAGATAGAATTAGAACGTACAGAGATACAGTCCAACCTGTGTTTAAAGACCACGAATAGAAAGCGAACAATATAGTCCTTGTTCACAGGTGGTCTTTAATTGCATGGTCATTAATGAAGAAAGGGAGTTATTGGGAAAATAAAAGTTTGGTTGCTATAGCCAGGGAATTCCTATAAAAAAGGTGGTCTTTAACATAGGTTCGACTGTATATTTGAAAACTTAAGAAACAGTTCTCAAACTGAGATTAATATTTCTCAAACATAAACATGTGTTTTTTTAACTTAAGGATACGTTTCTCAAACTTACAGGAAAGTGCTATAAAAAGGTGGTCTTTCACGCAGGTTCGGCAGTATATCTGAAAACTGAAGAAACAGTTCTCAAACTGAGAATTATACGGGTTGAAGAAGAATGAGATATTTGCTAATAATTAAGTTAAGTCAAGTGATTAGAACTCATTCTAGTGTTAGTGATTCCCAAATTTAACCCCAGTCCATATTGTCACACATAGGGCTTCCGTAATTTGTGCCTGATCGGGGGATCGCGGGTAAAATGTGGCCCCGTCACTTACAAATGGGTTGTAAACCCATCTTTATCCCACGTACAGACGACTTTCTAAAATAATGTGACAAAAGAAAAAAATATTATAAAGAGAAAGTTCACAACTTTATTTGGTCACAATCATTACTATCAGTAATGTTTGTGACAAAATAAGTTGTGAACTTTCTCTTTATGATCAATTTCTCTATTCATCAATTTTCCTTTCATTTAAAGATGTTTTATATGTTTTCAAAATTCTCTGCTACAGACTTGTTGTATATGGCAAAGCATTACTTCAAGTGCTGACTATGGGGGAGCAAAATGGGGATACATCTCTAGCTGGACATTTAACTCTTCGACTTCTTGAATCGATATTGTGAACATGTGTCACCAGTTTAGAAGATACCATTTTCGGTGACTTTGGAAGGGCTAACACAACTTGTAAATTATAGATGTAAATATTATCGAAAAGTCAAGATGGCACTCTTTCATACGCACGTGTTTATCTGGTCTTTCACTGTTTGCTTGTTGTTGTATGTGACGAGGACCGTTTTTGATCTATTAATAATTTTAAGCTCTTTCTAATTAAAAATTAAAATCAAAAGTTAGGTTTGACTATTCTTAAATAAAAAGGACAATCAGATATCATGAAATATTTCTTCTTTTCCCGTTATTTTCTCCAAACAAGTATGCCAACCAAAGAGGCATGTAAAGTCGGTTTAATCAAGGGAAAAGGTTTATTGTTCAAGGACTTCATTTTGTTTCCCACTTCGCCTTTGAAGTGGATCAAGTCTGACAGATGCATAGCAAATAAAGAGTTACCAATCTGTGAAATTACACATTTTTACGCGATTTGTAATTATTGCGGTGCGGCCATTCGAATAATGCCATTATTGGCTTCACTGCTAGATGGTTTGATAATCCTGCGTATCGCAGAGACGACGGGGCTTGGTCAAATAGTCATGACATTGATATAACACGAAATCGGAATACATCCACTACTCACTGTTTAGAGTGTCATCATTACTTGTTCTGATAAAACATAATGGCAAAGAGAGGAATAACTCTTCAAGTAAACGAAACTACGCTATTGTTTGGTAACCGTAGTGAGTATCATAGAAAGATAGAGCTTGGTCATATAGTCATGACATTGATATAACACGAAATCGGAATACATGTGCTGCTCACTGCTAAGAGTGTCATCATTCCTTGTCTCGATGAAAACATAATGGGAAATGGAGAAATACCTCGCTAAGTGAATTGAATTATTAATGGCTTTATTATTACATTGTTTGGTAACCTGGAGTATCATAGAAAGACAAAGCTTTGTCAAATAGTCATGCCATTGATACAAAACGAAATCGGAACAGTGATGAACCCTTCCCCACCTATAGAGGCATGTTGATGCATCTGCAGCAGACGACTTTTAAAAACATCATGACAAAAGGAGAAATTGCTCAAAACGAGCAGTTTCTCCTTTTGCCACAATGTTTTCAATTTTCTTCAGTAATTATACCTACAATTATAGAGATTTTCCAAATTTTTGAGTAAACACTTTCAAAATCGTCTGCTGATTTACTTTCCCTGCAGATTTACTGTTTGTGGGAAAGGGTTAAAACATAACGGGGAAACGAGTAAACGAACGTTATAATTGACTTCACTGCCATAGGTGGTTAGATAACTGTCAGTATCACAGTATCGCAGTATCGCAGAGAGATAGAGCTTGGCCACATAGCACTCATGATATAAAACAAATTCAGTATACAAATGTGTCAATGTCCTGATACTAACAAAGTGCTGCAAACATAATGGGAAAGGGAGAAACATCATTAATTGCCTCATTGCTAGATGGTTTGAATACTCCAGTGAGTATCAGAGAGAGGACAGGGATTGGTCAATTAGTCATGGCATTGATATAAAACCGAATCGAAATACATTCACTGCCAGATGTGTCATAATTCATTGTCTTGATAATTACACACTGCTCAAAACATAATATACACATAGATAGAAACATAGTGGGAAATGCGTTAAGTAAATGAACGTTAGCACTGAATCGGATTCGATTCACTGCTAGATGGTATCTCCAATAAGACAATGCTTAGTCATCAGTGATCTATGGGAAAAGATATGAATCGGGCTATTGCGATTTGGGGGATCTTATTGCCTCTCTGGTTTAACTTAATGGTATATTGATAGATTGGTGTTGACGACTTTGGAAGCAGTGAAGTACCAGATCGGACCGTACGAATGGTCGAGTTGCTAACGGTTGTTTTTTGCTTAGCGCTGATCATTTATACTAACATAAGCGTGTCAGTCTTCATTGCTTTCCCCGCAAAATGTTGATTTAAATGAAGATCTGATTTTAACGTTATAATAACATATATATGCGACATTTCTGAATTACGTTCGGCGAAACGAATTTAGTCATTGGTTTGTTTAATAGTAGCCTAAATATGATAAAGGCGAGTTGAGAAATGATTTCATTATCTGTTGGAGTCGACGTTTCCTGTCCAACTTTGCGTTTTGACGATTTCGGTCACATTTTGCCAATATAAATGTCTCAGTTTCGGCACCATTAGAAAGGGGGTCTTTTTGCATCGCCGTAAAGTTGTACATACATGGATAATATAGTCAATCTCATGGGACTTCGGCCGTAAAAGAATCGCATAGTTTACAATGATATTGTAGTCAACCTCCCGGGGCTACACGTCTAGTTTTTGGTCAGAAGTTACATCTAAGATTATTCTATTTTAAAACCTTTTAACGTTATTTATTGAAAACCTTATGAAGAATACTGAACATTTATTTCAGAAGACTTCAATCTTGTGTTTTTTCTTGAATTCATTGCTTTAACATGAAACCTTTTTAATACTAAACATATTGCAATTGCCATAATATATTTTTCATATGCTGTTACATTCGTAGCATTTGATTGTATATTTTGGACCGATGGCCTTTGATTACGTAAATAAATAAATTCGAAACTTGAAACATGCATGCGAACAGTGGATGCTCTGGTGAGACAATGAGACGCTTCTGTACACAGATGCAACACAACCCCAGATACTTTTACCACAATGTTTTCAACTCTATTAATTAAATTATAATTAAATTAAAAGCGATTTTCCATCTCCTAATATTTTATGTTTCTTCAAAGTTGGTGCAGATTTGTTGTTTGTGGGTAATGGTTAACTCTGTATTGAACAACATACTGTCAGTCATATCGCGGCGACAATACACTGGTTTGTATGACAACTGGTTGACCTAATAGTGATAAAACCACTAGTATATATTTGACTCGCTAAAAGGCACTCGGGCCGACGGATCTCTAGTACTTTACGCTGACGACTCGGCCATGGCGGATTTCCAGACCCTTTATTACCAGACTCGGCTCTGAATATTGATGCCATCACAGTTTTGGAACAAAGGGGCGTTCGAGAAATGTTGATGGACGACTGTCGATACTTCGTCAACCGAACGTTTGATACGGTTTCTGGAGGACCCTGATCATATCATTCGGAACAGTTCTCTTCTCGTCCTTATCAAGATAGACGGAACCGTATGATACAATTGTAGCGATTTCGAAACCTTTCCCGAGGGAATGGAAAATATTTGATAGTTGAATTATGAATTGTCAAGTTCTATCGGGGACAAAAACACATGAGTATAATGTAGGCCAATATGAATCGCTGAACATGTAATGCAGTTCAAGTGGCATTTTTTTTGTAGAAAGACTAGATGTTTAGCCCCACAAGTGTACGGCGAATATAATTTTAACCGTTTCAGACTTTGAAAACATTTAGTCAAAAGTATTAAAACGCTCTATACATGTATAAATAGGAGAACAATTAATGAGTAAAGTTGAAAACATTTTGGCAAAATGGGAAATCAGCAATTTCTCCATTTTCCAAAATATTTTCAAAATTCGTCTACCACAGATGTGTCATAAGTCTGTATGTGGGAAAGAGAACATTGAACTCGTTTGAGAAATGTCTCCTTTCCCTACAATGTTGCCGCAAAGCCGTCTGCTCCGGATGCGTCCGAGGGCATCAGTAGTAAGGAATGGGTTGAATTAAGTCGTGGTTGGAGGGAGTATTATAATGAAAGTATTGCTTGGAATTGAGACACGGAAACTATCATTAACCCTTACTCACATACAACAAAACTGATTTTGAAAACTTCGAGGCAAACGTTTGGTAAAACTCTAAGAACCCGAATCGCCAGACGTTGTTCTCGTTTAGCTTATTTCCATTCCATCAGTTTATCAACAATATGGGTTATTGATAGCGATAATTTCTATATTTAGGATTGACCCCAAATTCAACAATATACGCCATTATGTTTTCTGTATGATTTAATTCTTTTTTAATGAAATTATGATGAGTTTAACTTCTTACAGATATATAATACTTAGTTTAAACCTTTCCCATATAGAACAAGTCTGCAGCCGACGAATTCGAAAACATTTTGGCAAAACTATGGAAAATCTCTACAAATGAAAGTTGAATTATTAATACAGATTGAAAGCATTGTGGCGACAGTAATTTCTCATTTTTGCCACAATCTTTTCAAAAAGTCGTTTGCTGAAAAAGAGTCAAAACGCGTCTGTCATAAAAAAAAGCGTTAAAATGCAACGATATTACTTTTATATTGTATCCATACAATACAAACTGAACTTTCTGAAAATGTCCTTTACCACATATAGACGCTTTCTGACGCCTCTGCAGCAGACGACTTTTGAAAACATTGTGACAAAAGGAGAAATGGCTAAAAACGAGCAATTTCTCCATTTGCCACAATGTTTTCAACTTTTTCCTTTAATTCTAGCTTTATTGATAGAGATTTTGTTATGTTTTTGCCCAGATGTTTTCAAAGCCGTCTGCTGCAGATGTGTTGGTGTTGGGAAAGGGTTATAGACAAAGACTGCGATACGAGCGCTTTTCCTATTTTCCTGGAAGAGACAGAGACAAATGTCATGAAGAGAATTGATTAATCCGTAGATCAATGATAGAAGCGACATCGGTTAGTGGTGTAAGCGACTTCAATATAGATAAGGGGGATTAACATTTTCCCTCATATAGACGCTTTCTGGTGCATCAGCAGACGACTTTTTAAAATATTGTGACAAAAGAAGATTTTTTTTCAAACCAAGCAATTTCTCCTTTTGCAAGAATGTTTTCGATTGTATTGAACAATTGTTCTTACATTAATAGGGCATTTCCTGATTTTTGCCTAGATTTTTTCAATCTCGTTCGCCGCAGGCTTTTTTTTGTGTGGAAAAGGATTAAGAGGCCACAACGATCGATCTTCGTGCTTATCTGATCACATATTTCTAAGAGAAATCGCGGCCTTTGTCCAAATTTAGTCGAAATTGATGGCAACATTGTCCACGACGAAATATGGGTTTTCTTCTGGTTCGGATATTCGAGAGATAGGCCTGTCAGAACTAGATTCGTCTTTTATCTTTATTAGCGGTGCTACAGGACACTCAACCACGTGACATTTGGGACATCTAAGATATCTAGATACACCTGTGTCACAACACATATGATCTGGATCTGCACTGTTCGCTTATAAAGCGAAGAATATTTCGGGGACATGATTGTCATACAGTGTACCCTCATTGGCGCTCTGGATTTTGGGATTATCATAACGACTGACTAGCTGGTGTCAGATAAATTGACCATTGGTACCGGTAGTCTACCCGGAAAACGCCGTGATATAACTAAAACATTGTTGCAGCGGCGTAAAACACCATACACACCGTTATATGACGATGTTACGGGGAATCAATAGGACCTGAAATCGCTCGACGTGACCTACACAGAGTTATGGAACAATGTCCAATTCCACCAACCTTACTTAGCGCTAAGTAATACTTAAATACTTAAAAGCATATTTCATCAATGTTGTTTTCTTAATATTTTGTAAAACATGAATATTGGAAGTGACTAATTTGACATAGAAAAAGTTACCTTTTTAACTAACAATACTTTAACGGTTAAGAAATGAAATATTTTTGCATTTTCATAACGGAAACAAACCTGATGAAATTTGCTTTTAAGTATTCCAGTAATACTCAGCGTTAAGTAAAGTTGGTGGAATTGGACCCAGTACTACTGGTCCATTTTCCGGACATCAGCGAATCAGTCATAATGCTATTCCCTCGAATCTGAACGTGAAGGAATGAAAGCCATTAATACATGTTTTTACAAGTCTTTTAAAAGTATGACCTGGCCGGGGTTCGAACCCTCAACCTCCCATACCGAGGCAGTCGCGCGGCCCGAATAAAGATCATCACAGGTCATTACTGTCAAGCGATGCCCCAATAAATTCTCGGTTGATTACGGTAACCTGCTTATCGGTGTTATACGGTGTCTTTCTAGACCAATTTGTTTCTAATTTTGTAATGCTTCCTCAACAGGGCGACCAGTATGAGCAATTACAAAATACTGATTTCCTCTAATTAAAACACGTGACCGGAAGCCTGTAAATAACACTCTCGTTCCGATCGTGAAAAGACGAGAAGTTCATGAGGGTTCTTCGTTTACATGGTTTTTATTTGGCAGGTCGGTCGTTTTTGAGATAATTATGTGAATGTATTTCGGAAATGCCTCAAGTGCTAATGTGTGATTCTCGGAGGGCGAACAACTCAAAGATAAGGGTAGCGGGTGAATACTTTGAGAAAAAACCATACATGAATCGGTTTCCATACTTGTTGCGATAAAAATGGATTGACTGTTAAACAAAAAAAATAGCATTAGTTATGCTAAACTTTCTTTCCATTTCCAAAAGCAAATCACTTCAGAATTATCAAAAGCTGCACTGAATTAGCAAAGAACGTCCATCATAAACATAGGTGCCATATGTCCTGTAAACACCTAACATCAATATATTTATGACGACTGAAATGAAAGATAAGGCTGCGGAATCATACTACCTGCTCCAAATGGACAAAGTTTCTCGAATATTTCATTTGTAACTAAATGGCAAACAGTGTAGGTCCAGATCAAAATACTCGGACGGTTGATAATAACGGGTGTACACTGCTTGCAAATTGTAACAGTACCGATTGGCTTACTCTCGACAAGAGGAGTTCGAGTAATGTCTCAAAGCTTGTGTCGGTGTCCTGATGATCTTACCTATACCGGTATCAAATAAGTTATAACGTACATTCGTATAGAGTATACACAGAACAATTACTTGTACATTGAGCATCCCAGATTGCTTTGTGAAAGGTACGCTTTCCTGGTTAATAAGTACACAATTAATTGTGGTATCTCTTTTGTGTCGCCAAATGAATTGTGATTCCTATATTGTGTCGCCAAATGAATTGTGGTTCCTATATTGTGTCGCCAAATGAATTGTGGTACCCCTTTGTGTCAAGGCTTATTTTACTTCCTTTCCTGAAAGTTCAGAAATATTCCAAAGTACAGAATTTTTGTCGCTCTGCTGTATGCGACAAAGGAAAACTTTCCCTACAGACATTTTCTAGTTTACACATTATTATCTGCAAGATACATGTATATCATTCGATTATATAACATTAAATTTGAAAGAGTTACTTTTCCCACATTATTTCAACACTATTCCGATTAATACTATTCGATGGGTTTTTTAACCTTCACACTATGTATAATTTGGAAGTCTAAACGATCACAAAGGAGGCAAAAGGTTAACCATCAGTCAGATTTATGACTGTATGAGGGTCTATGGTTCCTAGTAATTTATTACATTTTAGGGCCATTTTCCGGTTTTCCCAATAACGAATTACGACCATTATCCGCCTTTAAGATCTCATTTATTTTCCATTGCAATAATTCTGGAATGGAATGCTGTCCGTTCCCGCTCCCTGCCCATTGATTTACGTAAATGAAGTCGACGGAAAAACCGCCCGGGAAAACCCGGGAGCATGAGGGTTCATTGCGAAAGCGTAGTAATATCCGCGATAAACCAGTCCTAAAACCACGGTTTTATTGGTACGGGAACTACTTTCCCTGAACGTTCTTGCTCCAGTCGAGACAGACAAAAGGGAACTTTAAATTAAGTTAGAATTAATGATATTTCACATACTACCAATTTGCAACAGTTCGACTTTCTAAACATCTAGGCACAATTATGGAAACTTTTGTTAAACGAAAGTATCATTGAATACAGTTGAAAGCTTTGTGACGAAAGGAGGCAGTGCACTTTTTACCAAGTATTTTCAAAGGTTATCTGCTGCAGATGCTTAGAAATTATATGTATGCGGGCATATTGTGTACTGCTCTTGCTGAGCAATTTCTCCTGTTGCCACACTATTATCAAAAGACCTCTGCTGTAGATACGAACTGGGTTAAATCTGAATGCCCATCAATGCTATCAGACCCAAAATGTTTTTTGTTAATAAAAAGGGTCAACGCAGTTCGATCTGTCTGGATCTACACCAATCGCAAACGCGTCAGATGTTGGCTTACATTAGGTAAATCACCACTGAACGACATACAGTGTTTAACTACTTTTGATACAATAGGAATTCGAAGTTATCATTTGTATTGGACAACAGAGGGAAGAATGGCCATTAACATAGTCTAAACATTATTCATATGGTATTTTTAAACAATTTGTTACAGATGTAAAATACACTCCAGACGTTGTACAATTTTTGCGAGTGAGATGTAACATAAACGTTGTGATTGCAATATTAAAGTCGTTTTTGATGAGGTTTTGTCCTGCGTTTTCCCTTGAAACATAATCATTGGTTTTACTGGAGTTGCGTTTAATAGACTTTCATAAAGATATATACCTGACGTTTACAGATCCATGACTGCGTTATCGATTTAATGACTAATAATTTGTCCACGCCGCCGCACGAAACACCTCCCTAATACAGTTTCATATTTAACCCTTTCCCACATCCAACAAATCTGCAGCATATGACCTTGAACATTTCTATGCAGAAGCATGAAAAACCTGAATGTATACTGGAGTTGAAAACGCTGTGGCAAAAGGAGAAATTGCTAATTTTGTCACAACGTTTATTTTCAAAAGCTTTAACTGCAAAGGATTAAACATGAGTCTGTATGTGGGTAAGGGTTATGGACGTTTCGGACGAAAGTATATGTTTGAATGGCATCCTATCAGACAAGAACGCTTTAACTTGGTGGCGAAAATAGGAGACGGCATGGGGACCAATGATGATCTCAGCCAGCACTGTTCACGTTTTATCGAATGTCTGCTTTACCTGTGACGTCGACACAAATACCATTCGTTCTTTAAATAACGAATGTGTCTTGTAATAGACGGTAGACAAAATTCTTTATTAAATGAATCATACATATCGGTAATATACTGGCGAATTAATCACAATGGCTGGCGAACTTGTCAAATGATCGAAATCGAACACCGAAAACAAGAGCGCCCGGTCAGGTCTGAAGGAGCCACGCCATCAACAGAGGGGTCTTTCTTCTATCGCATATTTGTCGATACGTAAATATAAGCACATATGCATTGTTTCAAATTTGTTTTTATTTGAATGTACGTTTTTAACGCCGCTTTCAACCGTGTTCCATTTTAATCACGGCGTTTCCTGTGTAAATTTATCCAAATTATTCTAACCCGATAAACCTGAGCGCTAAAGAGCGAAAACCATTACTACCATTTTTAAAGTAATCGGTATTACCCAGTCTCGAATTAAACCCACGACTCCCTAAAGCCAATGCAGACGCTCCACCACTACATCACCGAGGTGCTTTCTTTGGGATGAGAACATTGATGACACTGTGTGAATGGAATCTTTATTTACTGATCGCCACGATAGAACTTTAATCTGGACACTGAGTACTGACTGATTTACATAGGTCTATGTTTGGTTTGTTTGAATGGTGTTTAACGCCGTTTGCAAGAACTGTTCAGTTTCATCACGGTGTTTCCTTGGTAAGTTACCAGTACAACTGGTCCATTTATCCGACACCAGCGAGTCGTAATACGAACCCCACAGCCTTCAGCGCCATAGAGGGAAAGCTATAACTACCATTTTAAAGTATTTGGTATGACCAGACCGGGGATCGAACCCGCGACCTCTCGCACGCAAGCGGGTGCTCTACCATTAAACTACCGAGGCGGTATACATAGTTATATAAAACACAGTCAATCGATTGCATTAAATTGCAAATTTTCAAAACTCGGTTCATACAGCAATGCTCATTTGAAGTAAAATATTGAAAACGAAAATTAATCTATTCTACGAAAACAAGTAAAGTGTTTACATGCATTAAACATCGGGAGTCATTCTTGGAAGTAGGAGACCAGTGTCCGATCCCCGCTCGGGTCCTACCAAGGACTTTAACAATGATAGTATAGCAGCTTTCCTCGAACGATCGGACAGCCATTTTAAATTCCCAAGAGTATGTATGACCTTTTTTTTGCTAGACGCGGCATGTTTTAACGGATCGCAATATCAAATCGGACAGTGATATGATTAAGTACATATTGAACGGTGTATTCGGACCCGGACTATCTCGTAGTAATTCGAAATAAAAAATGGAAAGTTGTCCAGGAGGGAAGATAGATTGTTGGAGAATTAATCATCGTTGGTTTATGGGGATTCGTCTCAGGGTTTAAAATCGCCGTCTTTCGTCTTTGTCAGTTATATAGGGAGATAGATAGAAATAAACCGATGCATAAATGGTACGAATGGTATACATACAGACAGTCATAGTAGATTCATGCAAGCTAAAGAAACATATCAACAAATACGCATGCTAACATTTTTTTTTTAAATATTGAAATAAGCTTCTTCAAGAATTTGTTTATATGGTGTTTTACGCCGCTTTCAACCAGTGTTCAGTTATATCACGGCATTTCCTGATCGAGTTACCAGTACTAATTGTCAATTTAACCCTTTCCCTCATATAGACGCTTTCTGACGCTTCTGCAGCAGACGGGTTTTTGAAAACATTGTGACAAAAGAAGAAATTGCTCAAAACGAGCAATTTCTCCTTGTCATTCATTTAACATGTTCTTCATGCAAAAGAAGCCAGTGGTTCAATAAATTCATATAAAGAAAACGGCGACGCAGCAGTTCTGATTGCTCGTTTGAGCATTCAGAACTGCTGCTACCATGTATTCAACCAAAAAAATCCGTTCCAGGAAATAACTCGTGTTTAACCCTTTCCCTCTTATAAGCGCTTTTTGACGCCTCTGCAGCAGACGGTTTTTTGAAAACATAGTGACAAAAGAAGAAATTGCTCAAAACGAGCAATTTCTCCTTTTGCCACAATATTTTCCACTTTTGGTCATAGGTTATCCATTCAATTATAGAGATTTTCTATTTTTTGACAAAATATGTTCCAAGTCGTCTGCTGCAGAATTGTCGTATGAGGGAAAGGGTTAACCTGACACCATCGCGTCAGTCGTAATGCTATCTCCACAGTCCTGATCACAAAGGAGGCAAAGTCAATGCTGCCATTTTTTAAAGTCTTTGGTATATCTATATATTCACCAATTTGGCTGTAAAATAAATGTAAATTACCCTTTCCCGCATATACGCATTCTGATGCACCTGCAGCAGACACTATTTGAAAACAGTGCGGCAAAAGAAGACATTGCTGATGATAAGCAAGCAGTTATCCTTTTCCCACTTATTTTCCAATTATATTCAATAATAATTACAATTATGAAGAGTTTCCATATATTTACCAATATGTTTTCAAGGTCGTCTGCTGCTTCCATGTTTACGATAGGACCACTCCATGTGTTGACGGTATAACTGTTGTATTCTTTGTTAATCCTAGAATGTTTGCCTGAATTTTGTAAAACTCGGGTCTTATTAACTATTTCACTGCTATATTTTACAAAGTCGACTCTTCCATGTTGTCAATTGGGTCACTCCATTTTTCGTCCAACAGGAAATTTGATAACATTTAATGTCTAAGTGGCAAACAATGCAGATTACTGGAGAGACAGCTCCTGACGAGCTGTCTCACCAGAATCTGCATGGTTTGCAAAAGCCTTTAATTGCCTCGTTGGCAGTGAAAGAGTTAAGTTAATCAAAATTGAACACCAACCAATGTTGACCATGGTACGCGTGTAAACGAACAGTGCATCCCATGGTGAGATTGCGTGAAGTCATAGTCATCACTATTTACACAGGCAACATGCCCTGTATCGCTGGTCGAATGGTGTTTTACGCCGCTTTCACCAGCATCTCAGTTATATCACGGCGTTACCTGAATAGATTACAAGTACTTCCGGTACCGATCTCCTGACACTGATGCCTCAGTCCTGCTGCTATCTCTCCCGGCAACCCTGAGCGCCACGAGAAAGGCCATTACTCTCATTTCTAAAGTCCTTGGTATGACCTGACCGGGGGATCGAACCCTGGTTTCACGGTCCCGAGGCGAACGGTCTAATAACATCACCACTGAGACGGTCATTAAACTGTGAGACGACGCTCATAGGGTTATACATTACGAAATGGGTTTACAACATATCAAATGCTTTTCGTATCTACATACCTTTAACTGGAGACGAAAAGCATAACAGA
Organism: Serripes groenlandicus; assembly: GCA_031761405.1. NCBI lineage: Eukaryota > Metazoa > Mollusca > Bivalvia > Cardiida > Cardiidae > Serripes > Serripes groenlandicus. The sequence goes on from JASEVX010000003.1 coordinate 29,391,211, forward strand.
GCCCGTTCCGCGGAAAGGTTTTATTTGTTTGGTATTTACTCTGCAACAATGCTTGTACAACATGAGGTTTACCGAGGGAAAATCGTTATAATCTAATTTGTTTGTTTGTACTTGGCGTTTTACGCCACTTTCCACAATGTTTCCGTTATATCCCAGCATTTTCTGGGTAAGTTGCAAATACTACTGGTCCATTTATCCTGACACGAGCCAGTCAGTCGTAATATTATCCCGGCAACCCTGGTCGCACAAAGATGGACTTCGGTTAAAAGTATTCGGTGTATGACCCGACCGGGATCGAACACGAGGGAAGCCATTACTCCTATTTATAAAGTATTCGGTATGACCTGACCGGAGGATCGAACCATGGTCTCTCGCTCCCGAGGCGAACGCTCTCAACACAACACCACGGAGACGGTCACTATGTCGTCAGACGCCTCTCATAAAAGTTATCAAATGATTAGATTAACGCCATTTTCAACATTATTCCAGCTATATCACAGCCTCATTTCACTTATTCATGATCCCTGAGTAAACAAACCAGTACTTGGCTAGGAAATGTGCCTTGGCCAAAGACACTCCATCATGACCACCGCGACTGGGGATCGAACCCGGGCAGTCAGGTTCCAAATCGCTCGGCCACGGGCGGATTCCTAAAATGGACC